>OV725078.1:207276377-207714739 GCA_928085145.1 Nezara viridula
TAAATTCGTCTTACCACAGTTAGATGGACCGCGAAATCAAGCATCGAATACTATTAGGGAATAAGGAGCCATGTTTGGATCCTCCATTCTCCTCTTGTTGGCTTACGACTGAATCAACGTTCGCTATATCGAACGATGAATGTTGCTTCAACAAACGCATGATGAAGACTGACAGAAAACAAATATTGCAGGTCCTTTATATATATACTTACTTATAACATCCCAAAAAATAAAATAAAGATTAACATATGGGCAATATATATTCCTTCACGCTTTTTCACAGACTTAGGACTGTCAGGAACCCAAATGTTACAAACTGTTACTTTTACAGTATCGATTTAGGTTCCTGGTGGTTTAAATATATATTGCCCTGTAAGGATCGAGTTGTCGGTGGGTTGGGTGTGTGTACTCTATATTCCATCACACCCTAAAAAACTTACAAACTATGTTAAAACATGCTAAAAATCATGCATAAAATAAATAAAAATATCTAAAATCGATAAAAGCATCTAAAATCGATAAAAACATATAAAATCAGTAAAAATGATCTAAAATAAATAAAAGTATCTAAAATAAATAAAAGCATCTAAAATAAATAAAAGTATCTAAAATCGATAAAAGTGTCTAAAATCAGTAAAAGGCACCTAAAATTGATAAAAGTATTTAAAATTGATAAAAGCATCTAAAATCGATAAAACTATCTAAAATAAATAAAAGCATTTAAAATCGATAAAAGTATCTAAAATTGTTAAAAGCATCTAAAAAGTATAAAATGAAAATAAAATGTCTAAAGTGAGGAGGTATATACTCGATATTCCATACTCCTCGATCGAAAAATTACAAACTAGGTTAAAACATGCTAAAAACATCATGCTAAAAACAGCATGCTAAAAACACCATGCTTAAAACATCATGCTAAAACAATGATAAAATAAATAAAAGCTGGGAGTAATAAAGTTGGAGGTTGAGGTCGAACCAGTAGAATAGACATACTCAAAAGTTATTAATCGTCGAATTAAAAGAAGATAATGAATTCCGTTGGCCATGGTATTGCGGTAGTAAAAATGTCTAAAAAAAATTATTAAAAAAACTCCCGATAAAATTAATTAAAATGACTAAAACAATTGAGATAAGAACATTTGAAATCAATAAGATCATTTAAAATTAATTGAAACATTTAAATTTAATAAAAACATTTAAAATCAATAGAGGTATTAAAATATTTATAAAAGCAGCTAAAATAAAATAAATAAAAGTGTTAAAATGACTAAAATTAACTAAAATCAATAAAAATATCTAAAATCGATAAAAATTACTAAAAACCATTAAAATATTGGAAAAGACGAAACGTATTTAAAAAATGTTAAAATTACTATTTAAAACGACAAAATTGCTATTTAAAACGCTAAAATCGCTATTTGAAACACTAAAATCATAAAATACAAGAGTAAAATAAAATATTAATGTAATGGATACAGTTGTAAAATAGAAATAAAAGTCAAGTTTTAAAAATATAAAACTATGAAATAAAATATTTTAGCAATGGACACCTCAATAAAATAATTAAAATACAAGTGTAAAATAAAAAATAAAATAAAACTATGATATAAAATAAATAAAGCAATGGATACATCAATAAAATAGTTATAAAAATCAAGAATAAAATAAGTGAGTCATTATGACGATAAAATATTAAAAAGACAATTATCCAACGGACCATTCCCTCACAAATACTATTTATTTAAAACAAATTGGAGGGAGAAAGTGATAAAAAAAAATAGTTAAAATTAAGCTAAAATAAAATACCTACCTGAAAGAGCATTGGAGAAATTAAAAACATGATTCTTCAAAAGGGGAGATGAAATGTTTTGGACATTATAGGCTGGAAAAATAGATGTCACCTCACATACACACACGACTTACGAGTCTTTCGACCACGCCAGAGGTCCATACATACAGCTTACGAGTCTTTCGACCGCTCCAGAGGCTCAATCACACGACTTACGAGTCTTTCGACTGCGCCAGCGGTCCATTCATTCTATGACTTACGGATGTTTTAGCATCCGCAAGCCAATGGTAACAACTATTCTTCTAACTTATAATGCCCAAAAGCCAAAGTACTCTCCCCATCTTCCAATATTATTCTCTTATCGTCGTACGATGATAATGATATTTTATTTATTTCTATTGTCGACATTTCATGATGATGTGATTTAATTAACTGCATTTTATGCCTAAAGGTTTTATGCTCTCTCAGGCAGGTCATGTAATCTTCAATAGTTACTTCTTTTTTGACTACATGTTTCTTTATTCCTTTAATCTTTTTTATTACTTTCTCCCCAATATCTATAAAATACATTTTTGGCCTAAGCCCTATAAAAGTTAAAATAGGTACACCTTTACTTTCATCTTTAAATTTCCCCATTACTTTTTTATTGTTTATTGAAAAACAGGGATGATGTGTTGGATAATTGGATGTATCCATTCTATCTTTCATTGCTAAAATGTCGTCGTATAAGTTATCGGTCTTTATATTATAAATAAAAGAATCGGTATCCATATACATTAATTTTAAATTGGCATGGCCATATTCAATCATCATTTCATCGTAATGATGATGATACATGATATTTTTTGATGAATCTAATATGGCCATGCCTACATATATCGGTTTGTCAAATTTAAGTTTCGTCTTTTCCATGTGGACAGCTGCTAAATTGTCATTAAAAATAGTCCTATCTTTAAAATTTGGTTTTTTTATTAATTTTTCCAAAGTGTTGGCGTTTCGATACTAATTTAATGTCGATTCTTTTTCTTATATTTTCCATTGTCTTGCCGAAAATGGCATTAATATATAATTTAATTTGGTCTGTCTCGAATCGTTGATTGCTTTTTTTCTTAATTCTGTGTTGTATGTTATATATTCTCTCAGCAACAACTTTGTCTGAATTTTAAAACTCTATTAATTTTTTTTAAAATTATACCATGGCCTATGGCCTGTTTTAATGTCATGTAATGAACTATGTAATTGTTTTTTTCTTTAAAATGTGCTAAGAGTTTTTTAAACATTTTCTTCTCATTAAAATTGGTGTTCTCCGGTAAAAATGGTAGATCGTTGTGTGCATCATGTAAATGAGTTGGATATGTCAAATCGACGTCTAAAATAAAACCGAATTCATCATTTTCACTCAATTCGTCGATGATGACGTGAGATGGGTCTACCCATTCGAATTCGCCAATAGGGAGGGGTTTGCACATTGCTGCGCCATATAGATTATTACAATCTTCATAAAATATATAATTTGAATCTTTATTGGGGTCATAATCTGTTAAATGTTTATTATTGGCTTTGGCGAATCGATGGGAGACCTGACAGAGACCCCCTCTTATCCCCTTTTCAAACATTAAAATCATATTGTAATCACTTAATAGCTCCAATTTTACTTTTGTGAATTCCTTTCATATAACATCCCACGTCATCGCGGGAACAGTAAAGAAATGCGCTGGATCTAATTTATGTTACTTTATTGTTATTTATCTAAAAGATTCAAAAAGATCAGTAAGTAGTATTGTATCTGCTTTCATGTATACATCGTTGTAATCACCCAGCGTCTCACATTTAAACGTATCCCATACGTTTTGAGCATGTCTATAGTCTTCCTCTGTTATATGCTCCTGCGGAAGGTTACTAAAAATGCTTCTTTAGGAGGTAATTGTGTTTCTGAATATTTTTCGGGGGTTGTCATATATTCATAGAGAAAAATCCCCTTTCTTTTTAAAACTTCAACCTCCTCCCTTCTAAACAAACCCCCCTATATCTCTCCGTTAGATAGGGGACTCATCGGAATTTTCATTTTATAGACTCTTTCTATTTTGATAGCTATTTCTTTTAATGTTTTTATAAAATTTTCTGCAGCGTCGGTTCCTCTATATATTATTGGTTCTGTCACTAGATTATCTTATAAATCCATTATACTATCATCTTTCTTAACGTAAATGCTATATGAAATTGGCTTATGAATATTTTTTAATAATGTGTATTTACCTAGCGGGTTGGGCTGACAAGATGTGATGGGTTCGAGGTAGCACTCGAAATCGGCGTATAAAACATAGGGCACCTTCAAAGTTCTTTCTACATGGTTGAAAGAAATAAAATTATTTTCCCCCGGCAACTCGATACTCGATAATTTTAAATGAAGAAAACGATCTGTAAAGGTCTGTAGAATATTTAAATGTAAGAAACAGTGTTTAAAGGCTAAAATTACTGAAAGATTTAAAGTGAGCGCAACAGTGTTTAATGGTCACAATTTTTGAGCGATTTATTATGAACGAAACAGTGTTTAAAGGCTAAAATGTTTTGCATGTAATGGGCACCGCCATCCTGCTCCGAGAACCTGCGCCAGTATCGGTCTTTTCTATCTTCATATAAGAGCCACATATAAGAGTCACTTCAACTTGGTGTAATACTGGGTTATATGGATATCTCTTGAGATTCCGAAAATAAAATGTATTGCGCAGTTCATTAGGCGTTTAAGTTTGGCTTCGAATTCTCCCGAGTGTCCGCCGTACACCAGACAGCCATAGTCGAAGTGGGGGAACACAAGCGAGGAAACCAGGAGTTGACGGTATTTATATGGAAGGAGATGGCGGAGGCGGTTAAACTGTTTCAGGTTAGAGACAGTACGATGGGAAATTTGGGAGATGTGTGGTTTCCAGGAGATGGTTTGATCGAATGTAATACCAAGGTTTTTTACGGAAGTGTGGAATGAGATAGGTGAGTTCTTCAGGAAAAGATTGGGTATTTGTATGGATTTGAGGAGTGAGGGAGATCCGGTCAGAATGGCTTTCGTCTTATTGGCATTTAGAGTAATCATATTGTGATTTGCCCAGGCACATATTGCATTTATATCATCCTGTAATTTTTGGAAGGCGCCAGAGAATTCGGTTGGATTAAAGGAGAGGTAAATCTGGACGTCGTCGGCGTACAGATGGTATTGACAGTGAAGGATAAAGGATAAAAGGTCATTGATGTAGATGGAAAAAAGGGTGGAAGATAAAGAGGAGCATTGTGGGACACCCCTGGACAAAGGTAAAGGTTCTGATGGGGTGTTATTGGGGACTACAACATACTGGGAGCGGTCGGAAAGGAAGGATTGGAACCAATTAAGGATACTAGTTGAGAAGGAAATAATTTTAAGCTTGGTAAGGAGAAGTTTAAGCTTGGTCTACTGAGTCAAAGGCTTTGGAGAAGTCAAGGAGAATAAGGATGGTGAGTTTCTGCTGGTCCATGGCTGTATGAAGGTCTTGGGAAATTTTGATGAGGGCAGACTGAGTGGAGTAGCCAGGCCGGAAACCGGACTGGCTGGGATTTAGGAGGTTATTCTGTTCTAAAAAATTTGATACCTGGGTTTGAACTAGTCGCTCTAAAGGTTTAGAAAGATTTGAGAGGAGAGAAATTGGACGGGAATCATTGAGAGTTGGCGGGTTGGAAGTCTTTTTCATAGGGCGAACAAGTGCGGTTTTCCAGGATGTAGGAAAGGTAGCGTTTTGTAGTGAATAATTGTAGATATGGTAAATGATTGGAAGGATGGATGGTAGTGAGGCTTTGATCAGTCTGACTGGGATGTTATCAGGTCCATAATCATTGGTTTGCGACTTTTGAATGGAGTTGAGGAGGTCATCAGGTGTAATATGGGAAAAAAAGAAATGATCAGGATTAAAATTTATAGGGAAACACACAGGAGTCGGCATAGCCGAGAGAGATGAGGATGAGAAGGGACAGGAGACAAAGTGAGCGTTAAGGTCATCAGCAGAAAAGGAGATGAACTGGGTTTGAGGTGTGTTGCAATTGGTCGGTTTTTTTAGGATAGCTTACTAGGCCTTGGAGTTTAGCGTGTTGGATAAGGAATGATGGAAGTAACGGGATTTGGCTCGGCGTATAGCAGACTGAGTGCTGTTTCGTAGTTGCTTGAAGGCGATATAGTCTTCCGAGAGTTGGGTACGTTTAAACCTTCATCTTGCCGCATCTCTTCTTCTCATGCACTTTCTTAAGGAGGGTGTCAGCCAAGGAGCAGGGGAATGTCGGATGGTTTTAGTTAGGAGAGGAGCATGGCAGTCGAGGATGTTATGAAGATTGTTGGTAAGGATTTCTACCATGGCGTCAATGGATTTACAGGAATAAATGGGGTCCCACTGGGAAGCATCGAGATCCTGCAACAGGGCTTCATAGGTGAGGGAGTTGAGGTTTCGGAAGGATATGGTTTGAGGAGAAAAAAATGGGACCGGGATGTTATAGGAAATCTGGATAAGATCATAGGAAGACAGAAATGGAACTGGGTGCTGAGATGCCTACAAGAGTTTATCCAGGGAATCCAAGACAAACAAATCAAGCCAGAACTCTGAGAACTGGGTATGATGGATAGGGTTGTAGGGTACTATATAAAGGCTGAGTGATTCGAGGAGGCCTGTCAGGTAAGAATGGTCAGAAGATGGTATCATTAAATTGGTATTGAAGTCTCCGGTGAGGATAATATTGGAGTAGGAAGGAATCAAGTTGTAAAGGGAAGTCTCGGGGACGAAGGAGAGTATAATTGGGTAAAGTAATTTGGGAAGACAGAATAGAGGGCTTTAACCAAGTTTCAGAAACTGAAATTAAATCGTAGAAGTTGTGGAGGAAAAAACCATAAAATTCATCAAAATCGGCTAGGAGTGACTGAGCGTTGACGTGGCAGGTTAAAAGGATATTAGTCATGGGAGAAGGAGGGGTGGCTTGGTTAGCAGACTGGAAGTGCTAGAGGTAGGAATATTTTTATAGTGGTTGGAGCTAGTATGAGGCCAGAGTACATAATTGTTGATGACACCTCTATTGCGAAGAATCATGAGTGTAATAATAAATGATGCTAAGCAAAAATAGAAAATAAAGAATAATAATTTTCCAGGTATTATTAATGTTGAAAAGTTGGAGATATACAATTCAGTAAACGAAAGAAGTACCTCTACATCGGAATAAAACGTATTTAAGTATATTAAAATGCCTAAAAGTATGAAACATAGTCTGTTCTTATAAACGAAAATAAAATAAATATCAAAATAAATTACATCAAAAACAAATAAATTATTATCTTTAAAAAAAAATAAAATAAAAATCGAAATGTGCAAAAACAGAAATGAAAAATAAAGTGAGCAGAACAAATGAACATGTGAGTGCAAGTCATGCGAATATGTCCAAGTCCGTTGGCGAGTTGATCACGACAACCTGCTGGCCGTCATCACGTCGACATTTCACTCTGTCCGCCATGAACCAGACGTATCTGATCTCTTCTGTCGAGCTAACCAATAATGATGTCGGTTGGTTACGGACATTGCGTCGCTTACATATACTTTGTGAGCATCATTTTCCTGCCATCCCAGGTGTCGAGTTGAGAAGTGCCGTATAACCTTCCGCCTTTGGACCAACTCGTCTCTGAGCATCTGTCTGACGAATCTCACCAGTAGCGGCCCGGGTGTATCATCCTGCCTGATCTCATCCGCTCCGCGCAGTCGACATCTTCCGGCTTTAAATTCAAGCCCAGGCCGGCCCTCACGGCCATCACCAGGCCCATAGGCGTCTCCCCGGATCTCACCGGAACTACATTTATTTCAACCCTCTCTTAAGTCTGGTTTCAAGCTCCGATACGCGGTCGCATTTTCAATCATTACTCCTTCCAACCCCGAATTTTGTTCGGTTATTCTGAGGTCAATTTGTTCAGAAAGGATTTGATGGCCGAGTTTCCAGTTGACTGGGCTCTGATAAAGAATGATGGAGAGGGTTTAGGAATAGGAGCTAGTGATACTTGGAATATTAATGGACTATGGTCTGAGGGATGTACATCGAGGAATAGTTGAGGGAACCTATACCACTAAGGATATCCGAAGAAATCAAGGATATCGGATTGCGGTTAGGATTAGTGGGCCAGTAGGTATGTGAGTTCAGGGGAACGAGGTTAAAACGTTGGGAATTGAGTGCAGACAGCAGTGTTCGGCCGCGATAATTTGTTGTTCTTGAGCCCCATAGTTGATGCTTGGCGTTTAAGTTTGCACCCTGGAAGAAATAGTGTCCTAAGAAATTGAGGAGGGAACTGAATTGATTATTAGAGACGGATTGTTTTGGAGGGAAATAGAGGGGGCTGATGCAAGGGTAATAGGGAAGGAGAAGATTTTGATTATGATAGCTGTGGATTGCAGGAAATCATGAGAAGGTAATGGGAGTAGGTGCTGAGAGAGGGATTGGTGTACAATGACTGCAGTGCCGGCTTGTGCTCTACCGTCAGCATGGTCAGTGCAGCATATAGAGTACTGTGGTATATTTAAAGTTAGTTTTTTGGTCGGTCGAGTTTCCGTAATAAGGGCTATATCAACGTTCTTGTCTAGTAGTAGAGCTGTCAATTAGTTAGTGTGATTTCTAACACCATTCGCATTCCAAAGGAGAATGGATAAGAGTTTGGAGGAATTGATTTAAGGATTTTTTAAAGGAGGGATGAGGTCGGATACTAGATTTGTTAGGAGATATATCAGTATTGTAACAAGGGATTTGAATTCAGTAAGAAAATATACAAACAAACTGGTAAGGTCTGTGGCTTGTGATGGAGGAGGAATATGAGGAATGTGATCTTGATGAGGTTGTGGAAGGTTTTGTACTTTAGCAGGGATAGGATGTTGAAGTTTGGATTGGGGTTCCTAATGCGGCAGGGCCTAACATTTGTCAGTCGTGACTCTGCCTCTAGTAACTGGGAAAAAGAAACTTTAGGGTCTACTATTTTAGTGAGAGTTCTGAGCATGCGTTAATTTATTACAAACCACCTGTTACTTCGTCTCTCACAAGCTAAATTACTAATGAATTAGTGATCTGTAGTGATTAGAAACAGTGTCATTTAAACAATTAACAATTCCCTCATCAAATGAACACAACAAAGTGAGTAATCGCTTGTTTATCAAGTTTACTGAAAAGTGGTAACGACAATAGATTTGATGTGAGAGGTTAACTATTATATTGTTATCTATAAGCAGTCTCCCCTCCTCAAACAGTGGCCGGACGGCTGCCGGAGGAGTTGGGTCACTTCACTCGGCCTTCCAACGGTCTACGTAATTATTTTCATATCGAACTATTATAAGCCGGACTAATGATATTATGATATCCCCAGGCACAGCTGATGCATACTGCCAAATTATTAAATATCTATCCGACACAAAGGTAGATTTTCACACCTAGCAACTGAGGCAATAGCGTTCCTTGAGGGTAGTAATCCGGAATTTAGAAAAGAATAGAATAGAATAGAAAATAATTTCATTCTGCGACGAAGTCCCTTTAGAATAACAAAAATGTACAAAATTAAAGTATTATATCTGGCCTAAGCAAAAATAAACATAAAAAGTAACAATAAAGAAAAAAAGAGTAAAGAAAATATTAGTTAAACATACTATGTGCAAAATATAAAAAATCTATATACAAAACACTTGAAACCATGCCAAGACACCTAAAACTATGTGCAATGGTAAAATATAAGTTTATACTTTTAAAAATAAAATAAAAATATATTACAGTCTTCTTAGTAATAAACTCTGTGTTTCTGCATAAAAAAAAGAAAGAAAAGAAGACGAATCTGGGAGATCATTAATATAGATCTAAAAGAGGGTGGGGGATAATGAGGAACCTTGTGGGAAGCCTCTGGACAGAGGTAGAGACATTGATTGAGGGTTATTAGGAACTACAACGTACTGGGAGTGATCGGTGAGAAAGGATTGGAACCACTTAAGGGTACTGGATGACAAGGATATATTTTTAAGTTTGGTTAGGGGGATATTATGGTCAACTGAGTCGAATGCTATAGAGAAATCAATAAGGATCAGGATGGTAAGTTTCTGATGATCTATGGGTGTGTGGAGATCTTGGGAGATTTAAATGAGGGCGGAATGAGTGGAGTAGTCTGGTCAAAAACCAGACTGGAAGCAGTTCAAATGTTTATTTTGTTCAAGATATTGGGATAGTTGAGATTGTACTATTGTATTGTTGTACTAGATTGTACGCTCCAAAGGTTTGGAAGGGTTAGACAAGAGAGAAATTGGACGGAAATCATTAGGGGTTGTGGGGTTAAAGATTTTGTTCAGAGGACGAACAAGAGCGGTTTTCCAGGGCCTGGGAAAAGTGGAACTTTGTAGTGAGAAATTATAGATATGATAAAGGACTGGGAAAATGGATGGAAATGAGGATTTAATTAATTTAACTGGGATATTATCTGGTCCGAAATCTTTGGTTTGGGATTTATAAATGGATTTAAGGGGATCGTCAGGGGTAATATGCGAAAAGAAAAAATGAATGGGATTAAAGGGGGGATGTATGAGGGGTGGGGCTGGTGCTTAGACAGAGGGATCGGATGAACAAGAGACAAAATGAGTGTTGAGTATGTCAGCTGAAATAAAGGTAGTCTGGGTTTGGGTGGATTTGCCTATGGATAATTTACGGAGGATTAATTGCCTACATAGCTTTGGAGTTTGGTGTGCTGGATAAGGATTGTTGGTAGCGGTGGGATTTGGCACGCGTATCATGGATTGCGTACTGTTTCCAAGCAGCTTGAAATTCATTTAGTCTTCGGGGAGTCGAGTGCGCTTAAACCTTCGTCATGCTGCGCCTCTTCGTTTGATGCAATTTTTTATCGCAGGCGTCAACCAAGGGGCTGGGGGGTACTTGATTATCCTGACTTTAAGAGGAGCGTGACTGTCTTGGATAATGTGCAGTTGATTGGTTAAGTTTTCTACCATAAAGTCAACGGAGTTAGTATATGGAGTCCCATTGGATTGCGTCAAGATCGGGCATCAAAGTTTCGGGTGATAGGAGATTAAGTTTTCTGAAAGATATAGATCGGGCACTAAAATAGAGGGATAGAAAGGTTATAGGAGATCTGTATGAGATCATGAGCAGACAAAAACGGAAACGGGTGCTGTGATGAGGCGAGGAGTTTATCAGGAAAGTCAATAATGCAAAGATCGAGCCAAGAGTCTGAGTATTGGGTGTGGTGGGTAGGGTTGTACGGAATTATATACAGATTAAGAGAGTAGAACAGGTTTGATAAATAGGCTTGATCAGAGGAAGGAAATAATGGGTTGGTATTGAAATCTTCGAACAGAGCAATATTGGAATAGGAAGGGTACAGTTCGTAGAGGATGGTCTCGAGTGTTTCACCAAAGGGGATTCTAGGAGGTCTGTAGATAGTACCAATAAGCAATGAATATGAGGAGGTGGATATTTCAGCAAAGATATATTCGATATGTGGGGAGACGGAGAGAGAAAACAAAGCAAGGATTTTGGATTTCAGGCTGTCATGGACAAAACTGGCTACTCCGCCTCCGGTTATATTTTCTCTATCATGAAGAAGTATTGCATAGTTAGGGAGTAAATCTTGAGAGGATATGACCGTGGGTTTTAACCAAGTTTCTGAGATAGCAATTAGGTGGTAGAAGTTGTGGAGGAAGAAATCACGGAATTCGTCTATCTGGGCTAAAAGTGACTGTGCGTTGATATGACAGGATAATAAGACATTAGTCATAGGAGATGGTAGATTGGGATAGTGAATCGGTATGAGGGGCGGGAGATATGGAAATATTTAGGTTGGATTGATCTAAGATACATCGTGGATGCTGAAACATAAATAGCAAAACTATTGAAAAGTATAAAATAGAGAAAATATGTAGAGGAAATAATCTAGATAGTATCCTATAATCAATGGAGATAAGAAACAAAAGAACTGTAGATCCATACTAGCGGAAAACAGAAATATACTCTGGTGAAAAATGAACAGTAATACTAATAAAAATAATAATAAAATTAGCTGCAATATACACATAAACGAAATTGAAAAACATATTAAACTTATAACAGTTAAGTAAATAGAAGAAAGTTGCTAGACAATGAGGTGGTGGGTTGAAGGAACGAGAGCAGAGAAGTCAAGTGAAGACGACAAGGTCAGAAGGTGAATTTATGGCAACTACGACCTGACCGTCGGTTCTTCTACACTTCACTTTGCCATCACCAAACCAGGCATATTTTGTTTTTCCAGCCGCTCTCCCCTGTCTTGCAAGCCAGAACAGGTGCCTGTTGGTCGAGGTCATCGCTTTTCCGATGAAAATTTTGTGAACATTGTTCTCCTGCCAGCCCATGTGACGCATAGATAAATCTCTTACCACTTTCCGTTTATGAATCAGCTCATCTCTTAGCATTTGTCGAACAAATCTGACCAATAGTTGACAAGAAGTGTTATCTTGCCGAGTGCTGATCCACTCTATGCTGGCCACATCTTCCACCTTTAGCCTTAGCCCTAGCGCTGTGCCCAGACTCACTACCAGGCCCATTGGAGTTTCACCAGGTCTCACCGGAATTCCTCTAATCTCTGCGGTTTTAACCAGGAGCTGTTGCTCGTATCTGTTTAGCATTATTTCAAGCTCCGACACTCGTGATTTTAGAGTGGAATTTTTCAAAACCAAGCCATCTATTTTCGAGTTTTGAGCTTCTAGTAGCAATTCAATTGCTCCGAGTTTTCAAAAGTGATAGACGCCTGAGATTCCATTGATGATTTTAAATCCTTCAGTTCGGAGGCATTAGCTTCAACGGAACTTCTCAGGTTCTTAACCTCGGTTGTAAGCTTTTCGATTGCAGATAGTAGCAACTGTGATGTAGCATCCCCAGTGGTACACTGCGAACTTGTGCCTTAGTGGTGAGACACTTGAGAGTATCTCGGGGCATCAATTACAAATCTTACGCAACTCTTCATAAGTCTTTTCAGTCTATCACGGAGCTCCACCGAGAGTCCATCATACACCACACAGCTGAAATGGGGGAAGTTGAGAGAGGAAACCAGGAGTCTATGCGTATGTTGAGGTAGGAAATGGCGGAAGCGATGGAATCGTTTGAGGGTAGAAATTGTCCGTCGGGAGATGTGAGAAATATAGTGATTCCAGGAGAGGGTTTGATCTATGAAAAATCCTAAATTTTTGACAGAGGAGTAAAAGGAGATTGGCTGGTCACCAAGGTTTAGTAAGGGAAAGTCGGAATAGGATCTAAGAAGGGGCTTGGAAACAATGATAATGGCCTGAGTTTTAGCCGCATTTAACCTTAATCCGTAATTTACACCCCTCTACTCCTGCCGAGGCGATTTAAGAAGAACTGACGGCCCTAGGTTTCAAAGTACGACAGGTCACCAATGTAATGAAGGACGACAGAAATGTATCCGGTGCTAATAGAAAAATACCATTACCCATATTTTTCATAAATTTAGAACCCTCAGCAGGAGTTGATAAAATATATGAAATTAGAAGATTATATTATACTAGTGTTAAGGTTGAAAAACCATACACTAAAAGAGAAATCGTCCAGTACAATAATTGCCAGGCATATGGCCACACCAAAACTTATTGCCACCACATTCCAAGATGCGTGAAATGCGGAGAGTCACACAAGAATAGTGAATGTAATAAACTGAAAACTACTCCCGCTGTATGTGCTTTATGCCTGGAAGGACATCCTGCCAACCACAGGGTCTACCAAGCCTACAAAAGTATCAAGAATAAATTTCGCAAACCAGGGAACCAAGAAGAATTTCGATAAGCCTAGAAGAAGACCTGATAAAATAGTTTACAGCTCTCTTTTTTTATTTAATAATATCTTATTGAGAAAATAAATACATTTTGCCTTAATTAAGGGCATTGAGTATTTAGGATGAATGAAACACAAACATACCATATGTGAAAGCAGCGGGCGTTCAAATGTGAACCACCAAATCTGCTCTATCAATTCCATAGGCATTGGTTATTGATTTATTAATTAATTAATTTTAAACCTTTACAAATATTAAAAGAAATCCATTGAGGATAAATATGTATAAAAAAAACAGAATAGCAGAAAATCTATGTGTATATTGAAAATAATAAATGAAATGAATATGCTAACAAATTAATAAATGAAAGAATAAATTAATACTGTTTCTCTTGGTACAAAATAATAATGAATGAGAAAAATAAAATATTACTATAAACATTAAACAATAGGAAAACAACCTCAAAATGATGAATTAAATTTACAATGTTCTAGGGCTGTTTTGTTATTAAAATGATTTATTATTATTATGATTTATTATTATAGTAAACGAATCCAAATCCAAACACATTACCTTCACACTCCGGCGCAGTTCCTGTCCATCAGTCCAATTTAACCCTTTTTCAGGCAAAAGTAGAAATAATGATTTTTTTCTCAATCTTTTTTCAGAATTCAAATTCTAGCCCTCCCTGATGCTGAAAAAAACACTTGAATAGGGCATCCGCCCATTTCTATGGTCGTAACAAAAACTGGTGTACTTTAGTCACCCATGCCAGGTTCATGAATTACCCAGCAGAGTGACTGAGGTACACCATGCCAGGTTACTATAACGTTTGTTTGCTAGGTAGTTAAATAAGTAAAAGAACTCTCAAACCTAATTGTTAACTTTATTAGAAAAAATAAGCTAATAAACTTTGAATAAGTTGTAAAAATTCACCAGCCTTTTAAATTTGTACTTTATAGTTTAATTAAATCATTTTCAAGTCTTACCATTTCAATATCAGTCTCATTTCAAAATCACAATTTCACTTACTTTCTTGAAAAAGCAATCAATTCTCACCACTAAAACCAATAAGGAACTCAAGAAAACTTAAATAAATCACAAATGTTGAACATAAAAAATGAAATGCTACTTGACTGCTTAGAAAAAAATGCTGTCTATAAGAGTTCAAATAATAGTTTAGGAATAAAATTCAAAGTCTTCCATGGTAACTGATATAACAATTTCGTTTAGGCACAAAACATAGCCTTTTGTCACAAATTTCACAGTACACAGTCGTCTGGTTTTTATGGCACTCTCTACATTTTCCTTTTTTTGTGTATGAAGGGAAATGTTGGACTTCAGCTTGACTGCAGTTAGCTTTTGGAGAGAACTTCCCTGTGCCAGACATTGATGGCGAGGACGAGCGGTCAAATCCGTTTTTTAGAGATTTGATGAAAAGCGATTTGGAAGCACCTTTTTTCCTTCTGGTGTCCCTTATGAGCTGTTCCGCATGTCAGCTCTGAAATCCTTCAAAGACAGCGTACTGGTGTTCTTTTTTTTTTCTTTTTGGCTGGATCCCGTATCATCATTTGTCTCCATGTCAGAGCCTTTCTGGGCATTCTTGTTTCTCCTGTACATCAACCACGCATTGTCCGTGCAGATATCCAACAGCTGGGCGAAGAGTGGCAAGTACCACCGATGAGACCTGAAGGGCGTCCTATACAGAGAAATCAACATGTCCGAGAGATCCACACCTCCCATATGCCTATTGTATTCTTTGACAATCTGTGGGCAATCAACTTCAACCTTAGCACGATCTGCTTTTGACCATCTCAGGATTTTCTCCACAGGGTCGGCTGAAACGAAGGTTCTCGTCAGTAGTACTGGTTTCGAGTCCATCCACTGGATAAGTGCAATGTTCTTCTTATTGTCGCTGTACTCCTCGTACCATCCCCTTCCCTTCTTCTTTATCTCCTTCTCCGATAATAAAGGTGCCTTACTAGTTCGATTGGCTCTTATTGTACCCAATGCCAGAATCCCGAACTCTTCACGGAGGTAAACCATCATACTGAGAGAGGTGAAAAAATTATCACAGAAGACAGTGCTCAATGGTGGATCCTGAATAGATTTGCACAAAGCCAAAACGATCTGGGTGGAGAAGGACATTGTTTCTTCTTTTGGCGTGAAATCAATTCCCCTGAAAGATGAGCTCCCACAGTATGGAAAGAAATCATACTCGATGCCGAAGATGCCTGAACGTACAAATAACTTAAATCCCCACTTGCAGGGCTTCTTTGGCATGTATTGTTTTTTGCTGCCTGCCTTTGACCCTTTATAAGGCACCATCATTTCGTCCACACTATATTTCTTTTCAGGAGGTACGTTTATACAGTTTCGACGGACAAGTTTAGCGATGGGACGGATTTTGAAGAAAGGGTCGTCATCCTGATCTTCATTGTTGGCGAAATGAATGAAACGTCTAATTTTCAAGAACTTTTTGAGAGACATAACGTTCGTGATAGTTTGCTGTCTGGAGCGTCTACTCCAGAAATCAGTGATGGCTGGTTAATCGATTATTCCCATCAGGAGTTGAATGCCAATAAAACCTTTTATGGCATTTTTATCAACATTCAATGGCGTCCCAGATAGCTGGCATGCTATATAGATTGGTTTCGTGAACGATAAGATCGAAGCATTCTTCAGAAAAAAAATCGTAGAAGTAGGAGAAGGCTGTGCGATCGTCTGGTTCAGCATTAGGATCTGCTTCAAAGTGGCATGGTGGAATGGTAACGTTACGGCAAAACTGGGATTTTTCCCATTTCACGATCAGTGGCTTTGATTTAAATTTTTTTTTTAGCTTGGATGTCTTTTGGTCAGGTTGTTTTCTGGGGGGACTTTTCTTTATTTTTCTTCGTGCATTCCTGGATTGCTCCGATTGGGAAGCCCCTGCGAGGTCATCAGACTGTTCAGTGGGGAACTGTTGGCCAAGCTGATTTTCTTCGGGTATAGATGTCCCTGACCTGCTAAGAATGTGAAGAGTGTTCTCTGTTACTTGGTTGTTGTTGTTGTTCTCTTCAGGGTCAAAATCCACAAACCCGATTTCTTCAAACAGATTCTGAATCCCAGCTTCAAGGCGTTCCTCATCCCAGTCAAGATCAGGTTCGCTATCAGAAAAATTTGTGTCCGAGTCAGCTCCTGGTTTGGGAACAAGTGAAAGTAACAGGTGTCCCCTTGATTGTATCAAAGCCGTCTGAAACAAACAAATGAAAAAATGCTAGTTGATGTGAGCGGTGAACCATAGGCTATAGGCGTATCCAGAAGTTTTTCGATGGGAGGGGAGGGGTTCAATAATAACCAAATAATAAAAGTCACCATGTAATACAGTAGTACATGAACCAGGCAAGGTGAACTACAGTCAACTTACTATTCTCTACATGAACCTGGCAAGGTGAACCTCATTCATCCTACATGGCAACTCATGAACCTGGCACGGTGAACTACAGTTCACCCTTTTTTTTTTCTGGTGTAAACACATTTTCAGCTGTTTTTCAATTCCAATAGACATTTTCATTGGAAAACCATATGTAAAATTCGAATTTGCTACCTAGAACCCTCCAAAACAAATAAAAACTAGCTAAAAATAGTGTAAACTTACTTTCTTTCCGTGAAAAGGCATCTTGGTGAACACCATGAGGAGGAATAACCTTTCCATAAGTAAACCGTATAACACACAGTTGCCAAGTGCATGACGTTTTGCCAACATGATAAATATAGTAAAAACCACAGAGCATTGGTGTTGAAGCTGAAAAATTGAGAAAATCGGCTTGTAGAAAAGTGGTGTCCTGAGAGACACCTGCCAGGATAAGGGTTAATTTCAACAAGCTTCCTTTTTCAGAAACAGTTCGGTAGCTCGCCTTTACCTTTGACCGAAGACTAACGTGGAACACACACACTAAACTTAAAATACAAGAACTTAACCTACGATACGGCCAATTATACATACCACTAAATAGAAAATCTCAACTTTCAATTGACAACAAATTACTGATCTACAAGACAATCCTGAGACCTATTTGGACCTACGGACTTGAACATTGGGGAACAGCAAAATTTTCTAACATCAAACACATAGAATCCTTCCAATCCAAAGTCCTACGAACAATAGTCGATGCTCCACTTTATGTAACCAACAAAACTGTACACCATGACCTTAATATCCCATTTGTCCTAGACCTTATCCCAGCAAAATTATCTAAATTTCACCGGAACTTTACCTATCATCCAAATCCCTTTGCACAATCCCAATCCAGCACCACCCATCCCTATAATCTCACAAGGAGGTTAAAACAGCAGAGGCCTCGCAACGTTTTATAGTTTGTAAACATTGGAGATCTGGCAATGGCCAGATTCTCCACTCAAGACAGAAGTGTATGTAGCTAAAGCACTCTTGCTCAGTATCCACTCGGTTAAGCCCCATTGATGCGGTTGAGAGAGAAGTGCAAGGATCTCCTGGAACCCTGCTTTTCCGTCCACAGTTGAAGTGACAAGTCTGGCTCGGAGTTCTCTCTCCTGAGTGTAAATACTGTATGTGTTCTTTTTTATTTATTTACTTTTAGGTTATTCTTTATTTAGGGAGTGGGGTGGCTCATTGGTAGGGCACTGAGCTTCCAATGCAAAGGTCCCAGGTTCGAACCCCGGCTCATGGCAGAAAATTTATTTATCTGTTTCATTGGCTGTGGGACGACCCTGGGTCAGAAGACCCACCTGGGCCACACCCAGCCTCTATAAAGTAGGTACCCTTAATTAAGGGGGAAAATCTGGCGGTTGAGCGTGATCTCGGTCAAATCACCTCCTTGCACAACCGTTGACCTAGAAACAGTGCTTTCCCTAAATAGTACTGAACCCCAGACCCTTTATGGATTGTAGTGGTACAGGTTTTTTTTTTTTTATTCTTTATTTATTTATTCTTATTTATTGTATATATATATTATTTTTCTGTATAACTTATTCTATTTTTTTTATATAGAGTGTTAGTGTAATCTCTGAACACTATTATAAATGTCCTTTGAGACAGATTGTAATATGTTTCAATAAACAAGTTAAAAATAAAATAGTTCATTCACTCGTTTATAATATTTTATCTAAATATGATGTAACTCCCACAATTCACTATATCTTTTTGTGTCTAGTCCGTTTTGGCCATGAGGAAGACCTGCAAAGTCGAGATGAAACGTTGGGTTTTAATAAAATAGTTTTGCCACTATTTAGTCTATTTAAGACCGCCACCCCGGACCATCTCCTTCCTTAATAATACAACGGTCAACTATTAAGTATTTAATATTCTTATTAATCGCTGCTAAACAAATCTATTGTATTTTAATATCAAACAAAAATAAAATAAATAAATAAAATAAACACTTTTAATTATTGTCTGAGACAGATTGTAATATTTCTCAATAAAATGTTTAAAAAATTAATTATCATATAAAAAGAAGAAAATTATAACATAATAATAAAGTATAGGTAACAACGATTACCTTTTCATGTTTCATTATTTATTTTTTTTTTTTTTCGGTTGGCTCTACAGACCTTGTAGAACTTTGGCCGCCTGAACCAGCCTTCTCTTCCTCTGCCTATTTTGGGCTACTGCTTTCCAGTTTGTGGTATCTTTGTTTATCCTATCTATCCAACTGGTTTTTGGCCACCCACGTGGGGCGCCACTGTTCCCTACTACTCTGACATTCATTGTCGTTTAAAGGCGTCCTGATGGATTGCTATGAGCTACATGCCCGGCCTATCTTAACCTCCTTGCTTTCATGTCATGAGTTATTTACTGACAAGTTTCTTTCAGCAGTTCTTTTTTGTTCCTTTTCCTCCATGTGTCAAGGTTTTGGTCCCATATAGGTCCTGTTATCCTGCCTAGAACTTTTCTTTCGGATCTCTCAATTTCGGCTTCTACTGTGCCGGTTAGAGTCCAGGTTTCACAGCAGCACTGATTTGCCACGTTATACATCGTCTCCCACAGTTTCAATTTTTGTAAGTGGAAAAAGTTTACTTTCTTTATTTAAAAACTAGTAACGCTGACATCAACACAGCAGCAACAATGGACTAATACCACATTGAGTAGTGTTAATATTTAATGTGTACTTGAAGCCAGTACCAGTGAAGCCAGTATTCTAGGTGCCTTATCGCTTTATCGCCATTATCTGCTACGTCTGAGACTCCTCTCTCTAGCAGTCGTGGCTTTGCCACGGTGCAAATAGGAGCTGCGCCCATCATTTCTCCAAGATTAAGGACACGCAGACGAAGTTTTATTTTTATTTTTTTTTTTTCAAGATGCGATGTTTTCATCAAGTGATGTCCACTATGAGGTCTCATTCTGTTGGTTCCACCCCTCGTAACTCACCACTTAAACAAAAAACTCGTTACAGTAAGCGATCGACATCCGCCGGAATTCCTCCAGCGAAAATTAAAGAATCCACCTCAACCTCAACCAAGTACGTCTTCACAACAAATGGTCTCTGAATCTCCTTTTTTTACAATCAACCCATACTAGGTGCTTCAAAACAACAGAGATGATGGATTCTGCACCGATACCTAGAGAACCACGGTTTCTTCCGATCTTTGTCAAAAATATTAGAAACTTCTAATTATTGTGTATACAACTAAATAAAATTTGTCCCGATAACTTTTCATTTCTTAACTAGGACTAGTGACACAAAAAAAAAAAAAAAAAAAAAAAATAAATAAAAACGCCGGCCACACTTGAAGCCCATCTAAAAATAATCAAATATTCAACTGAAACAGGTGCGGATTTCCACACATACCAGCTAAGGGAGGATAGATCATTACGAGTGGTGATAAGAAACTTACACTCCTCAACCCCAACTGAGGTTGTCAAGAATGAGCTAACGGCGTTAGGATTCAATGTTCGCCAAATAACAAACGTTCCGAAAGAAAATAGAGACCAGCCAGGAGTAAAAACAAAAATTCTACTGTCCTTATTTTTTGTGGATTTGGATTTAAATCTCTTGTCACCCCACTTCTTCAATCACTTCTTACAAACCTGCTATCTCATCTCATTCCTCCTTTAAAAAATCTTCAAATGACTTCCATCCAACCCATATCCATTCTCCTATGGAATGCAAATGATGTTAGAAATCACACAGACGAACTAACAGCCTCACTGTTAGACAAGAACATTGATGTAGCCTAATTACAGAAACTCGACTGACCAAAAAACAGCTTTTGAAAATAAAAAAGTACTTAACTTATCGGACAGTAGAGCACATGCCAGTACTACTGTCATCGTACATCAATCCCTCTTTCATCACATACTCCCATTGACTAATCACCATTTCCTACAATCCACTGCAGTTGTAATCAAAACCTTTTCCTTTAGTGTCACCATTGAATTTCTCAGTACACCACTTCATCCTGGGTGCAGACTTAAACGCCAAGCATCAACAATGGGGTTCAAGAACCAAGAATTCTACTGGTCGAAAATTTCTGACTCCAATCAATTCCCAATGTTTCATCCTCTTTCCACCCAATTCACCTACCTACTGACCCACTGACCATAACCGTAATCTCGATATCCTCGATTTCTTTATCCACAAAGGTTTAGGTACCCTCCACTATTCCCTTGCACGTCTTGATGAGCTTTCCTCAGACCACAGCCCATTATATTCCTCAGACAAATATTCCAAGTATCATTAGTTCCTATTCTTAAACCCTCTCCAGCATCCTTCATCAGGGGCTCAGTTAACTGGAAACTCTTTCATCAAATCCTCTCCTATAAAATTGACCTCCGAGGAACCCTGAAAAACTCCGAAGACCTGGACAATGCCGTTCCTTCCTTTACGACTAAAATCCAGGAAGCAGTCTGGACGGCTCCCTCTCCTGTTCATTTCTCAAAAATCCTCCAGAAACCCAATTTACCTCAACACCTCCTTGACCTAATCCCTAAAACGCCGCGCCAGATTATAATGGCAATGTACCAGACATCCCGCCGACCGCCACTCCTACAATTATTACTGTAAAAAATTAAAACAAGAATTAGCCATCTTCAGATCTCGATCATTCAACACTTACCTTACCACACTCTCTGCTCATGATAATTCCCTTTGGAATATCACCAGAAAAATCCTCAAATCCCATCATATTTCCCACCCTCTTCGACGAGATGATGGCTCCTGGGCAGCATCTGATGAAGATAAAGCCGAGGAATTTGCCAAACACCTTTCCTATACTTTCGCTCCTCATCCAGAAACCCATCCCAGCCACACAGTAAAAGTAGAAGAATCCCTCTCAATACCTATCCCACTCTCCTTAACACCTAAAGCTGTTAATCCCTCTGAGGTCAAATACCTATTACCCAAAATCACTCCTCGTAAATCTCCTGGATACGACCTTCTAACCCCACAGATCCTACGACAACTACCATCCAATGCCATCATATTTCTAACCTATATATACAATTGTATCCTGCGGACTACCCACCTCCTTCTCTTATGGAAACATTCCACCATCATCCTTTCCTGAAACCAGGCAAGCCTCCCAATAATACATCATCCTATAGACCAATTAGTCTACCCCCAATTCTTTCAAATTTTTTTGAAAAGATCCTACTGAAAAGAATTCTACCCACAATAGATTCCTATTGTGAAAAATTCCTACCCATCAATTCGGATTCCGTTCCCAACATTCTACCGTCTAACAAGGACTCCGAGTTGTTGACTACTTATCCTCAGCCCTAGAAAACAAGCAGTTTTGCTCGAGTGCATTTCTGGACATAGCGCAAGCTTTTGACCGGGTATGGCACTCCGGACTGCTCTTCAAGCTCAAATCCCATCTACCACAGTCCTTATATCTAATACTCCAATCCTACCTCTCCAACCGCTCTTTTCGATTTCGCTGTGGTACAGAATTTTCCGACTGTTACTCAATTGATGCTAGAGTTCCTCAAGGCAGCTTCTTGGGTCCCATCCTTTACATCATCTATACCTCTGATACTGCTATCCTATCTTCTAAATAAGATCCTGAAACATCATCCATAAACCTGCAACGTCACCTATCCCTGATTGAACACTGGTGCAAGAAATGGCTCATCAAAGTCAATGAATCCAAATGTAAACATATAACCTTCATCCTTCGTCGTAATTTCTGTCCACCAGTTTACTTTAATTCCATCCAACTTCCCTTCTCCAACACTCTCCGGTACCTTGGTTTTCTCCTAGACAGATGACTAACGTGGAATCCGCATACTAGACTGAAAAAACAGGAACTTATTTACAATCCTATTCTCAAGTTAAAATAGCAGTGGCCTCGTGACCTTTTGTAACATGTATATATTGGAGTTCTGGCAATGGCCAGATTCTCCACTCAAGCCATGAGTGTCTGTGGTTGAAACGCCCTTTCTCAATCTCCGCTGACTTTTAATACCAAGAAGCCCAGGGATCTCCTGATGCCCACATGTGGGGGGACAAGTATGGTTCGGAGTTCCCATGGCCGACTGTAAATAATAATAATGATAATAAGCCCGTGAGGGGTTGCTAGTCTCCCATCCGGCGCCTCCCCAGGTGGCGGATAGGGGAAATCTCACCAGATATGGCGGGTACCGGGGAAATAAAATACCCGGGGCGGACCAAAACTAGCAAAATCCAGGTGGGACGGTTCCCATATTGGGCGGCAACCTGGTCAGCGTCTGTTCCCCAAGTCAGGGGCGGCTGTTTAAATAACCTGGCAGGAAGGTATAAAATGCACCTACCCATTAAATATGGAGCTAAGAAATAGAAGATTAGCCTCGGACGAGCCCGATAATGAGGCTGCATCGGGCGGGAACAGTGGACAGCTTCCTTCAGGGACTAGTGGAGCGAGCTGAACTACCCTGTCGTTACGGACCACAAGGCTGCAATGTTTACCGGCCAACAGTTCGAGTTCGAGCTTGGAGGAGAGACATTCTCCACCCGAGCGAATTCGGCAACAGAGACCAAGAAGTGCAAAGAGGATGAAATGGACGCCAGATATGAACAAGGCTGTCATCAGGGCATACTACTTGGCAACAAATCTTGAAATTGAAAAAACTGGATATCTTAACCGTATACAGAGATACTGGCGTGAGAAGTTTACAGAAGTTAATATAAGCACTCAAAGGCTGAGTGACCAGGTTAGGGTGATTCTAGGAAGAAATTTTCTTACCTCCTCTGACCTCCAACAAATTAGAGAGGAAGTTCGCAAGTTAATAGTTACTGAAAACAATGCCGAAATGTCGGATAAAATGATTAATACAATGACAAATGCGGAAACCATGTCTAGAAGCATCAGTGCACCAAACAGCTCTATAGAGAACAAAAGATATGGAAACAGACAATGATCTTGAAAACAGACTGAGTGAAGCAATCCTATAGGAGCATATTCTGCTTGAGGGGATTCCGCTTCTGGAACGACCATCATTACCAAGAGTGCTATATAACAAGAACACGCTGAGAATAACTAATGCGATGAATAATGTTATAGGCCTCAAAGATATTCCTCATTGGATGTATATTGCTGCCAAGACAGTTATAATGGAGCTTGGTATAAAAAAAGAAGACAAAATAAAACTTCCAGTTGGTAGTAAAGGAATTCCAAAATGGAAAAAAAAGACTTCAAAAGAAAATTAACACCTCAAGGGAGAAAATTGGCATCAATTCAAATTATATTCGTAATCCACAAACTGCAAGAGCCAAGACAAAGAAAAAGATAGATGAAATCATAGTCCCTAACTTGGTTACAGTTATGGAAAATGAATTGACCGATAGACTGACGCTATATCTGGATAGCCTAAAACAGAAATTAGCAGTTTTTGCAAACAGATTGCGTAGATATAGTGAAGCAGCTTTACGGAGGCAGCAGAATCACATGTTCCAACAAAATGAACGCCAGTTTTATAGGAACCTTAGACAAAAGGCGAAAACACCGAATCATTACCCTGAAGACATTGAAGTGTACTGGAAAAATGTATGGGAAAAATCAACGAATCACGAAGAGAACGCCCCTTGGATAACGGAAGAAATTTCCCAATTTCAATGTGCTTCTGAGATGCAAGAGGTAACAATTACAACACATACTGCAAGGCAAAGAGAGTCCTCCTACTGGTTTCTCTGATGGGATCACATATATGCTTCCGAAAAAGGATGAGTTAAACTTAGGTTCTGAGGATTTCCGCCCAGTAACATGTTTAAATGGTCTTTATAAGATTCTGACCTCCATCTTGGCAACAAAGATTTATGAACACTTCGAACCTCAGAGTATGATACCCACCGAACAGTTAGGATGCAAGAAAAGGGCTAGGGGCAGCAAAGAACTTTTAGTAATAGATTCATTTATTGCCGCGCAAGTATCAAAAAGCCAGCGAAATCTTTCTGTTGCGTGGATCGATTATAAAAAAACTTTCGATTCTGTCCCACACAGTTGGCTGCTCAAAGTATTGGAAATATACAAGGTTCAACCTAAAATAAGCAAACTTCTTTCAAATTTAATGGCGGACTGGGCTACTACGCTGAATATAGGAGCAATCCGTGCTAACAATCAAATTAAAATTCTCAGAGGCATCTATCAAGGAAATTGCCTTAGCCCGCTGTGGTTTATATGGTTACTGTTCCCATTAAGCCAGATACTCAAATATCAAGCAAGGGGGGCTACAAACTTAACATCAAAGATGATGATACCACAATCAGTCATAGTTGGTATATGGATGACCTCAAAATGTATGCGAAAAATGAACAGCAATTACAGAACATGGTTGAAACAGTATCATCCTTTACCAGTGATATAGGTATGTCATTCGGACTTGATAAATGCGCGGTGCTCCATGTAAAAAAGGGAAGAAAGGTTAATACCCAGAACATCCTGATAAAAGAAGAAGATCACATTAAAGAGCTAGAAGCACATCAACTATATAAATATTTAGGCATGCAACAAAACCTTAAAATTGCCCGAAGGGACGTGCAACAACAGCTTCTGGCTGTGTTCAGAAAGAGATTGCGACAAGTACTCAGGATTCAGTTATCTGGGAAGCACAAAATTAAGGCCATTAACACCTGGGTCATACCAGCTCTGAGCTATAGCTTTGGTATAGTACAGTGGTCCAATACCAGTCTACAGGAGATTGATCGTCTATTAAGAACGACACTCACACAAGAGCGGTCTCATCATCCAACATCCTCCAAAGCCCACCTGTATTTATCTAGAAAGGAAGGAGGTCGCGGACTTCTAAATATAGAGGAAGCATGTCGAAAGCAAGAGCTGGCGCTACGACGATATTTTCTTTCATGAACTACAGAGATTTACTTTACTGTAACCAATATGGATTCAGGTCTAACGGCACTCAATTTGAACAAAGCCGAAGATTTCACAGTTGTGTCCGAAAATGAAAGGCTGTCAGAATGGAAAAGCAAGGCACTACATGGCAGATACTACAGCCAATTGAATGAAGCCTCCATAGACAAAGAAAAATCTGTGGAATGGTTAGCGGCAGGAAGACTATTCTCTGAAACAGAAGGCTTTGTAGTCGCCATTCAAGATCAGGTCATTGCCACCAGGTATTATAGGAGGCACGTTCTATAAGACACTACAACATCTGATAAATGTCGACTTTGTTCAACGATGTATGAATCAATCCAACATATCACAAATGGATGTGGAGTACTCGCTGGTACGGAGTATTTGCAGATGAACAACAATGTGGCGAAAATATTCCACCAGTCTCTGGCTATGAAACTTAACCTGTTTGATGAAAAGGTACCATATTACAAATATAATCCGACAAGGCTGCTTCAGAAGGGTTCCATCAAAATGTATTGGGACGAATCTATAATAACGGATCATACAGTGCGTCACAACAGACCCGATATCCTTATCATAGATTTAGGAGCAAAGAAGGCAAAGTTGATTGATATCGCGATTCCAAACGATAACAACATAAGCACGACCGTGGGAGAGAAGCTCCGTAAGTACCAAGAACTGGCGATTGAATTAAAGGAATTGTACCATTTGGAGAGCGTATTGGTTACACCAATAATAATATCAACCAATGGTCTGATCCCAAAGTCAACGGTGGCAGGTACGGACGGCTTGGAATTACCCCTGGATGTGTTAAGAGAGGCTCAGCAAGCGGTTCTCTTAGATACAGCCAGAATAACAAGAAAATTTTTAAATATCTAAAAATGTTATAACTGCAGGTGGTTGGACTTGTCCCCCACCTTCAGCTTTGAATCCGCAAAAGCGAGACTAAAAAAGATAATAATAATATTACTTTATTTATTCTGGGACGAGTCCCTTTAGAATAATACAGGAAGACAGAAATGAGGGCTAAGGAGCCTCAGAGATACATAAATAAAAATACAGAGTAATTGAACAGTCTTGATTAAAAATATATATAATATATATATATATATATATATATATATATATAATATATATATATATATATATATATATATATATATATATATATATATATACACATATACATATAAGTTGCTTTCCAATTTTGATCAGTTGATAATAAAAAAAAAAAGATAAACAAAAATTGGAGTACAAATAATGAAGAACGAACTACTGATTTATGTACATATTTTCAGTAGTATCTATTTACGATTTTATGGGGACTGGGTGGATAAGAAATGATTGAACAGGCGGGATTTAAAGATAGGAAGGGTATTAGATTGACGGATGTGGGAAGGGATGGAGCTCCATAGAGATGAGGATCGGATAATGAACGATTTGTCGAAAGCCGCGGTTCGGTGGGCCCTTATGTATAAATCAGAAGAGCGGGAACGAGTATTGCGAGAACGAACAGAGGATTTGAATTGAAGGAGCTCGGAGATGTATGAGGGACGGTGGGATTGGATGACTTGAAAGAGGAAGGATGCCAGGAAATACTTACGACGGTAGGAAGGATAAAGCCATTTTAACTCCGCGTAAAAATGGGAAACAGAGGCGTCCCTTGAAATCCCGAAGATGATTAGTACAAACCAATTGATCAAACGTTTTAGTTTCGCCTCGAGATCCCCAGAGAGGCCCCCGTATACCGTACAGTAATACTCAAAGTGGGGAAAAATTAAGAAAGTGACTAGGAGCCTACGGGTTTCGAAAGGAAATAGGTGGCGGGAGTAATTAAGACGTTTTAGGATGGAAATGGTACGGCGGGAAATATTGGATATATGATTTTCCATGAAAGCGTTTGATCAATGGTTATTCCAAGATTTTTTATGGTGGGGTGAAATTTGATGGGGTTATTATGTAGGAACAGAGTTGGAATAGTAGGGACAGTTTTAAGGAGGTGATTGGAGCCTATTAAGATTGCCTTTGTCTTATCCGAGTAGGAGAGAGGGGAACCCTGAGGGACACCACAGGAGAGGGGAAGTGTGTTTGAAGGAGGTTGATCAGGGACTACTACATACTGGGAACGATTGGAAAGGAAGGATTTGAACCAACGCAGGACACTGTTGTAGTAAGGTTTTGGTGTTCAATGGAGTTTTGTAGGTCATGGGTTATTTTAAGGAGAGCAGATTGCGTTGAATAGCCGGGTCGGAAGCCAGATTGGAATGGGTTAATAAAGAAACGTTACTCTAGGAAGTTTGAGAGCTGATTTTGGACAAGGCGTTCTAGCGGCTTTGAGAGGTTAGATAGGAGAGAAATAGGACGGAAGTCGTGCAGTGAGGTAGGATTGGCAATTTTATTTAAAGGTCGGACTAGGGCGGTTTTCCAGGAGGATGGGAATATGGAGTTTTGCAGTGAAAAATTGTAGATATGATAAAGAACAGGAATAAGGTCAGGAAGGCTGGATTTTATTAGTTTTACAGGAATATTGTCGGGACCATAATCATTGGTGTGGGATTTTAGGATGGTGGAAAGTAATTCATCATAGGACACGTGGGAGAAAAAGAAGTCTTCAGGATTGAATTTGTGATGTTTAATATCGAAAGTATGAGAGGAAGAGTGAGTAAAAGATAAGAAATTGTTATTGAGATCATCTGGAGAAAGATAGAAGGAACTACGATTAATGGACTCTGGTAAGGATAGGTTGCGGAGTATTTTCCATTTAGATTTGGAGTCGGGAGCATTGGACAGGCATTATGGAAGTAGGTGGTTTTAGCAAGACGGACTGCGGATTGGGTTCCATTGAAAGACGCATAATCCACAGCTAGACGGGTTCGACGGTATTTGCGCCTTGCTGCATCTCTTCCCCTCATCATTTCCTTTATCT
Organism: Nezara viridula; assembly: GCA_928085145.1. Lineage (NCBI taxonomy): Eukaryota > Metazoa > Arthropoda > Insecta > Hemiptera > Pentatomidae > Nezara > Nezara viridula. Next base: position 207,305,235 of record OV725078.1, read on the forward strand.
CACGGGTCAGACAAGGTGCAGTGGGACGGCGTAAGGTTTTGGTTTTCAGAGGAGCGGGGATTTCTAATATGGATTGTAGGTTTGAGGTGTATACAATAGGATCAATGGAGTTGTAGGAATATATGGTGTCCCATTGGAGAGAATTAAGGTCTGGTTGAAGGGATTCATAGGAAAGAAGGTTTAAATTGCGGTATGAAACTATTATATAAATTATGTAAATAGTGTATGCCTGCGTCTAAGATGTTTATTTTTATTAATTTTTTTTTAAGATAATTTAAATTATATTTTATTCATTTATTTTTATTCTATTATTACTATTATTTATATTTTCTTCCTTCACTATGATATTTTATTTTGTTCCTATTTAGCTTTATATTATTTTGAAATTACCTTATTTATTTATTTTTTTAATTTGTAAATATGGTGTGAATGTGCTCTCAGAACTCTCTTATAAATGTCCTTTATTGAGACAGATTGTAATATTTATCAATAAACAAATAATCCAGTAAAAAAATAAAAAATAAATAGATTTCTGGAGATTCTTCTGGATTTCATCACCCTTGAAAGAGAGAAGAAATATCTGTTTGCACTTGTTATTCGCTGGTTTATCTCTATTAGTTGATCATTTATTGAGGTTGTTGTTGAGCCAAGGTATTTGAATCTGACTACTTTTTCATGCATGAAGGAATAGTGTAATTTAACAGCTAATATTTACACAATTATTGGGCCCATTTAACACGTTGCTGCAGGAACCACTAAAATATTATTATTGTCACTAAATAACAAAAAGTATATTTTGGAATACAAATCAAAAAGGGACACATAATACTACTCAATGGAGAGAAGGAACAAGGAATTATGTTAACGCTTGTTGTCTCCTTTGTTATTTATCATAGCATTAGCCATCATAGCAATTGATATTGATTTATAAACAGGTCTGTAAGAGACCAAGGACGTTCTACCATTGCAACAACTGTTGTTAGATGTTTTCCTCTACATCTATATTGCACTAAATGTAAAAACTAATTTCAGTTAAAAAACGCCTTCCTTCTTTATTTTGAAAAAATTATCTTAAAACATACTTTCTTCAATGGCCAATCAAGTTGCGACGTATGAGATAAAAAGAAATTTTCTAGCTTTAAACGTTCATCCATTTCAATGACTGAACCTAAAGTCCACATTAAAGCAAAAAGAAAAAAACGTTGAAGCATGCTGCTGGAATATATTTCTAAATTTTGATGCATTAATAGATACATGTTGTATCATATATTTATGGTATCAGTTGACTTATAAAACGAAAACATAATCAATATTGTAATAATGATTGTGCTTACAATTCCCATTGCAACTAATTATTTTATTTTTTTAAAACTTATTTATTGAAAAATATTATAATCTGTCTCAAAGACATTTATAATAGTGTTCAAAGATTACATTCACACTCTGTGTACAATAAATAAAATAAATTATACAGAAATATAATATATATACAATAAATAGGGATAAAATAACCTAAAAATAAATAAATAAAAAAGGAACACATACACTATTTAATTCGAATTTTTTATTATTCGATCCTCTTCCCTATGGAACTCCATCCCTCCCCACATCCGTCAATCCAAACCCGTTCCTACCTTTAAATCCGAACTGTTTAATCATTTCTTATCCATCCAGTCCTCATCATAAAATTGTAAATAGTTACTACTGTAAATAGGTATATAAATTATTAGATCGTTCTTTATTATTTTTACTTATAAACTTTACTTATAGTTGTATAGTTATAATTTACTTATACGTATTTTCAATTTTTAATTTTTTATTATTAACTAATGTAAATTAGAAAGTAACTTATAATTTCTCTAAATATTTTTTATTTTTTACTATTTAATCAAACTATATTCTGTTTATGTATTTCTGAGGCTCCTTAGCCCACATTTCTGTCTCTCTGTATTATTCTAATGGGACTCGTCCCAGAATGAATAAAGCATTATTATTATTATTATTATCATTTTTTTCCTGTTTAGTGAGTTTCTCGCTGATTATTATTATTATTTACAATCAGGCGAGAGAACTCCGGGCCAGACTTGTCCCTCCACCTTTGGAAGGAAAATAACGATTCCAGGAGATCCCTGCACTTCTCTCTCAATCGCGTCAATGGGGCTTAACCGAGTGGAGACTGAGCAAGAGTGCTTTAGCTACATACACTTCTATCTTGAGTGGAGAATCTGACCATAGCCAGATCTCCAATGTTTACAAACTATAAAACGTCGCGAGGCCACTGCCGTTTTGATCTTCTTGTAGGATTATAGAGATGGGTGGTGCTGGATAGGGATTGTGCAAAGGGATTTGGATGATAGGTAAGGTTCTGGTGGAATTAGAGAAATTTTCTGGGATAAGGTCTAGGACGAATGGGATATTAAGGTCATGGTGTACAGTTTTGTTGGTTACATAAAATGGAGCATCGACTATTGTTCGTAGGACTTTGGATTGGAAGGATTGGATGCGTTTGATGTTAGAAAATTTTGTAGTTCCCCAAAGTTCAAGTCCGTAGGTCCAAATAGGTCTCAGTATTGTCTTCTAGATCAGTAATTTGTTGTTAATTGAAAGTTAAGATTTTCTATTTAGTGGTGTGTATAGTTGGCCGCATCGTCGGTTAAGTTTCTGTCTTTTAAGTCTAGTATGAGGGTTCCACCTCAGTCGTCTGTCTAAGAGAAAGCCAAGATACCGGACTGTGTCTGAGTAAGGAAGCTATATTTAATTAAAGTGTACTAGTGGACTTGGAGTGTGAAGGTGATGTGTTGGAATTTCTTAATTTACTTTAATAGGCCATTGAATACACCAGAGAGAGGTGGCTTTGAATGTTTAAGGATGCTAGATCAGGATATGTGTCAGATGACAGAATGGCGGTGAGTAGAATAGAATTGGACTTTGGACCCTGGGCTATTCTTACCTTAACCACCTGTACAGCACGTGACCAATATAATCTATTTTGATTAATCTTAATCCTTAATCCTAATTCTTAATCCTAATTTGTATTTTTTCATTTTTAAGTTCGACAGGTCCGGACCTGTCTCAACTGGTCCCATCTTGTCTACCTCAAGTAAATATAAAGTGTAACGACATAAATATAGACATATAATGTGACATTCTACGATATCATATCTCAACTGGTCCCATCTTGTCTACCTTAAATAAATATAAATTGTAACGACATATAGACATATATTGTGACATTCTACAAGTTGAAACTTGTATCATCTTGTACACCTCAAGTAAATATAAATTGTAAAGACGAAAATATTTATTATTGCAAACGAATATAAATTATAACAATGAAATATACACATATATTATTACAAAGGAATATATATATATATATATATATATATATGGCAACGATGAAATATATATTATTGCAAAGGAATATATACATATATGACAACGATGAAATATATATTATTACAAAAGGAATATATACATATATGACAAAGATGAAATATATATTATTACAAAATGAATATAAACATAAATTGTAACGAAGAAAATATATATTATTGCAAACGAATATAAATTATAACAATAAAATATATACATATATTCTAACTATTTTACGATAATATATCGTAAAATTCCTACTGTTAACAACAACGTCATCACCCCTCCCCTCCCCCCTTGTTCTCATCAACTTTTATATATTGTTTTTTCTTAAATATCAAAACGTATTTAATAATCTAAGAATATACACCTCCAATATCACGAATATTGTAATAAATCGAAAATCAATGAATCGAAATTGAAACTATCATTTTCGAATACTACACCTATAATAACATAATAGTACACTCTAATATCGAAAAATTTCATAAAGTTAATATACGTAATATTATTTTCATAACATATGTTTATCAATAATATAGAAGGCCGTGGAGAGTATCTGGCACTTCGAATAATCTTAGACGAATAATATAACACTCACACACACACACATACACACACACAAATTTCGTAACATTTATTTCAAATTTGATGATAGATTTAGACTAACAATTTTTTTTATGTAGAAATATTGCAAAGATATGAGGGTTTCAAGAGGTCGTTATCTTCATACTATTCGGGATTGTGTAGTAAATTTAAGAAGAATACTATGAGAGTGATGAGAAGACATGAGTGTTCCTGTTAACATGTAACAACGTTACGAATCATACATATATCTATGAATTAAAACTTAGTCAAATATAATGAAAAACAGCACATCAGTAGTTGTTTTAAGACAAAACACCGTTACCATCGATATAAAGATTCGAGATTGCATTTGACAATTATGAAGAAAACAAAAACTTTATATAGTTTAGAAATTTATACAGAACAATGGAAGCAAACACGTCTATAGCTGACGTCTTACGATAACTTTCTGTTTCTATATTTAACGTTTTCTCACTAAAATCAAGTGAAATTTAAAAAGGAAGTAATATATGAAGGACACAAAATATAGTAAAAATCTTGATAATCTGTTGAAATTGTATCATATTTAATAATTCTGGTATATAATTTGCTCGATGGAGTATTAAATATGCGTACGAATCACTGAATCCTACACTTTCAAGACGTGTCTACACATGTTTGTTAGGCCAGGTATACTGAATAATAAACAAATGAGTGGTGGCAATCCCCGCAGTATATAGTCATGTTCTAACCAATCAATCATACAGGTTTAAGACGTGTCTATACATTCTAGATCAGGAATATTATATATTAAACCAATAAGTCATGTTTATTTGTGTTAGTCCAAGTATAGTCATATTGTTCTATTCACTGAATCCTACAGATCTGTACGTGTTATATCATGTACAATCATGATGTTTTTATATTTCTATGTAGACAGTGGATATCAATGACGAAATACACAAAAAAAAAGTACGATGTTGGACCAAAGATTCCAATCTTGATAATATATTATATACAAAATCACTAAAAATCATGGTAGGAAAAACACCAAGCATCACGTCATTATAGTAGTAAGATAAAAAAATATTTTAAGTAAAAGTTAGGGAAAAAGAGAGAAATAGTAAAATTTTTGTATTAAATGAACATTCACAACACTTGTTATATCAATGTGACAAATTTAAACACAAATATATAAATAATAATTGTTTATATTATTTGAAAGATGGACAACATGAATTTTAAACAAATAATAAAATAGGTAATAAAGGATTTAGAATAATTAGATTAACACAGATGAAATTGTCAGGTTGATAAATAAGAGAGTTTCTGCATTGAAATAAAAAAAAAATAATAATAATAATTCACAAGAATCACATACTGTAATGTATGTGATATCTTAGGATTTTATTTAGATAGAAGGATACTAATATAAATATAAAATAAAAATTTAATTTATGTGTAAGTTGAGTAAAAAAAAAGGGAAATCAATAATAAAAAAAAAGATTATTTAAAAATAAAAACATGTTTCACATTTTAAAGAAACGGTAATTAACTATTCGTTTTCAAATTAAATCTTAGGTAAGTTATAACAAATTGTTTAGAAGGTTGTAAACAATAGCCAAATATGTACAATTTCAAATAAATATGATTTGTAAACTGAATATTTTCAGTCACATTGACTTTTATGGAAAGTACTACATACAGCTGCTACCAGATAGCAGCACTAGTTATACTCATTCTCAAGAGTTATTTATTAAAACATTTTTTTTTTAATATATACTCTTTTAATTATTACTCTTTTTACATTTTGTATACTTCCTCTTGAATATTTTCATAAATTAAAAATGTATTCATGATAATTAGGATTACTAATACAGGCTAAACATATATAGTTACTAACTTTGTCTCTCGCAGTCCATGTTCGACATGAATGTATCATCTGTTCAGAATCATTTTGAGTTAATTGGACACTCAAGGTACCCCCAACTGGCATTTTAACCTCTTAGAACAAATTTTAGCAAACTTTTAAAATTTTAGATTTTTATTTTAAATTTTAGTCAAGTAAGTGTCATGACCGCTACTGCAGTTTAGTTTTCAGTTCGCTCTGTGATTATTACTTTGCTGTGTGGTTATTAGTCAAAACTCTGTGTTAATAATTGATTAACAGTGACATTATAAACAGTTGAACATTTTTAAGTTCACGGATAAAGAGGTGAGTTACAATTTATTAACAATGAAGTGATAAATAAGTGCTCGTTTGAATAGCCCATGTGGCTGTTAATTCCCTTGCTTCTTATCTTATTTACATTAAGTTCCTGGCCAAGGTTTGTATACTAGCTCGCTTCCGTCAGCTGATCTCAGTTCGAAACCAAAGACTTGTAGAACTCCTTTTTTTTTTTTTTTTCCTTTTCTTTTTCTTCTCCAAGTGACAGTTTTTTTTTTAAATTTCTTTCCTTTGTTTATTTATTCTCAGAAATGTTTTGTTTTATTTCTGTTTCTGAGTTTGTAATTTGTTTTTTCTTCTATTTAATAGATCGTAAATTCTTATTTTGTAGTTTTAATATTTAGGTATATATATATTTTTTTTTCTTTTTTTTCTCTTCTTATAATAATGGAAGATATGAATTTGGACGAGAAATCTTCATGCGAAGATTCAGAGGACGAGACACCATTTTCCGAGGTTAGAGAAACTGATTCGCAATATCTGAAAAGACGCTCGCTTCAAAAACGTCACAGAAACTCTGCCCCTGGGTCAGGTGGCAATTCGCCTAACAAGAAGAAAAATAAATCAGCAAAATCTAAACAGACAGCTGAACAAAATAAATCTAAACAGCCTTCCGAGCAAAATAAATCACCACCTAGAACTAGAAGCAAATCAAACACCACAAAAACAGCTCCAACTGCACAAAATACCACAGCCAGCAATAATTTTGATTTTGGTAGTAACTCACCTAACAAGCCTCCGGTACCTCAAGGTTTTACTGACCCCGAGCCGCCACCTATTTTGTCTCTAAAATTGAAAATTGTATATCATTCGTTCAAGAAATTGCTTCTTATCGGACAAACCAGTTTCCGCTGTTTTTCTAGGGTTAATGACATTAAGATTAACACGAGCTCTAAAGAAAATTATAAAACTCTGATAAATTATTTTACAACTAAAAACTATGAATTTCACTGTTACCAACTGAGACAAGAAAAGGCATATCGGGTGGTATTGAGAGGCTTGCACTCAACCACTCCCATATCCGTTATCAAATCTGATCTAGAGGAAATAGGACATAACGTTAGGCATATAGCATGCGTCCTACATCCAACGCAAAAATATCCATTGCCACCGTTTTTCGTTGATTTGGAGCCTGCAAGCAATAACATTGACATATTTCAAGTTAAGAGGTTTGTGTATTCCACAGTAAAATTCGAAGAGCCTAGACAAAAACCTGTCATAGTTCAATGCTCCAAGTGTCAAGACTTGGGGCACACAAAGACCTATTGCCATCATCAAGCGAGGTGCGTTAGATGTGCCGGGCCACACGCATCTAACACTTGTCAGATCCCTCGAGACCAGCCTCCTAAATGTGCTCTCTGTGGCGAAGACCATCCTCCAAGCTATAAAGGATGCATAGTATATAAAAAATACTACAAGTTAAGAACTCATAACATAGCCTTAAAGTGCAGCCAACTAAATAAAGAAACTTACACCCAGCCACCAGAAATTGATATTACAAATTTCCCTGAGTTGCCAAAACAAACTACCCATTCAACACAACAAGAACCAACTACTTCAACTGAAATCGCCCAACCTCAACAGGACTCTACCAAAACTAGCACCCATACCACCATCAAGAAGCAACAGCCTCGACGCCAGGCTCCTCAGACCTCCCAAGCTAAACCTCATACTCCCAATCCTCTCATATTTCATCCTCCACGTCAGCAAATTCCCCCTCATCATCTACCTCTACGAGTCAAATTACCGCCACAGCAATCGCACCCATCTCATCCTAATGCCCAGAAAAAAAAACCCAGCACAAGTATCGTCGAATCCAGTCCCACCTCGTACACAACAACGAATCCCACTCTCAGTTAACACTCCTTACCTGAACCTATCCTAAATCCACTTCACAATCAACATCCATCTGATCTAACTTCCATTCTATCATCCTTCCTATTGGACCTCCAAAACACCATAAAACCTCTTATCACTCTACTAACCAGAATCCTGACTGAAATTCCGTTTAATTTCCCTCGATGCACACAAAGCACAAAGCCCCTAACTATCCTTTTATGGAATGCTAACGGACTACAAAACCACCGTGACGAACTTGACATATTTCTTCATGATAATCACATTGATATAGCTCTACTGACTGAAACGCATTTCACAAAACGGACACATTTTCACATACGAGACTACATCACTTATAGATCTGACCATCCAGACAACACTGCCCACGCCGGTTCTTGCATCCTTATACATAAATCTTTACCCCATTCCCTTATTCCTTCCACTCCAACTGACGCCATTCAGTCAACTTCTTTAATCCTTTCAACTCGCCCTTTCCGTTTCACAGTGTCAGCTGTATACTGTCCTCCTGGTAATTCCGTCTCCTTTAATCTCCTTGATACGTTGTTCCAATCCCTTGGATCGCGCTTTATAGCTGGAGGAGATTACAATGCTAAACAGCAACGGTGGGGTTGTCGAACATCCAACTCCCGCGGTAACATCCTTCCCGTCTCTCATCTTCTAATAGTTATTCAATCCTCTCGCCCATGAGTCCTACTTATTGGCCAACATCCCTCAAAAAACGTCCCGATATCCTGGATATATTTATCAGGTCCCAGATTTCCTCCTCCCAAACTATAATCAAATCCCTGGATGACCTTTCTTCAGACCATAGTCCGGTTCTGCTTTCATTACATTCTGACTTTGCTCCTAAACCATCACCTCCCAAACTGATCACTGGACGAGTAAACTGGGACACATTTCGTGATGATTTGGAAAACAAACTTGACCTCAAAATTCCGCTAAAGACAAAAGAAGACATTAATGGTGCCATAGAAAAACTGACATCATCAATAACAGCCAGTATAAATAATAATACCTTTATCAATAAGATTAACAACCCACAAAATACTAACTTGCCACAGCATATTCGCATCTTATTAAAGGAAAAACGCAGAGCAAGATCGAAGTGGCATCGAACTAGATACCCGACAGATAAAGCGCATTACACCCAACTGAATAGCAAACTGAAATCAGAAATAAGAAAATACAAAATTCAAAATTTACTAAATTTTACTGAAAAACTTACACCTACCGATATATCACTATGGACGACCACTAAATGGCTCCTGAAATTTAAAGACTGCAACCATCCACTACTCACTGAAGCGCAAACCTGGTCCAAATCCGACGAAGAAAAATCCCAAATATTTGCTCACCACCTCTTTAAAACCTTTAATCCACATCCCGATATTCTTAACCCAAATCACCTTGAATGTATTGAAGCAGAACTGGATATCCCACTCCAAATGACTCCTCCTCCTAAAGCCTTTCATCCTTCAGAAATATCCAACATCATTCACAGGTTACCTTCCCGCAAAGCTCCTGGACACGACCTAATTACATCCCAGATCCTAAAATTACTTCCTCGGAAAGCCATTCTATTCCTTACACACACATATATATATACATATATATATATATATATATATATATATATATATATATATATATATATATATATATATATATATATATATATATATATATATATATATATATATATATAATGCTGTACTCCGATCAACATATTTTCCCGACCCTTGGAAACTATCCATTATCAAAATGATACATAAACCCAAAAAGCCACCAGAATACCCATCCTCTTACCGTCCTATCTCTGTTTTACCCATCATGGGAAAAGACCTAGAAAAACAAATCCTAAAACGCCTGTACCCAATCCTAGATTCTAATCACATAATCCCAGATCATCAATTTGGATTCCGCAGATCCCATTCCACTATCCAGCAATGCCATCGTGTGGTGGATGTTGTCTCCTCTGCATTGGAGCGCGGAATGTACTGCACGGGAGTCTTTCTCGATGTAGAACAGGCTTTTGATCGAGTCTGGCACCCAGGACTGCTTTACAAACTCCGTAAATTCTTACACCCTACATACTTCCTCATTATCCGTTCCTATCTTACTGATAGATCCTTCAAAGTAAATCATAATAATGCCTATTCATCCCTTTTTTCCCAGTCCGCTGGTGTTCCTCAAGGTAGTATCCTAGGTCCTATCCTTTACACAGTTTATACAGCTGATATCCCAACCCATCCTAACACAGTCATTACCACGTACGCCGATGATACATGTGTCCTATCAGTTAATAACGACCCAACGATTGCATCCCAAACCCTTCAATCACACATCACAAACCTTGAAGAATGGTGTCAAAACTGGAGAATAAAAATAAATTCCAATAAATCCCATCAAATCACCTTTACCCTTCGTCGTAAACCTATGTCCTCTTGTCCTACAGTATCCTTTAATAATACCCCACTTATTCCTGTTGAACAAATTCGATACCTTGGACTCCACTTAGACAAACGTCTAACTTGGAATCCTCATACCAGACTGAAACGACAAGAAACAGCTCGACGTTTCCGACTACTCCAGCACTTACTAGATAAACGCTCTAACCTCCCAGTCAATTACAAAAGACTCATATACATGACTACAATAAGACCTATTTGGACTTACGGAGTTGAGCTCTGGGGCTCCACTAAGCCATCGAATTCCTCTCGTATTCAATCCTTACAATCCAAAATCCTTCGTAAAATCCTCACTGCTCCTTACTTTGTCACAAACAAAATCATCCATAACGACCTTAATGTTCCTTATGTTTCTGACTTGGCCCAATCCAGATACCTATCCTTCCATAACAAACTTCAGAACCATCCAAACCCTCTTGTTTCTAACCTTGCTTCCTCTTCGATCCCTGACAACCCTCAGAGGCGTCTGAAAAGAAGATGACCTCGAGATCTCCTTTTGTAAATACATTTTTAGAGTGCTACCAATGGGTAGTTTCTCAACATGTGATGTCATGCTATTTTATTCCTTTGTTCACATTTACTGAATGTATTTTTACTTGTAATACAGTTGTAAATATCACCAATAAAAAAAAAAAAAAAAAAAAAAAACTTGTAGAATGTCACAATATATGTCTATATGTCGTGACACTTTATATTTATTTGAGGTAGACAAGATGGGACCAGTTGAGATATGATATCGTAGAATGTCACAATATATGTCTATATTTATGTCGTGACACTTTATATTTACTTGAGGTAGACAAGATGGGACCAGTTGAGACAGGTCCGGACCTGTCGAACTTAAAAATGAAAAAATACAAATTAGGATTAAGGATTAGGATTAAGGATTAAGATTAATCAAAGTAGATTATATTGGTCATGTGCTGTACAGGTGGTTAAGGTAAAAATAGCCCAGGGCCCAAAGTCCAATTCTCCTCCGCAAATTGAGGTGCCAGAACCGGCATTTATACCTTCCTGCGGTGCTATCATCAAAAGGTGCCTTGAAGGTATCGGGATAGAGAGAGATATCGGCGGTAAAGAGGATGTAAAGGACGGGACCCAATACGCTACCTTGAGGAACACCAGCCTCAATTGGATAGAAATTTGAAAATTCAGTGCCTCAGCGAACTTGGAATGTACCATCTGAGAGGTGGGAATGGCGGAAAAGGTACAAGGACTGAGGAAGATGGGTTTTAAGATTGAAAAGAAGCCATACCCGATCAAAAGCTAATCTGGCTATGTCAATACTCTGGACTATGTCCAGAAATGCACCAGAGCAATATTAATTTCTTTCCAGGGCTGCTGAAATGATCGACCACTCGAAGTCCTTGTTGAACTTTGGAGTGTTAGAAACGGAATCCGAACTGGTGTGATGGAGGATTTTGAGATTTTATAAAGGGTAGGATTCTTTTCAGGAGGATCTTTTCAAGAAGCTTGAAAGGATTGGAAGTAGGCTGATGGGTCTGTAGGAAGTTAAGGTGTTTTGAGGTTTTCCTGATTTCAGGAATATGATGATAGTGGAATGGTTCCATAAAAGAAGAAAGTGGAAGGTTCGTAGGATGCTATTGTATATGTATGTAAGGAATATGACAGCTTTAGGAGGGAGTTGTCTAAGGATCTGAGAGGTAAGGAGGTCGTATCCAGGTGATTTGGGGTTAGATAATTTTTGTAAGTGGTATTTGACCTCAGAAGGATTAACTGCTTTAGGTGGTAAGGAGAGTGGGGTGGGTGAATTAAGGAATTCCTCGACTTCTGACGAGTGGGTGGGGTTGGATTCTGGATGAGAGATGAATGTAAGGGAAATGTGTTTGGCGAATTCCTCGGCTCTAGAGATATATGATGGGGTTTGTTTAGTAATCTTCCATAGGGAATTGTTATGCGAAGAGAGGGAAGTAATTGATGAGTTGAAGGATTGGGATCTGAAGGTTGCGAATTCTAGCTTTTAGATAGAAATATAGAAAATAACTTTATTCTGGGACACAGTTCCTTGATAATAATACAATTATCAAAATAAAGATTACATCTGGCCAAAATAAAATCAATCGAAAAAAATAAATTATGTGAAGAAAATATAATGTAAACATTCTATATACCAAAAAACGAAACTATATACAAAACAATTAACACTATGACAAGACACTTAAATCTATTTGCACTGATAGACCAGTATACACTTTTAAGAAATCAAAGAATTAAAAAATAAAAATATATTTAATTCTTTATTAAAGTAAGCTTTGTGTGTCTGTTGAGAAAACAGGAAGCTGAATCTGACAATATAAAGTACCTGATTAATATACAAATACATTATCATTTAACATTGATATTTGACAATGAATGACATGAAATAAATGTATGTTGTCGAATGGTTAGCAACTATCTGACTGCTTTTGGGAAAGAAATTGGAATAGGAAGGTTTTGAATGTGGATATGGATGGGAAATGTCGAATTTTGGTAGACAGGGAATCCCAGAAATTGACAGAGAGAGCAAGGGGTTTTGGAATATGGTAGATCTGTGAGGAGGCATGTAAAGGTTAGAAGGTCAAGATCTTGTGGGCATGGAACGGACTGAGGATTAGAACTGGAGAAGGTTGTAGGCGTAAGAAGGACGATGGTTATTGATGATTATTGATGGTAGAGGAACGTGCCTAGGAAATATTGTCTTCGGAAGGAAGGGAAAAGCCACTTTAACTCAGCGTAGTGGTGAAAAAAATGGGAGTATCTTGGGTCCCCGATCACAAATCTTACTTAGCTGTTCATAAATCTTTTCAGTCGATCGCGGAGCTCCACAGAGAGGCTATCATACACCACACAGCTATAGTCAAAATGGGGGAAAATGAGAGAGGAAACTAGGGGTCTACGCGTATGTTGAGGTAAGAGATGGCGGAAGTGATGTAATAGTTTGAGAGTGGGAGGGTGGAAATTGTCCGTCGAGAGATATGAGAAATATGGTGATTCCAGAAGAGGATTTGATCAATGAAAAATCCTAAATTTTTAAGAGAGGAGTAGAAGGAGATTGGCTGGTCACCAAGGTTTAGTATGGGAAAGTCGATATGGGATCCAAAAAGGTGCTTGGAAGCAATAACAATGGCATCAGTTTTGGCAGAATTAAACCTTAATCCATCAACATTTGCCCAGGCAATAATTCGATCAAATTCTTCTTGAATCTTGGCAAATGCTCCCAATAACTAAGGGGGAGACAAGGATAGGGAGATCTGGGGATCGTCTGCATAAAGGTGGATGGAACAATGGAGAACTGATTTATGTATATCGTTAATGTAGGGGCTGAAAAGCAGAGGAGATATGCTTGAAGCCTGGACAACTCCAGGGGATAAAGAAAGGAAGGCAGATAGTGGTTGATTGTTTATAGAGACATCTTGGGCACATTGTGAAAGGAAAGATTGAAACCAAGAGATGGAACAATTGGAGAAGGATAATAGTTTCAGTTTGTTGAGAAGTATGGAATGATTAATGGAATCGAAGGCTTTGTAGAAGTTAAGAAGGATAAGGATAGTTAACCTTTTTATCATCTACTGCAGTTTGAATGTTGCTGGTGATTTTAATTGAGGCGGATTGTGTGGAGTAGCTGGGACGGAAACCAGATTGGAGAGGATCAAGTTGGTTGGACTTTTCAAGGGAGAAGGAGACTTGGTATTGCACTAATCTTTCTAGGGGTTTTTAGAGGTTGGAAAGAATTGATATTGGGCGGAAATCTTCGGGTGAGGTCGGATTAGAATTTTTATTCAAATGAAGTACAATGGCTTTTTTTCAAGATGTAGGGAATACTGAAGTCTGAAGGAAGAAATTGTAGATGAAAAGGAGAACTGGGAGGATTTCAGGCAGACATAGTTTTATTAATTTGACAGGGATGCCATCTGGTAATATGGAATTGGTGTAAGATTTCATTACAGCGGTCTGTATTGGAAATGTTGAAAAAATAAAAGTTATTGTCGTTAAATAGTATCTCTAGATGAAAGCCGGAACAGGAGGATAAAGCAGAGTTATTAGCAACAGATATAAAATGATAGTTTAGATCATCAGGGGATATTGGAAAGGCTGGGGTAGGAGATCTGGGAGGATCACAAAGGGAGAGTTTACAAAGCAGTAGCTATTTTGATTTGATGTCAGGGGTTGAGGTTAGGGCTTCATGAAAGTAGAGGAATTTCACACGACGTAGCCATGTTTGTGTCCTCTGCAAGCCTGGTACGTCTAAAGCGTCTACGGGTAGCGTCACGCCTCTTCTGCAGGTCTTTAATTTCCTGACACATCCAAGGAGCAGGCACATGACGAAATGTACAGGTCTTGAGAGGGGCATGGGTATTGAGGATATTGAGGAGATTGGTAGTAAGAATATCAACCATATAGTCGATAGAAGAGTATCGAGGTTTGTGAAGCCGAGGCAGTATGTGCAAACTATCAGAAAGCCTCGGCAGTGCGTGTTCAGTATTTAGGGTGAGATAACTGAGTGGTTGAAGGAAGGTGAATAGATGGATGGCCTCGAGTGACAGGCGGATCAGCACACAATCACTCTCGACCTGCGGTGTAAGAGATTAAGCTTAGCACTCCGAAAGGATGGTTACCGCAACTGGAGGGATCAGTCTCCGGACTTGTGGGAGGATGAGATACTGTCGGAGAGTTCAATCTCCTGAATCAGTATATAGGCCTGCAAGCTGACGGATCAGCGTCCAACTTGCACGTTGATAGAGAAGAGGAAGGTATCAGGATGATGTTAAATAAGAAAAGCTGACTATTTTGATGCAAAAGTGTATATGCGACATATACTGACCATCTGCATAAAGGTCTACATCCTGAAGGGGTGGAGATCCGAAGACCTAGCAACTTGAGGTTTGACTGGGGTATTCATTCCACCAAGACTAAACCGGCTACCATGAGCCGTTACTGTAACATAGTCTGTGGGCCAGACCCCCTTACCGTGCACCCCCTCCCCCCCACATCCCTATAAATTGCATATCGTTGTGTTCCTTTTGACAATTTATTTAAAAAAAAAGCCACTGTTCCTACAAAAAAAAAAGTGAACGAACTGCCCCAAAATGGCGTCCAAACATGGCGGATTGACGACTTTGACTTTAGTTAGTTTTTTTGTTACTGAGTATCAGTATTTGTCTTAATTTCATTATAGTTGGTCTTTTATTAAAGCTGGATAGTCAGAGAATAATAAAACATGAAAAACTATTAAAAACTAATTGGTTTAGGTATTAAAAAAAACAGTAAAGTCAATTATTTTTACAAAAAAATTTTCAAGTTGAAACGGTAATTAAACGGTCAACAATAATGCAAAATGTGCTGAAATAAAACATCTGGAGAATACATTTCTCTTTCTAAAACACTGATTATTTTTTGAAATATTTGAAATAGTTCCGTAGAAAATGTACTTAAGCGGCAGAAAAGCGCTACTAGCGTAGGTGCCTTCAGGCCTCTACCACACCACTCAGTACTCATAAATGGCTTAGTTATAGCGCTATAATAACGTTTTTGCTATATTATATTGATTGTATTAACGAACAAATATTAATACAATAATTTAATTGTCAAAAATAATTTTTTTAAAGTTTATTATTATTTTTTTTATTTATTTTTATAGGTAATTTAAATTATATATACTTCCCCAGAAATGAGTCATATTAATATCTGTTTTCTAAACTAAAATAACATATACCTAATCTGGACTACTTTTAATGGATAGGTGATGGATCGTTTAGTAAAATTAATATATCGCTATTAAAAAAATCATTTTTATTTCCTTATTTTTTTCTGAAGTTGGACCATTTTACAGAAAATACGAAATTTTAATATTAAATGCATTATTTTCTCTGCACAAAAGGAATATGGAAATGGCGAAGCTATAAGTTCTTATAGGTAACTGGAACTGATTGTTAGTATTTGGTCTCAAAATGAGGGAAAACGCGAAATTTAACCCAAACATTGGAAAAATACATTAAGCGAACTCAAAGGAAGTGCCAAAATTTCGTAACAGAAAACAAGGATCAGTATCTATTATAGGGCTAAACGAATATATAGTAGACAGATGAACAGGATATTTCAAGATGCTGCTAAAAGAGGATCAAAATGCTTAATGAGTTTGGATTATATTAAGCAGGTTTATTATGGTGAAGATCACTTTATCAGCAAGAAGGATTTGTTTTAAGCAATTGGCAAGCAGGTCTGGAGGAAGTAAACGAGGTTGATAATGGTGAAAACCACTTTATTTTAGATTGCTATTGAAGTTGCACATTGGGACTATCTTCATTTTGAAGCAGGTTATAGAGAGGTCTATCGACAAAGGAAAATAGCTCTCCTCCTGTTTAGTGCAATTGCAAAAGATTTTTGAAGGAATCTGAAAGGAAAACCAGCTTTTGTGAAAGACTAGTAGATATTAGATCAATCCAAAGTGTGAGGCACTAAGCAGATAGAGAACCATTTTTCATTGTCTTTGGACTTCTCTATAACCTACCTTAAAGTGAAGACAGTCCCAATTTGCAATTTATGTTCCAATGTGCAACTTGGGTTTCTCAATCCATATCGCTCAGACAATCGACAATATTTCTTATTTTAGCTTCTACGATTCTTGAGTAGACTTTCTTTGGTACTATAAACAGTAAGGAATCTCGAATAACATTTCCTAGTATCTCATTTCCTGTAAAGGGACAAAACTACAGTCCTTTCATATCATTTTCTAATACATTTGTAGCCTTTGTACGCACAGCATGTCGGGTCACTTCCTCCAGACCAGCTGACTTGCCAATTGCTTAGAACAAATCCTTCTTGCTGATAAAGTGGTCTTCACCATAATAAACCTGCTTAATATAATCCAAACTCATTAAGCATTTTGATCCTCTTTTAGCAGCATCTTGAAATATCCTGTTCATCTGTCTACTATATATTCGTTTAGCCCTATAATAGATACTGATCCTTGTTTTCTGTTCCGAAATTTCGGCACTTCCTTTGAGTTCGCTTAATGTATTTTTCCAATGTTTGGGTTAAATTTCTCGTTTTCCCTCATTTTGAGACCAAATACTAACAATCAGTTCCAGTTACCTATAAGAACTTATAGCTTCGCCATTTCCATATTTCTTTTGTGCAGAGGAAATAATGCATTTAATATTAAAATTTCGTATTTTTTGTGAAATGGTCCAACTTCCGAAAAAAATAAAGGAAATAAAAATGATTTTTTTAATAGCGATATATTAATTTTACTTAACAATCCATCACCTATTCATTAAAAGAAGTTCAGATTAGGTATATGTTATTTTAGTTTATAAAACAGATATTAATATGACTCATTTCCGGAGAAGTATATACAATTTAAATTACCTCTAAGAATCAGTAAATATATAAAACAAAATGTTAAATTGCAAATATTAAATAAAAAATTCAAGATTTTCTGCAAAGTATTTTTGAATTAAGTTTTGTTATTATAATTATATAATTTTTATAATAGAGGCCTTCTTAAGCGACCTCTGTATAGAATAAAGGAAGTTAAATTTTAAAAAATAAATAAAAAAAATAATAATAAATTTAAAAAAAAATTATTTTTGACAATTAAATTATTGTATTAATATTTGTTCGTTTATACAATCAATATAATATAACAAAAACGTTGTTATAGCACTATAACTAAGCCATTTATGAGTACTGAGTGGTGTGGTAGAGGCCTGAAGGCACCTACGCCAGTAGCGCTTTTCTGGCGCTTAAGTACATTTTCTACGGAACTACTTGAAATATTTTAAAAAATAATCAGTGTTTTAGAAAGAGAAATGTATTTTCCAGATGTTTTACTTCAGCACATTTTGTATTATTGTTGACCGTTTAATTACAAACGACGCCTGATTTTCAACTTGAATTTTTTTTTGTAAAAATAATTGACTTTACTGATTTTTTTAAATACCTAAACCAATTAGTTTTTAATTTTTTTTCATGTTTTATTATTCTATGACTCTCCAGCTTGAATAAAAAACCAACTATGATGAAATTAAGCCAAATACTGATTCTCAGTAACAAAAAACTAACTAAAGTCAGTCATCAATCCGCCATGTTTGGACGCCATTTTGGGGCAGTTCGTTCACTTTTTTTGTGGGAACATTGGCTTTTTTTTAATAAATTGTAACAAGGAACACAACGATATGCAATTTATAGGGATGTGGGGGGGAGGGGTGCCCGGTAAGGGGGTCTGGCAGACCGTGTAACAATTATTTTGAGTTTTAGTCAGTCTGGCCTGAGACTGTAGTGAGTAAACATCTAAGGAGCGCTTTCTTTTAATTTCATATATTGAGCCCAGATCCCCAATCTAAATGGCTAATCCTTCCCAAACTTTCCCTCTGTGAACCTTCCAGATCCCATTCCTCACTGGTCTATCCCGTTTCACCTGACGATTTAAATTCACATTTTATTTCTGCCTCCTCTACCTCTTCTCTTCCCTCCTTTTCCAAAAGTCTCCTTCTCCCTTGAAAAGTCCAACCAACTTGATCCTGTCCAATCTGCTTTCCGTCCCAGCTACTCCACACAATCCGCCTTAATCAAAATTACCAATGATGTTCAGACTGCAATAGATAATAAACTATTAACTGTACTTATACTTCTTGACTTCTTTAATGTCTTCGATACCATTAACCATCCCATCCTTTTCAACAAACTAAAATCACTTTCCTTCTCCAGTATCTCCATCTCTTGGTTCCAATCTTTTCTCTCACAACGCACCTAAGCAGTCTCCATTCCTAATCAACCACCATCTGCCTAACCCCCTTTATCCTCTGGAGTTGCCCAAGGATCTAGCATATCTCCTCTCCTTTTTAGTTACTATGTTAATGACCTCCATGACTCAAATTTCCATTGTTCGCACCAACTTTATGCAGACGATTCTCAAATATACCTATCCTCATCTCCCCCTGAGCTATTGGTAGTATTTACTAAGATCCAAGCAGACCTAGATCGAATCTGTGCCTGGGGAAAATTAAACGGATTAAGGTTAAATGCTTCAAAAACTCAGGCCATTGTCATTGGTTCCAAGCCCCTCCTTAGATCCTATACTGACTTTCCCATACTAAACCTTGGTGACCAGCCAATCTCCTTCTACTCCTCTGTCAAAAATGTAGAACTATTTATTGATCAAACCCTCTCCTGGAATTACCATATTTCTCACATCTCCCGACGGACAATTTATACCCTCAAACTATTCCATCGCTTCCGCCATCTCCTACCTCAATATCCGCGTAGACTCCTCGTTTCCTCTCTCATCTTCCCCCACTTTGACTACAGCTGTGTGGTGTATGGTAGACTCTCGGTGGAGCTCCGTGACAGACTGAAAAGATTAATGAATAGTTGCGTGAGATTTGCAATTGGTGCCCCGAGCTAGTATCATGTCTCTCACCACTACACTGAGTTAGAGTGGCTCTTTCCCTCCATTCGAAGACAATATTTCCTAGGTGCATTCCTCTATCATATCATCAACAATCATCGTCCTTCCTACGCCTACATCCTTCTCCAATTCAAGTCCTCAGTCCACTCTCTCTCCACAAGATCTCGACCTTCCGACCTTTACATTCCTTCTCACAGATCTTCCACATCCAAGGAGCAGGCACTTGACGAAACGTAGAGGTTTTGAGAGGGGCATGGGTATTGAGGATATTGGTAGTATGAATATCAACCATATAGTCGATAGAAGAGTATCGAGGTTTGTGCAGAGGCAGTATGTGCAAGTTATCAGAAAGCCTCGACAGTGTGTGTTCAGTATTTAGGGTGAGATAACTGAGTGGTTGATGGAAAGTGATTAGATGTATGGCCTCGAGTGACAGGCGGATCAGCACACAATCACTCTCGACCTGCGGTGTAAGAGTTTAAGCTTAACATTCCGCAAGGATGGTTACCACAACCGGAGGGATCAGCCTCCGGTCTTGTAGGAGAGATCAATCTTCTGAATCAGTATGTAGGACTGCAAGCTGACGGATCAGCGTCCAACTTGCACGGAGATAGAGAAGAGGAAAAAGGTATCATTATGATGTTAAATAAGAAAAGCAGACTATTTTGAAGCAAAAGTGTATATGGGACATATACTGACCATCTGCATAAAGGTCTACACCCTGAAGGGGTGGAGATCCGAAGACCTAGCAACTTGAGGTTTGACTGGTGTATTCATTCCACCAAGACTAAATTGGCTACCAAGAGCCGTTACTATAACAGTTATTTTGAGTTTTGGTCAGTATATGTTATTGCCATTAAACTTTATTAATAAAAAGTATTTACAATGAGTATGCATATTTTAATTTACAATTTAAGAATTTTATAATACAACAATAAGAAATAAAAGATACAATTTTGGTATGTTGAACGGGGCCACGGGAAGGCGAGCTCGTTCCTTGTAGTAAGAGCTTGTAGGGCGCTGCCAGGTAGCGGGAAGGTGAACTTGATGTTCCTTGTAGTACTACAGATTACCGCTCGGTAATCTGGTACTACTACAAGAGCAAGAATATATTCCATTCCAATCTAGGATTTCAGGTCAGGTAATATTTATTCTCTCGTAAGGGAATCTAGATGGCGGAAGGTGATAGTTCGAGGCTGGATAGGAGAAATTATATGTTATTTGTATCAGATCGTGAGATGACAAAAAAGGTACTGGCAGTTAGGAGGAAGAGAGGAGGTTTTGTGCAGAGTCTATAATGTAGAAATCTAGCCAAGGGCCGGACCTGCTAGTATGGTGAGTGGGAGAAAATGGAACGATAAAGAGGTTAAGGGAGAAGAAAAGGTCTTCTAGATAGGATTTTTCATGGGAGTTAGATAGAAAATGGAATCTGGTCATCTCCAGAACTCCAATATATTCTTAC
Organism: Nezara viridula; assembly: GCA_928085145.1. Taxonomy (NCBI): domain Eukaryota; kingdom Metazoa; phylum Arthropoda; class Insecta; order Hemiptera; family Pentatomidae; genus Nezara; species Nezara viridula. The sequence goes on from OV725078.1 coordinate 207,326,603, forward strand.
AACAAGCCTCTGGGACACTGGCACTTCAAAATTCGAGGAGGATTGTAGGGATCAGTAGTGATAGAGAGGAATTTTGCTAGGGGATTTGGATTATATGTAAGGTTTTGGTGGAATTTGAAAAATTTTTGAGGGATGATGTTAATGACAAATGGTATATTAAGGTCATGGTGTAGGGTTTGGTTGCTAACGTAGAACGGAGCATCAACTATTGTTCGAAGGACTTTGGACTGAAAGGATTGAATACGTTTGATGCTAGAAAATTTTGCTGTCATCCCCACAGTTCCAGTCCGTTGTTCCAAATAGGTTTCAGTATTGTCTTGTTGATCAGCAGTTTGTTGTCAATTGAGAGATTAGATTTTCTATTTAGTAGTATGTAAAGTTGGCCGTATTGTCGGTTGAGTTCTTGTCTTTTAAGACATGTATGTGGGTTCCATGTCAGTCTTCGGTCTAAGAGAAAGCCAAGATACCGGACTGTGTCTGAAAAAAGAAGCTGGATGGAATTAAAGTTAACTGGTGGACAGTATCTGTACCGGAGGGTGAAGGTAACGTGTTTGAATTTCCATTTATTCACTTTTATGCTCCATTCATTACACCAGTGCTCAATAAGGGAGAGGTGACTTTGCAGATTTAAGGATACTACTTCAGGATCTGAGTTGGATGATAGCATTGCGGTGTCATCAACAAATGCTGCAAGGAAAGTATCGGAATGAGCAGGGATGTCAGCGGTAAAGACGATGTAAAACAAGGGACCCAAGACGCTGTCCTGGGGAACACCGGCTTTAATGGGATAAATATCGGAAAATGCGGTTCCGCAACGTACTTTACAGTGTACTTTTTAGCGTACAGAGCCGTTTGTTATCTGTGCTGACTTTGAATCCATATTAGTTCCTATAAACGAGTCGTCAGTAAATTCAACCAAATATGAGAGGCATGAAACGATATAGTTTTTTAGATATTTTAAAGGAATTGGATTATACATTCCGATAACTGAACCGTACGTTTATAGGGGATGAAATGCCGTTTATCACTTTATAGAGTGTATTGCAAAATATCATACGAAATTCAAGAAATTTTTTTGATAAACGAATCCATGCGGATCTCATAAGAATAAGAAGAAGAATGGACTGAAGCTAGCACATGCTACATGTGCCAAAACGTATTCAATGAACGCAATATAAACGTTAGAGACCACTGTCACCGAATATAAACTTATTTAGGCCCGCCTTGTAATAATTGTAATTTAAAACGTGTAAATCCTTCGTTTATACCAGTTATAAAGCATAACTTGAGAAATTATGTAGCACATTTCATCTTTAAGGAATTGGGAAATATTCCTGGAGATATTGAGTTAATACCAAATAAGGAAGAAAAATATATATCCTTCACAAAACATGTTGGTAAAATAAAATTAAGATTTATAGACTAGTGCCTTTCTGGACGTAGTGCAAGCTTTCGACCTGGTGTGGCATGATGGCTTGCTTTTCAAGCTCAAAACTCACTTACCCCAATCCTTGTATCTAGTCCTCAAATCCTACCTCTCAAATCGTTCCTTTCAAGTCCGCTGCGGCACTGAATTCTCCAACTATTATCCAGTTGAGGCTGGTGTTCCACAAGGCAGTGTCTTGGGCCCAGTTCTCTACATCCTTTTCACAGCTGACATTCCAACCCATCCTAATACCCTTCTAGCAACATTTTCTGACGATATCGCCATCCTATCTTTCCATCCAGACCCTGAAACAGCATCCCTAAACCTTCAAAGACACATTTTCCTAATAGAACGATGGTGCAACAATTGGCGTAACAAGATCAATGAATCCAAAGGCAAGCATGTCACCTTTACACTCCGACGCAGATCCTGTCCACATATCCTTTTCAACTCAGTACCTCTTCCCATCTCAGACACAGTTCGGTATCTTGGATTCCTTTTAGACAAAAGACTAACATGGAATCCACATACCAGACTTAAAATACAAGAGCTTAAACGACGACTTGGCCAGTTATACAGACTACTTAACAGAAAATCTAACCTCTCCATTGAAAACAAACTATTAATCTACAAAACCATACTGAAACCCATCTGGACCTACGGACTTGAACTGGGGGGACAACTAAAGTATCGAACATCAAACGCATCCAATCCTTCCAGTCTAAAATCCTCCGTATAATAGTCAATGCTCCTTATTATGTTACGAACAAAACCTTACATCATGACCTTGACATCCCTTATGTCCTTGACGTTATTCCATCCCGATTTTCAAATTTTCATCAGAACCTAACCTATCATCCTAATCCCTTAGCACAATCCTTATCTAGTTCCAGTCATCCCTACAATCTTCCTCAAAGATTGAAGCGGCAGTGGCCTCGAGATCTTTTGTAAAGACGTCATTGGAGTCCTGGCAATGGTCAGCTTCTCCACTCAAGTCATGAACGTATGTGGCTTTAGTGCTCTCTTTCAGTCTCCACTGGATTCCCATCCTAGTGATGCGGCTGAGAGAGAAGCGCTGGGATCTCTTGGAGCCTTGCCTTGTCTTCCACACGTGGGGAAAAAGGCCCGACTAGGAGCTCCCTCGGCTGACTGTAAATATTGTAAACAAGTTTGAATGAGTTTTTATTTATTATTTTTTTTATTTTAGTTTTTATTTAATGTTGTATCAGTTTGATTTATTCTGTTACTCCAATTTTTATTTTATTTTATTTTCTTATAATCTTGTTGTTCTTTTATTGTATATATCGTATGATTGTACTTCATTCATCATAAATACTCAATGCCCTTAATTGAGGCAAAAATTTTTTTTTCTCAATAAAAATTGTTATTATTAAAAAAAAAAAAAATGGAGATTCGTGCCACGATGCCTGGATTCCCTTTTACAGTCTCTATATTTGGATAAATTCAAGGAAATTTCAAAATATTACACAGGTGACGAAGTAGTATTGGTTACGTGAAAAGGTGTGTTTCCATACGATTATATAGACGAGGCAGAATGACTATAATATGATTATATAGAAGATGCCCTAAACATATGTAAACACTTCAAATGTCAATCGTTAGGAGACTAAGCAGATGTATATGTTAAAACTGACTTCTTTTACTTAGTAACGTCTTCAAATCTTCACGGAATGCTATGATGAAAAGGCATAAACTTGAATAAGCTCATTAATTTGCCGTTTCTGGTTTGACTTGGGATGCCATGTCAAAGCATACAAAAATGAGCATAGAGCTATTATGATTTTGACAGAATATGACATAATTTTAATGATAGAGCATGGAATTCGTGAAAGGCTGTGTCAGGTATCGCACCGGTATGCAGAAGCAAATAATAAATATATGGGTAACTTCAATTCAAACGAAGAATCCAGTTACATAATTTATTTAAATGAAAAAAATCTTTAAGGTCAATCAATGAGCATGTATTTACCGTATTGGGTGTTTGAGTGGGTTAAAATTCCGGAATATATAAACAGCATCGATCTTGAGAATGACGATGGAATTGGATATATTTGCGTCATTATCTATCCTCCAGTTACTAAATATCGCTATCATTTCATAAGTTACTAAATAACGCAGTTTTCGATCAGATAATGGAAAATATCAGTAATCATCAAAATATTAAGCTAGTAACGGACAGTAAAAAGTTTATGACACTCGTTGCTAAACCAAATCGGATAGACCACACAATCTACAATGAGAATATAGCACCAGTGCATATGGCAAAATCTTAAGTCATATTTAACAAACATATATATTTTGGTAAGAGCATTTTAGATTTATCTAAACTTGTTATGTACCAATTTCAATATGACATAATGTTACAAAAAAAAATATCACAGTAATAACTTTAAAATGATATACAGATTCGTTTATTCATAGAGTTTTAATGGAGGATGTCTTTGAAGATATGAATAAAATGAATAAGTATTTTGATTTCTCAGATTATCCTAGAACTCATCTCTGTTTCTCGGATCCCTCGCATCAATTTGGTTTCCACTCAGGACATTCCACGGTTCAAAAAGGTCTTCGCGTTGTTGATCACATATCCTCTGCACTTGAAAGCAAGCAATATTGCACCTGCCCCTTTTCATGTAGTCACGTAGCGCAAGTGTTCGACCGGGTGTGGATGGCCTGCTTTTCAAACTAAAAATCCACTTACCCCAATCCTTATATTTAATCCTAATATCATACTTTTCCAACCACTGCAGTCCTTTCTTCCCACACAGAACCTGAAATGGTATCCCTAAACCTACAAAGTTACCTTTCCCTAATCGAGCAGTGGTGCAAGGATTGGCATATTAAAGATAATGAATCAAAGTGAAAGCTTATCACTTTCACAGTCCGACGTAAATCCTGTCCGCCAATATTTTTTAATTTTCAGACAAAGTCCGGTACTTGGGCTTCCTTCCAGACAAGAGACTGACATGGAACCCTCATACCAGACTCAAAATACAAGAGCTAAACCGACGATTTGAACAATTATATTTTCCGAGAACAGAAGGACCTGCTCAGGAGGCTGTTGTTGCCTCTGTGATGCCTGTGGATGTCGCGGAAGGCGGCCAAAAGAAAATTGTAAAAGTCGAATGGCCAGACACAGAAGGTGTACTATTGGGAAAGACAGTTTCGATAGATGATGTCTTCCCAGCATTGCCAAATGTTCCACAGAATGTCGCAGGGGCGAGCAGAGAGCAGGAGAAAGAAGTTCTACGCCCTAATAATAAATGCATGGGAGCAGATAGGGGGAGAGTTTGCTCGCGAGGGGGAGGCATGCGTGTGTTACAGCATTTTTTATATTATTATTTATTGAACACGTCCACTGTACTTTATGAATTTTTTATGTATTAGGTTAGAAAGAGAGAGGAGAGAATGTGAGTGGGAACATGTATAGGGGGAGAGAAGGAAGAGAAAGGGTACAGAATGATAATAAATGAATGAAAGAAATAGTAAAAATTATAAAAAAAAAAAAAAAAAAAAAGAAAAAAAAAATAATATATATATATATATACGTATAAAATATTGTATACTATGCTCATACATATTGTTAATCCTATAATTGTATAATAATTTTAAATAATGTCTGTAGTGATTAATAGGTATGCTGTGTTGTTAGCAACCCAATGTAATTGGGCAGCACCATTTTATTTTATTTTATGATAATAAAGTGATTCTCTCTCTCTCTTGTCCCATATGTGGGCTTTCTTTTAAGGCTGAAAGAGGTCTTGGAACCCATATTGCAAAAAAGCACCCCAGGGAGGCTAACACCAATACACTGAGGGGCATAGTGAAAAATGTTATAGGTCCAAAAAATGGAGAGGGTGAGGTATCAAAAATAAAAGAGGACATTATTGGATGGTCTACCGTGTTCAAGAATCTCTTAAAAGAAAACACAATGAATATTGCGGATTTTGATGAGGCAGTAGGCAAGTTCCTGAATTTTCTCAAGAATATCAATGCGGAACTGCCAGGTCCCCAGCACCCAGCCGTTAAATTTTACAGGATGAGAAAAAAAATAAAACTAAAGTGGCTGATAAGGGTGCTGGACAAGTCTCAAATCCGCAAAGAGCGAACAAGGTAGACAGGAGTCGTCGGCAGGAGCAGTATCAATACGAAGTTGCACAGTATAATTATTACAATAAAAGAAAAAAAGTTGTGCAAACTGTTATGAATGCCGATGCTCCTAAGAGGTGTCCTATAAAGATGGCCGATATCGAAAAATATTATAAAGACCTCTTTGAGAGCGAAAATCTCTGCAGGCGTGCGGATTACGAGCAGTGTGCCCCGATGCCAAATTTAGTGTCCATTGATGTAGAAACCGTCAAGAAAGCCATTAAATCAACATCAATGGACACATCGCCGGGGCCTGATGGAGTTCTGATCCGCACGATTAAATATTTTGATGTTGCAAATATTATTAGAACAATTGCAGAGATAATGCTGAAGGTGGCCTATGTCCCAGAACCACTTCGACAAGGGCGCACAATACTAATATATAAGGGGAAAGGTGATGTAAACAAAATCCCTTCCTGGAGACCCATCACCATTTATTCTATTGTGCGCCGAATCATAGAGAAGGTTCTGGACCATGAATTAAGAAAACAGGTCACCTTCCACAGGAATCAGAGAGGCTTTATAAAAGGCCTCCCGGGAACGCACGTCAACGCAAGGATTATCGACGCTGTATTGAAAGATGCAAAGATTATGAAAAAAGATTGTGCGGTGGTATTCCTTGACGTTGTCGGTGCTTTTGACAATGTTGGCCACAATCATATCGTGAGCTCCTTGGAAGCAAGAGGTGTGTCGCCGGATCTTCAACACGTTATATCGGCTCTCCTCTGCACGAACACAATCAAAATTAGTAACGGTGTTCACGCAACTAGCCAAATCAAAGTGCTGCGCGGGGTACCCCAAGGCGGCCCCTTGTCGTCGTCGCTCTTCAACCTGGCCATTGACCATCTCTATCGCGACCTGTGCGATGAAGAATTTTCCAAAAAATTTGGATACAAGTTAAAAAGTGACTAAGGTTGTGTGGTCCCCACAGGTTTCGCGGATGACCAGGCCGTGTCAGCGCGTGACAACGGGGCTGCAGAAAGAGTGATCAGGGAGGGAATTGGTTTGGCTATTAATCCTCAAAAAAGCGTGGGCATCGTTCTAAATAAAGGAGAGCTGGAAACCGCGATGCTCTCCCTTGAGAACGGAGAGTACATCCAAACAATGCAGAATGAAGATACAATCAAGTATTTAGGATGTACATTCTCGGGAGAGCTACAGTTCAACGAAGATTCGGTGACCAAATTGAACGAAAACCTGAATAAACTGGTAACCTCTCCCTTGCTGAAGCCGGAGCTGAAGCTAAACATTGTCAACCAATATCTGTTCCCGGGTCTTACTTACCCTCTCCAAACTGCGCCCCTCACAAAGCTGCGTCCTGGCATACTCGACGGCATCGACACCATAATTCGCAGGAGTGTGTAGGCTATTGTTGGACTCCCTGCGAACACCTCCACGGCGATGTTGTACGCTCCCAGGAGATATAGAGGATTAGGATTAATCCGCTGCCAATGGGAGGCTTCTCTACAACATTGGTCCATTGCTCAGCGACTGTCCAATGTGCCCGATGCCCTTTTTCAGTCGATCTTTGATTATTCGGCTGAGGTTGATGAATGTGCCGAGAGGTTGGGGGTTGATGGGGGTATTCGGAATATGAGAGCTCTACGGCAGTTAGAGATGGGCAGTACTCGATTACTTTCATGATTTGAGTAATTTTATTAGGAAAAAGTATCGAGTAGTTTCTGTACTCGGCCTGGCAGCGGCGAGTACTGAGAGTACTCACGCAGCGTCAATCATGATTTAGTTAAGTACAGAAAATACTCGCGCAGTTATATCGAATTACAGAAAGTACTCAGCCCAATTCCTACAAAGAGTACTTTTTATTTTTCAACTACTCCGTCATTATTATAAAGTGTAAAAATGTTTTCTTTTATTTCCTTCAATAATAGCGGCCATATTCGACCTGACCAACTCCCAGCCCCCATTAATCGATATTAGACTAACCATCATTTCTTGGGGGGCCCTTTTTATAAAAATATACTGTCGGATTTTAGATAGTGCCCCCGGGCATCGAATTTTCATAACTTTTCCGATTAAATCGATATCAGGGTCGACTATTATGTTTTGGGGGGCGCTTTTTATGAAAATGATATCGAATGTGAGATTGGGCCCCCCGGGTCCCGACTATTTTTAACTTTTTCAATTAAATCGATATCTGGGTCGATTAGTATGTTTTGGGGGGCGCTTTTTATGAAAATGATATCGAATTTGGGAATAGGCCCCCCGGGCCCCGACTTTTTTTAACTTTTTGAATTAAATCGATATCAGGGTCGACTATTAGGTTTTAGGGGGTGCTTTTTATGAAAATGATATCGAATTTGAGATTGGGCCCCCCGAGCCCTTTCTTTTTTTAACTTTTTGGATTAAATTGGTATCAGGGTCGACTATTAGGTTTTAGGGGGTGCTTTTTATGAAAATGATATCGAATTTGAGATTGGGCCCCCCGGGCCCCGACTTTTTTTAACTTTTTAGATTAAATCGATATCAGGGTCGACTATTAGGTTTTAGGGGGTGCTTTTTATGAAAACGATATCGAATTTGAGATTGGGCCCCCCGGGCTCTGACTTTTTTTAACTTTTTGGATTAAATCGATATCAGGGGCGACTATTAGGTTTTAGGGGGTGCTTTTTATGAAAATGATATCGAATTTGAGATTGAGCCCCCCGGTTCCCGACTATTTTTAACTTTTTCAATTAAATCGATATCTGGGTCGATTAGTATGTTTTGGGGGGCGCTTTTTATGAAAATGATATCGAATTTGGGAATAGGCCACCCGGGCCCCGACTTTTTTTAACTTTTTGAATTTAATCGATATCAGGGTCGACTATTATGTTCTGGGGGGCGCTTTTTATGAAAATGATATCGAAATTGAGATTGGGCCCCCCGGGCCCCGACTTTTTTTAACTTTTTAGATTAAATCGATATCAGGGTCGACTATTAGGTTTTAGGGGGTGCTTTTTATGAAAATACAGTCGGATTTGAGATTGCACGCAGTGTATTTACTTTTTCGAATTAGTCGATATCAGGGCCGTCTATTATGTTTTAGAGGACGGATTTTATAAAAAAAAAAAATCCGACATCATTTTCATAAAAAAGTGTCCCCCAGAACCTCATAATCAACATTGATATCGATTAAATCCGAAAGGTTACAAAAAGTCGGGCCCCGGGGGCACTATCTCAAAATGTATGAAAATGATTCGTAATCTGATATCATTTTCATAAAAAGCGCTCCCTAAAATATAATAGTTGATCCTGATATCGATTTAATCTAAAAAGTTAAAAAAAGTCGGAGCCCGGGGGGCCCAATCTCAAATTCGATATCATTTTCATAAAAAGCGCCCCCCAGAACATAATAGTCTACCCTGATATCGATTTAATCTAAAAAGTTAAAAAAAGTCGGGGCCCGGGGAGCCCAATCTCATATTCGATATCATTTTCATAAAAAGCACCCCCTAAAACCTAATAGTCGACCCTGATATCGATTTAATCTAAAAAGTTAAAAAAAGTCGGGGTCCTGGGGGCCCAATCTCAAATTCGATATCATTTTCATAAAAAGCACCCCCTAAAACCTAATAGTCGACCCTGATATCGATTTAATCTAAAAAGTTAAAAAAAGTCGGGGCCCGGGGGGCCCAATCTCAAATTCGATATCATTTTCATAAAAAGCACCCCCTAAAACCTAATAGTCGACCCTGATATCGATTTAATCTAAAAAGTTAAAAAAAGTCGGGGCCCGGGGGGCCTAATCTCAAATTCGATATCATTTTCATAAAAAGCACCCCCTAAAACCTAATAGTCGACCCTGATATCGATTTAATCTAAAAAGTTAAAAAAAGTCGGGGCCCGGGGGGCCAATCTCAAATTCGATATCATTTTCATAAAAAGCACCCCCTAAAACCTAATAGTCGACCCTGATATCGATTTAATCTAAAAAGTTAAAAAAAGTCGGGGCCCGGGGGGCCTAATCTCATATTCGATATCATTTTCATAAAAAGCACCCCCTAAAACCTAATAGTCGACCCTGATATCGATTTAATCTAAAAAGTTAAAAAAAGTCGGGGCCCGGGGGGCCCAATCTCAAATTCGATATCATTTTCATAAAAAGCGCCCCCCAAAACATAATAGTCGACCCTGATATCGATTTAATCACAAAAAGTTAAAAAAAGTCGGGGCCCGGGGGCACTATCTCAAATCCGACAGCATTATCATAAAAGTCAAGTGGTGTAAAAAAGAAAAAAAAAAATGGTCCCCAAAGTTGATTAAATCCAAAATATTTTAATAATTCTTTATTTTATCGATTTACATTAATATCGATACTATTTTAAAAAACTATACCCCCATAAGATAACAATGGACTTAAACATGGAAGAAATATTAAATATTCTACTCCTGTAATTTTTATAATGAAATACTCGATTACTTTGAAAAGTACTCAGAGTAAAATATTGCTGAGTAGATTTGAAAATAGAAAGTACTCACGAGGACAGCTGATTACTTTTTGTACTCGTCAATCATGAGGTCGAGTAGTGATTGAAGTACTCGATACTCGAACCGGGCGAGTATTTGAGTAAATTACTCTGTAATTGTACTTTTTACTCAGAGTACAATTTTGCCCATCTCTAACGGCAGTCGCTTCGAGAAAATTCGTTTGAGGAATGGACCAATTGCAGGTGGCAGGGCATTGGAGTTCGCCATTTTAAAGAGACCCCGAAAGCCAATAAATACATGTACGATAAGCAAGTACTTTCTGGGTCTGAATGGTCAAATGCCCTGAAACTAAATATTAATTATGCTCCCCTGCGTGGAGTCCCAGGTGTCAGCGGACAGGTAAGAGAAGTTGGGTCCCTCTGTCGCAAATGCGACAGAGAGCCAGAAACACCAGCACATGTGCTTGGAAAATGCCCCAACAACTCCCTCCTTATAACACGCCGTCACCACAGAGTCAAGCATGAACTGATGAGGCTCCTAGAAGAGAGAGAATACGCCTGTTTCGAGGAAGTATATTGTATAGATACGGATGGATCCACCCGATATGCCGACATTGTAGCATTCCCTAAGACGGGAAAGTCGGCGATGATTTTGGATCCGACCGTGAGATATGAGACCAACGACCTCGATCAGGCAGAAAAAGTGGAAAGGGAGAAAAAACAGACATATGAGAAATGCATCCCTTTCCTTAGTGAAAAGTTCAGCGAGAGTTTCGGGCCGAGAGAGTTCCACGTGAGAGGCCTTTGGTTCGGAGCTTGCGGAACGATACCAGACTCAACAAGGAGCTTCATGGAGGGCCTTGGTGTCGACATAAAGGACGTGGCAAGGTTGGCAGAGAGTATAATCCTCGACTCCCTGGGAATCATCCACCACCATGTGCATGGGAGCGGATAGGGGGAGAGTTTGCTCGCGGGGGTGGGGGGGAGGCTTGCGTGTGTTACAGCATTTTTTATATTATTATTTATTGAACACGTCCACTGTACTTTATGTATTTTTTATGTATTAGGTTAGAAAGAGAGAGGAGAGAATGTGAGGAGTGGGAACATGTATAGGGGGAGAGAAGGAAGAGAAAGGGTACAGAATGATAATAAATGAATGAAAGAAATAGTAAAAATTATAAAAAAAAAGGAGAAAAAAAAGGAAAGGAAAAAAAAATAATAATATATATATACGTATAAAATATTGTATACTATGCTCATACATATTGTTAATCCTATAATTGTATAATAATTTTAAATAATGTCTGTAGTGATTAATAAATATGCTGTTTTGTTAGCAACCCAATGTAATTGGGCAGTACTATTTTATTTTATTTTATTTTATGATAATAAAGTGATTCTCTCTCTACTGAACAGAAACTCACATCTTTCAATTAAAATCAAACTACTAGTCTATAAGACCAAACTAAAACCCATCTGGACTTATGGACTTGAGCACTGGGAGACAACTAAATCTTCGAACATCAAACGTATCCAATCCAAATTCTCAAACTTTCATCAAAAATTATCAATCATCCTAATCCCTTAGCGATATCCCTGTACAGCTCCAACCATCCATATACTCACCCACGAAGGTTAAAACGGCAATAGCCCCGATATCTTTTATAAATATTCTAATTGAGTTCTGGTAGTGGTCAGCTTCTCCACTCAAGCCCAGAGCGTATGTGGATTTAGCGCTCTTACTCAGTCTCCGTCTTTAAACAGTGATGCGGCTGAGAGAGAAGCTCTGGTATCTCCTCTCCTGGTATCTACTGTTCTATGACTCTGATCAGCCTCTACTGGTATTTAATATCAGTAATGCGGCTGATATAGAGGCGCTGGGTTCTTCTAGGGTCCTGCTTTTCGCTCCTCGAAAGGGGAGAAAGGCTTGGGCTCGGAGATCTTAAGTGAATGATTTTATGTATATATATATATATATATATATATATATATATATATATTACCTATTTGTGGTTCATAACTTAAATAGGTAACGGAAATAAACTAGATAAACATATTTATTTTAACAATTTAAATATAACTTTACATGAGTTATTGATTACACTTACATGTTTTTGAGCTCGGCCTTACAAAAGCCATGTTCTATTACATAATATTAACATTGTTTATGATTAATGTTATAAGTGGTACAAACATTCAGTACGCCTAACTCTGTATAACCTAGTGTAACTTCCTAATTTATTACCTATTTATATCACATGGTGATATATTATCACTGACGCAGTTGCAGTTATTAATTAGAACGGAGGTAGTAGTGCTGCTACATTTATAATATAATACATATGCTACATATGGAAAGAAGCCCGGAATATATGTATATATATATGTATATGTATATATATAAATTTGTCAATATATGTATTGACAAATTTGTTGTCAATTGAAAGTTGAGATTTACTATTCAGTAGTCTGTATAATTGGCTGTATCGTCTGTTAAGTTCTTGTCTTTTAAGTTTAGTAGGTGGATTCCTCGTTAGTCTTCTTTCTAAGAGAAAGCCAAGATACCGGACTGTGTCTGAAAAAAGAAGCTGGATGGAATTAATGTTAACTGGTGGACAGTATCTGCACCGGAGGGTGAAGGTAATGTGTTTGAATTTCGATTTATTCACTTTAATGCTCCATTCATCATACCAGTGCTCAATCAGGGAGACGTCTCTTTTTGGGGTCTAAATTGGATGAAAGGATGACGGCGTATCAGCAAATGTTGCCAAAAAGGTATCGGGATGGACTGGGATATCAGCGGTAAAAAAAGATATAAAGGACGGGGCCCAAGACGCTACCTTGAGGAACACCGGCTTCAACTGGGTAGGAATTTGAAAATTCTGTACCACAGCTCGAACCAACTCGAAAAGTGCGATCAGAGAGGTAGGAGCGGAGGATTAGGTACAACGACTGGGGCAGATGGGTTTTAAGCTTGGAAAGAAGCCCGGCGTGCTATACCCGGTCAAAAGCTTGATATATATATATATATATATATATATATATATATATCAAGTTAACTGTCCACCAGTTAACATTAATTCCATCCAGCTTCTTTTTTCAGACACAGTCCGGTATCTTGGCTTTCTCTTAGAAAGAAGACTAACGAGGAATCCACCTACTAAACTTAAAAGACAAGAACTTAACAGACGATACAGCCAATTATACAGACTACTGAATAGTAAATCTCAACTTTCAATTGACAACAAATTACTGATATACAAGACAATCTTGAAACTTATTTGGGCCTACGGACTTGAAGTTTGGGGGACAGCTAAATATTTTAACATCAAACGCATCCAATCCTTTCAGTCCAAAATCCTTCCAACAATAGTCGATGCTCCTTTCTATCTAACCAACAAACACCATGACCTTAACATCCCATTTATCCTCGACCTAATCCATGAAAAAATTTTCGAATTTCATCAGAACCTTATAAATCATCCGAATCCCGCATCACAGTCTCTATTTATTTCCAATCATCCTTACAATCCTCCTCGTAGTTTGAAGCTGCAGTGGCCCAGATATCTATTGTAGTATATATACTGAGAGGCAAAAAATTCCACCTATTTGATTTTTTCATGTTTTCATCTAAAAATATTTCTACTTTGGATTGGTCTATTGTTTTTTGTTTTTTTTAATGAATAAATAGGTAATCTTTTTGTTTGTTTTCTATTAGGAATGTTAATATAGAGGACAATAACCCTTAATCCTTAATTCAATGAAATGATTCCAGATTCCAATGTTTACTTTCTATGGAATCAAAATGTTTATTCAGTATCATTAGTTCAGTGACGTTTCTTACAGCACATTTTTTAGTGTCCGGCTTTTAATTTTTTAAATATTAAGTTTTTGGAAGGCAGTGGATCAGCTGATGCGAAGGTTGTCTTCTCAAATACTTTCTCAGTGTTTGCCTATTTTATAGCGGAATTTCTCTGATTATTCAAGTGATACAGTTAAAATGTACATCAGAGCAGTTGATATTTACTGCTGACATATTTTTTCTGTTATTTTTAATTTTTTTTTTGTCTTCTTTTTTCTTTTTCTCTTATGATATGCGGTATGATCAGCAAGTGATGGCCAATAAGGTGCCCAAGAGGACTCGGTCAGATGACGTTAGTACACCACGTGGTTCACCAGCCAAACAAAAGACTCGTCGCTGCCTATGAGAAATACCTCCAGTGATCAAAGTGAACACTTCAGAACCAGAACTTCAGCCCCAACCAGGTACGTCTTCGCAAGAAATGATTGAAGAATCGCCTTTCTTTACTCCAAACCCCTACCAAGTGCTTCAAAATGACCCAGCAATAATGGAATCTGCAGCAATGCCCAGGGAACCAAAGCCTCCTCCGATATTTGTGAAAAATATCAAAAATTTCTAGATGTTCTGCACCCAACTAAATAAAATCTGCTCTGGCAGTTATTCATGCCTTAACATGACCAATGACACCAAATTAACACCTGATTCTGCTGAAGGCTACCGAAAAATAGTGAAGTACTTATCAGAAACAAATGCGAATTTTCACACTTACCAGCTGAGGCAGGAAAGAGCGTTACGAGTAGTGATAAGAAATTTACATTCCTCAACCCCCACTGAAGTTATTAAAGAAGAGCTAACGACGCATGGTTTCAATGTACGCCAGGTAACAAACGTTTTGAAAGAGGACAGGGAGCATCCAGGATTACGAAATAGGATCCCACTACCATTGTTTTTCGTGGTCTTGGAGCCATCACCAGGTATCGAAAAAAATGTATGATATCACAAGAATATACTACACAATGGTAAAAGTTGAGAAGCCATACCCCAAGAGAGACATCGTGCAGTGCCATAATTGTCAAACCTATGGCCATACGAAAACATATTGCCACCTGCCGCGTTGCGTGAAGTGCGGTTAACAGCACAAATCTGTAGAGGGCACCAAACCTATACAAGATCCAGCAGTATGTGCCCTATGCTTGGAGGGACACCCGGTCAACTACAAAGGCTGCCAAATTTACAAGATTAGTATTATAATAATATTATAATAATTTTAATATTATTTTAAAATTATATCAAACTAATTAAATAGTTACTCTTGTTAGGTTAATACACTGGTGTATACGGATGTAAAAGGGATAACCTCAAAATGGAAAAGGAACAAAAAGTAAAGAAGTCGAGAGGCCCGGGGAGATTGATGAGACAGAGACAGCCATGGAGGAGTTAGTTGTGGAGGCCCCTCGATAGAAGGAAGAGGGTTAGTAATCGGGGAAGATAGGTGAGAGAAATTCCCTCAGAAAAAGGTGGAAAAAGAAGGGTCATATTAAAAAGGTACTATTAAATTATTAGGGTACTTCACTATTAAAAAGGTGGAGGATATTCAGGAAAGACAAAAAGAATACCTATCCAAGACAAATCTGACAAAAGACAGACAAAAACACATCATTGCCCAAATAAGAGAATTGACAAACATAATTACTGGGATGGAGGCTGTTACCAAATTTATAGAATTCATCATCCCACAGAAAGACAGTCTCATCTCGGCGGCCATCCTAAAAGCCAAGGGGGAAAACGAACAGGAAATAAAACAAGGTGATGCAATGAACCAAGGGAAAGGAGAGGACGCGAGAGGGACAGAAAAGAATACGCCGGTGACAAGATGTATGCCGCTCCTCATGGCCCTCAGAAATAAGAATATCAGGATTGCCAGGGGAAGGAACCCCGTCACATCTGACGTCGACTCGGAGGAATAGGTTACTGGAGAGTTACTTTCCAGAATGAACGTCGAGTTGCAGAAGAAGGATTTAACAGATTTGAGGTAGAGTATGAGGGCGGATGCCCAGCAGGACTTCATCATCCCACGCAAAGAGAGGAAAAAGGTCCCGAGGAAGGCAAAAAAAGAGAAGACCACAGACGGAGGTGAGCAAACAATTGACTTACTCGGATATGCTTAAAAACGTAAGCACCAAAGGGACAGTAGGCGGGTCGAACGAGGCTCCTGCTTATGTAACAATTAAAGGTGCTGTAGACGACTGGAACCCTACAGAAATATGGAAGCAGCTCCCGAGTGAACAGGAGCTCACGGAGGCAGGCGTCCAGGTGGAAGTACTGAAAGTCACTCATGCTGGCAATGCCTTCCTGGTCAAAAACAAGGGCTCTGACAAGGCCATGAAACTCATAGAGTGGGAGACTATAGGAGAGAAACGTCTAGTGGCTAGGTTGGCCAGGACTAAGAAGCTCAAATTAGAGGTGAAAGGAGCTCCCAAGTACTGGAAAGCAGAGACCCTAGGATAGGAGGAGGATGGTGGACCCCAGATATAAAAGAATATCTGGACGCTCCCCACTGCCTAAAGTATCTAGCCTATGGAATGCGAAAAATCAGTGACGTATAAGTGGTGTGGGAGAGAGGGCCACAAGGTAGTGGAATGCCCGAAAAGGAAGAGTGGCCTACCCCCACTGCAAAATGGCTGGAAAGCAAATGGGTATGAACCATTGGACCGGGAATAGGGACTCTCCGGTACACATTGAAGAATAAAGGCGCAGATCCAGAAGACCAGATATGGATGAGCTTAAACTGGTTCAGCTCAACATGGCAGAAGACGCGTAGTGGCGGAAGAGTTAAGAGAAATGGCCCGGCACTGTGATATAGTGGCAGTAAAGGAGCCGTGGTGCGTGAGAGGGTTCGGAGTGGCATCGAGGGCGGTGGCACTGGGAAGTGGAGAGAGAAGGCCCAGGGCAGCCATCATTGTATTCCACCCCGCCCTCGATGTCATGGAGCTGGGGCAGCACATGATAGCGGACCAAGCGGCATATTTTTTACTGGTATCCCCATACATTCCTCCTGAACAGAATATCACTGATAATTTTGCTGCTCCAGAGGCTGTTGCACTCCAATATCGGAACATAATAGTCTGCTCTGAAACGAACTCGTTGAGGACTGCCTAGCCAGATGCCCTCTGCACCCACATTTATGGGAGCGAGGGCCCAGAGCTGGATTGATGTAACCCTGGCTACTCCTGTCATGTCAAGGAGGATTACTGACTGGTTCCTACTGTCTGACACGAGCTCCGACTACGGAACCATTAGATTTAAGTTAAAGGACAGTGATCACCACTAGAGCGAAAGGAAAATGGGATTCGTAACGAAGAGGACCGACTGTGCGCTCTTTACCAGCGCTCTAGAGTCCAAGTTGGTGGACCAGGAATGGAAAGAGAGCATGAATGCCACTGCCCATGTGAGTTACTGTCAGGACCAGCGTGTAGAGAAGCTGTGCAGGCTAAAATATGTGCTGCAGCATGTGACTCGCTGAAACCCAGAGGAATGAGGAAACTGTGCGTTCCATGGTGGACCCCAGCGCTGACAGAACTCAAGATGGAGTATCACAGGGCCAGGCGTAGAAACCAAATGTGCAGGGTGGAAGGAAGAAAAGCAGCACTCTGGGAAGAATGCCGGGGCAAGTATAGGCTATATAAGGCCGGAGTGCGACGCCAGAAGAGAGTTTCCTGGGACCAGTTCATAAAAACTGAAAGTGATCAGAATCCCTGGGAAATTCCATACAGGGTGGCGATGGATAAACTTAAACCCGGTCAAATAATGGCGGCAATAAGATCAGCAGGTGGACCAGCAGCCACCCTCGAGGAAACAGTTGGAAGATACATGCACCACACCTACCCTAGGGATGACCCGTTCCAGGACAACGAAGAGGATAAGGTTCTCATGCAAACTACGGAGTATCCGCCTGGAACGGAATTCATTCCACCATGGGACGTGTGGGACCTGCGGATGGCAAAAGACAGACAAAGGTGGGGAAGAGCTTCGGGACTCGACACCATTGATGCGGAGTTCTTAAAGAGGAGTGCTCCCTATATTGAAGATGAATTACTTGAGATAATGAATGAATGCTTGGATAAGGAGCACTTCCCAACTCAATGGAAGGTCGCCGACATGAGACTGCTATACAAGGGGGGAGGCAAGGACAAGCAGCTACCAAAGTCCTACGGACCCATACTCTTCCCTGTAATGAGCAAGGTCCTGGAGTACCTCATTATAAAGGGTCTGGAGCCAGTCCTGCGGGTAGCGAGTCACCTGAGACAATACGGATCCACGAAGGTGCGCGGCACCAGAGATGCCCTGATGAGATTACGCAGCAAGGTTGATGACAAGGCTGAGAAATATGTCATGATGGTCCTCTTCGACATATCTTCCGCCTTTAATAGCGTATGGTGACCCTGCGTACTCCAGCGCCTCCAACAGTTCGGCGCACCCAGCAATTTTTACTCCCTCATTAGGGGGTACCTCGGCGATAGGAAAGCTAGGATACGGGGTACCTTCCATGAGGTAGTGCGGAAAATAGAAAGACAATGTCCACAGGGCTCAGCCCTGGGCCCGGCTCTGTTGAAGTTAGTATTTGACCAGTTGATGGGGAATTGGAGGTAGCGGGCTTCGGTGCCGTTGCCTACGTTGATGACCTGGCTGCCATAGTAGCAACGAATAGCAAAGCGAGATTGGTGGCGAAAAGAGAAAGGTGCACCATCATAGTAGAAGAATGGTGGACTGGAGGCACTCCCAGAGGGGCTTCAGCGGAGGGTCCGTGAGTATCCAGGAAGATTTAGTGGCATAGTCCGTGAGGCGACACTAGAGGAGTGGAATGGACGGTGGATTGCAAGTGAGAATGGAGCCACCTTGAAAAAGTACTTCCTCACCGTTCATTCCAGATTGAAAGCACATTGGGTCGAGCCGGACTACTGGACCTTACATATCCTGACGAGACATGGGGGGTTTAGAGACAAACTCAGGAAGCATGGGAAGAACATCGACCCCTCATGTCCCGACTGCGGTGCCCCTGATACGGCTGAGCATGTGGTTATATCATGCACCGCGATGGAGCAAGACAGAGGCATATTAATGCGGAGGACGGGACTTTACGCCTTAGACGAAGAGTATCTTCATCGACTGATGGAAGAGGATAAATACCCCCACTTCGTAGAGTTCAACAATGAACAAGTCTCTAGGAAAGTAGAGAGTGCACTACTTGGTGTACGTAACTGGAAAACGGCTGCGCATGACAGAGACGCCTGGCGGACACGTCTTGATGAGGCCAAGACTCTTCATGAGTTGTAGTGCCGTGGAAGAAACCAGAATTGGGCAAATAATATATATTGCTAACAGCTCACAACTAAATTAGCGGACAGATAATTCTGAAACTGAATTAGCTATTAGCGGAACCAGGAAGCTAACTTTTAGCCATAGTTAATTATTAGCTATTCTTATATCTAACAGCTAATTAGCTTTATCAATTGATCTTAGAGTCGACTATAATGTTTCTGGGGGCACTTTTTATAAAATACTGTCGGATATTAGATTGCGCCTCCAACTCCCCTACTCGCATCGAATTTTTGTAACTTTTCAGATTTAATAGATATTAGGGTAGGATATTATGTTTTAGGTGTCGTTATCTATGAAAATACTGTCGGATTTAAGATTTCGTCCCCTCCCCGCATCGACTTTTTGTAACTTTTCGGATTTATAAGATATCAGGGTCGACTATTATGTTTTGGAGGGCGCTTTCTATGAAAATACTGTCAGATTTGAGATTGCGCCACCCCTGTATCGACTTTTTGCAACTTTCCGGATGTAATTAATATCAGGGTCGACTATTATATTTTGGGGGAGCTATTTATGAAAATAATTGAATGAAATAAAATGAAAACTATTTTTATTATCCTCGGACTGTTGTCCCTTTAGAACAAAGTATAAATACTGAGCAAATTCCTATGTGGCCACACATTGCATTAAATATTTACAAAATGATTCTAATTATAAATAAAAATACAGGAAGAAAAAAGAACAAAGCATGATTAGTACTTGGATGGGTGACCGTCTGATTTGGGTGACCGTCTACCAGAGAAAGCCATGCTGCCCGAGTCTCCCCCCCCCGGGTATGTGGACCCGTCAGCCTACTGGAGGCAACTCACACCGACCGGCAGTAGGAATGATGACCCTACCCCGTGTACTTAATCGGAAATCGGGATGTGGTTACCAGGATGTTAATAACCTCCTGAGGTTCGGTCCATGGACGGTCTGTTTTGGGGAAAGAGATATAGGTCCTCGTGCGCCTTCTGACTCCGAGCAGCCATAATCCGTGGATCTAGACCGATTTGTCACTGTCCTTGAACCCGAGAAAGTCGGTGGGAAGGACATTGCCAGATTGGCCCCAAAGGGATCGGCTATGGAGCTACGGGTGGCCGGCCGCTGCACTATGGAAACCATGGTTCGTAGCAACGTGAGGTGGTTGGGTGACCCCCTCCAGGCTATCTTGGCTTCCGCAAGTATCACACATCTGTAAGGAGACCATATCTCGCGGCCAAAGATCTTCTTGGTCTGTAGTGCCAACTGAAAAAAAAAAAAAAAAAAAAAAATATATATATATATATATATATATATATATATATATATATATATATATATATATATATATATATATATATATATGTATATACACAGAGACTAAACAAAGGGAAATAGAATAGCATTAGTATATAACATGGTTTCTGGGGAATCCTTAGAAGTTCTCTTATGTGTACTGTTACCAATGACTTACATACCGCAATGGACGAAAAAATGTTAACTGTGTTAATACTTCTCGACTTTTCCAAAGATTTTGACTCATTAGATCACTTTATACTCTACACTAAATTAAAATCTCTATCCTTCTCCAACAGCTCTATCCTCTGGTTGCAGTCTTTCCTGTCCGACAGAACGCATTTCAAACCAACCCCCATCTTCCTTCCTTAAACTGTCCTCTGAAGTGGCCCAGGGTTCGAACATTTCTCCTTTCCTTTTTAATTCCTATATAAATGATCTTTCCAAATCCATCTACCACTGTTCACATCATTTATACCCTGATTACTCCCAAATCTATTTTTCCTCTCATCCTTCTGAGCTGCTAGTCGCGTTCGCCAATATTCAGACAGACCTAGACAGGATCAGTGCCTGGGCAAGTCTGAATAATTTAAATCTCAACGCAATGAAAACTCAGGCCATTATTGTAGGTTTCAATTCTATTCTCAAATACATCTCCTTCCTTCCCCCTTTTGTCATCAACGATAATCCTATCACATTTAGCTCCTCCGTTAAAAACCTAGGAATCACCATAAACGAAAAACTCTCTTGGAAACCCCATATCGCCCTCATCTCCCGTAAGTCAATAGGTACCCTTAAGCTATTTTATGGCTACCTACTCCCACAACCCATCCGCAAGCTCCCTGTATCCTCTCTTATTTTCCCCCACTTTGACTAAGGCTGTGTACTGTACGGAGGCATCCCGATGGTACTCGAGGATAGATTGAAGCGACTCCTGAATTCCTGCTTAAGATTTGTCTTCGGTACATCGAGGCGGTCTCATGTGTCCCACCTTTACGATGAGTTAAAGTGGTTCTTCCCTTCTTTCCGCAGACAATATTTCCTCGGATCTTTCCTATTCCAAACAATCAACACCAGACACCCTTCTTACATCTACAGTCTCCTACAGTTCAAACCCGTGGTCCACTCCCAGAAAATAAGATTCCATGTTTCCGACCTTTATATCCCTTCCCATAGAACTAAGACATTTGAATATTCCTTTATTGTCCGATCCACTGCCTTCTGGAATTCCTTGCTATCTGATATCCGTCATGGCTCTTCGTTGTCCTCATTTAAATATAATCTCTACCAATTCCTTCTCACATCCCAAATTGACGTTATACAATGAAATAAATATTGCGAAACAGATTTTGACTTAGGTGAATAGTTGTTAAAATTGATTGAGTTTTAATTTTAAAAATTAACCCACGCTTATATTATTTTGTTTTGTTATTTTCATTTAAATAATGTTTTTTTTTTCAAAATGGTGTTATTTTTACTTGTTTTAGTATACTTTTTTCTCGATTCAGTATTCCCTACCTCTTGGAAAAAAGCCATTGTTCTTCCTTTAAATAAAAAGCAAAATCCATCCTCGCCCGAAGATTTCCATCCAATCTCAATTCTTTCTAACCTCTCAAAGCCTCTTGAAAGACTGATGCAATCCCAAGTCTCCAAGTTTCTGGAAAAGTCGAACCAATTTGATCCTCTCCAATCTGGTTTCCAACCCGGCTTTTCCACACAATCTGCCTTTATTAAAATTACCAGCGACATTCAATCTGCAATAGGTAATAGAAAATTAACTGTCCTTATACTTGTCGACTTCTCCAAAGCCTTCGATACCATTAACAATTCCATCCTCTTCAACAAACTAAAATCATTATTTTTCTCCAATAGTTCCATGTCTTGGATCCAATCTTTCCTCTCCCAACGCACCCAAGCAGTCTCCATACCCAAGCAACCACTATCTGCCTACCTTCCTTTATCCTCTGGAGTTGCTCAAGGCTCTAGCATATCTCCTCTCCTTTTCAGTTCCTACATTAAAGACCTACATAATTCAAATCTCCATTGTTCAATTACCCACCTTTATGCAGACGATTCCCAGATCTACCTATCCTTTTCTCCTTCTGGGTTATTGGTAGCATTTGCCAAGATTCAAGAAGACCTTCATCGAATCAGTGCTTGGGCAAATGTAAATGGATTAAAGTTAAATGCTGCCAAAACCCAGGGCATTGTCATTGGTTCCAAGCCCCTTAATAGATCCCATACCGACTTTCCCATATTACACCTTAATGACCAGCCAATTTCCTTCTAATCCTCTGTCAAAAATTTAGGACTTTTCATAGATCAAACCCTCTCATGGAACTACCATATTTCTCACATTTCCCGTCGGACAATTTCTACCCTTAAACTATTTCATCGCTTCCGCTATCTCCTACCTCAACATACCCGTAGATTCCTAATTTTTAGGTGTATGATGGTCCCTCGGTGGATCTCCGTGATAGACTGAAAAGATTAATCTATAGCTAGGTAAGATTTGTTATTGGTGCCCCGATGTACTCCCATGCCTCACACCACTACACTAAGTTAAGGTGGCTCTTCCCCTACTTTCGAAGACAATATTTCGTAGGTACGTTCCTTTATCAAATCATCAACAACCATCGTCCTTCTTAAGCCTACAACCTTCTCCAATTCAAGTCCTCAGTCCATCCCCTTTCAACATGATCTCGACCCTCTGACCTCTACTTCCCTTCTCACAGATCTGCCTCATTTCAAAACTCCTTTGTAGCTCGCGCTGTCAATTTTTGGAATTCTCTACTTCCCCCTCCATATCCACATTCAAAACCCTCCTATTCCAACTCCTATCCCAAAAACAGTCAGATGCTTGCTAAACTTTTGATATTATACTTTTATGTTATACCATTCATTATCAAACGATAGTACTATTTTATACTATAAACTTCACTAGGGATATTACAATATCTTCCTGCTTCTAATGCCACTGAATGCATCTATTGTTTGTTTTTTTATTTTTTTTTTATTCTTATATAATTAAATCTGTACCTATAGCTAGAATTAGACCAGGATGAGTCTACATATTATTCATTATTTAAATACTCTAACATTTTATATTGTCAGCTTTGTCTTTCCTTTGTTAGCAGAAACACACCTCTCATTTTAAAGAAGAACTCAATGTATTTTTATTATTTTATTTTTCAAAAGTGTATAATTATAACTTTTCATTTTTATACATAGTTTTAAATGTTCTATCATAGTTTTAAGTGTTTTGTATATAGATTTTTTTTTTGTATATTGCTTGTTTAACTAATATTTTCTTTACTTTCTCTTCTTTATTATTGGCCAGATGTAGTCTTTTAATTATGTTCTATTTTGTTATTCTAAAGGGACTTTGTCCCAGAATAAAGTTATTTTCTATTCTATTCAAAACAAGATACTGTATATATTCTTTAATATTGATAATTGTAATTTTTAGCCAGATGTAGTTTTTATTTTTTTGTTCATAACTGTTATTCATAAGGGACCTCGTCCCAGAATAAAGTTTATTTTCTTTCTATCTATCTATCTATCTATCTATGTACATTTCGTGATAAGTCAGATTGAGAAAGGAGTAGCTGCATAAAAAGAAGAGATTTAATTGAGGAAACTGGTTGTGAATATCAGATATCGGAAGGGGTAGAATTCCAAAAGAAAACGGCTTGAATTGCAAAGGATTTGTCAAACGCAGCAGTTCGGTGAGGAGGAGGGTAGAGGTAAAAAGGGCGTTATCTGGTGAGACGTGATTGAATGGAAGACTTGAATTGTAAGCTCTGATGTTGACATTCTAAACATTGGGAAATTGACTTCTAATTGTTAAAGTGAAAACATAATTTATTATAAAATCGATTATTTTTGAACCTCTGTGTGTTAACTATTATAACCTCTGGGTGTGTTATAAGAGATTGAGTTTAACCTTATGTAGATTGCTGTACAATGTGGTACTTACTGCCTTTGTTGATTATAATGTAATGTGTTTTGGTAATTAAAAGTGTAAAAATTATCAGTGAGTGTTTTATTAAGAAATACCTAAACAGGTTATGGGTCCAGCATGATGTTAAAAGGAAAATTCGAAATGAAGTAAACAACTAAATGAAGATTTGAAAAGACGATTTGTAAAGACGTTAGTGTTCTGTGTTCTGAGGTACGTTCTTTTTAATTATGGAGTCCAAATCAATTATGATTCCTCAGATTGCTCTGTTAGAAGGGAAGGGCAACTGGGAAAACTGGAAGGTAAAAATAAGAATGGGACTGAAAATGATACCTAGGGCAATATAAATAATAGATGGAACTTACAACCTGCAGCCCCTGATAAAAGTGATAACGATGCTGTGAAATCTCATGAAACAGATTTAGCTACATTTAATAAAATTGACAACCAGGCACTACTAGTTATGTCCAATAACATGACAGAGGAGATGTTTGAAAAGGTAAGACGTCATGAGTCTAGTAGAGATATGTGATTGGGACTTTGTCAACTTTTTGATACATTTTCAGAAGACAGAATTTTTGACTTGTATAATAAATTTTTTGAAAGTAAATGGTTGCCAGATGATGACGCTGTTACATTCATTACTAGAATTTCCAATGCATGGAAACAGCTGCGAGGGGAAATTGATAATCAAACTGTTGATAATAAAGATATTTTACTAATATGTAAAATTTTCAAATCCCTTCCTGACAAAGTCAAATCTTTTACTGCTGGATGGAGACTTATAAATGAAGAGAACCGGAGTTTAAATAATCTTACCCAAAAATTATGTACTTTTGAGAGCAACCTGGGTGATAACTGTTCAGAAGAAGTTTTGGTTGCTAAGGGGACCACTGCTCAATTTCAGAAGCATGTTCGGAATAAAAATAATTTTCACAAAACCTCAATAATTTGCCACTACTGTGATAAAAGGGGTCACACAGTTCAGAGATGTCGGCTTTGGCTTGCCGATGGCAAACCGCCTAAGCCTGCTAAAGCTAAATGTGCTCAAAACAATTCAAGCGAAGCTGCAACTCTATTAACAGTTACCTCAGAAGTTTTTGCATCGGAGACCAATAGTGAGGCTTGGTGTGTGGACAATGGAGCGACACATCTCATATGTAGCAGAAGGGAATGGTTCACAAGTTTTCAATCATTTACAGATGACCATGTAATTATTACGACTGATGGCTCTCAAGTCAAGGCGCTGGGCAAGGGATCTATTTTAATTGAAGCTGCGTCCAACGGCCAGTGGAAGAGTTTTGAACTCACTAATGTCTGGCTAGTTCCAGGTATTTCCAAGAATCTTTTTTCGCTTTTGGCGGCTCAAGATCATAGACCACTGGGTAAATTTGAATCCACTGCGGTTAGCTGTAAATTATTTGAAGGCAAAGAGACACTTGTGTCTGGGAATCGTCAAATTGGAGGTGGTCTCTATAATCTAGCAATTAGGGCGGTACCCACAACGGAGAGCTGTAAGTCAGAAAATAACTATATATCTGCTCCTATCAAAGACCATAATTTATTACAGCTTTACCATGAAAGGATGGGTCATCAAAACAAACGACATGTGAAGGAAGTAGTTAAAAGAGAACTCAATTTAGACTTAACTCTTGATGGTGAACTCTGTGAGGGCTGCATAAAAGGAAAAGCTCATAGACTCAAGTTTGGGCGTCGGAAAAGAGCTGAGAAAACTGGTCAAGTTATAAGCACTGATGTATGCGGTCCCTTTATCCCTTCGAAAGGTGGTTTTAAATATTTTCTGGTATTTAAGGATGATTTTTCAAAATTTAGAAAAGTTTATTTTATCAAGACCAAGGATGAAGTATTTCAAAAATTGAAGGAATTTTTAGCTGAAGTTACCCAATTAGGTCATAAAGTAATGTGCATTCGATGTGACAATGCCGGAGAGTTTAAAAATGAAAGAGTAGAAAACTTCCTTAAATCAAAAGGTATTGAAATTAGTTACACTATGCCATACACGCCACAACAAAATGGCTGCGCTGAGAGAGAAAACCGCACCATTGTAGAAACTGCAAGAGCCCTCATGCACTCAGGAGAAGAATCTCTACCTAAGGAGCTATGGGCAGAAATGATTAACGCTTCAGCCTATATATTAAATCGAACAGGTCCATCATCAGAAAAAGGAAAATCCCCATTTGAACATTGGATGGGTATTAAACCAGGAGTCAAAAATCTTCGTGTTATAGGATGCAAATGTTGGGTCCATGTTCCTAAAGAAAATAGAAGAAAATTTGATAAAAAGGCTACTCAAGGAGTACTTGTTGGATATGATGGTGACAATGGATACCGAGTCTTCTCAAATAATAAACTAATTAGATCAAGAGACGTCATATTCCAGGAGTCACTCAAAGCACCGATATGTGAAAAATTGTCATTTCATAAAATTGAAGGAAAAGGTATTGACATATATTGTGAAGAGAATCCGGAAGAATATTTGGAAGAAGAAGGAGAATCTGAAGAAATACCTTTGGAAGATCAAGGGGAATCTCATGAAGAAGAAAATGAAGATCCAGAAATAGAAGATATAGTGTGGAAAAGAGGCGTAAATCTGAGAGGTCAGGATAAAATTAATAAACCTAAATTTATGGATGATTATGTCAACATCGTCGAAGGGAGTGAAGATGTGCCATTGGACTTGTACGGTGCGATGAACAGTGAGGAAGCTGAGGAGTGGCAAAAAGCCATGGAAGAAGAAATGACTTCTTTAAAAGAGAACAAGACGTGGACTATCTGTGATTTGCCTAAAAATAAGAGAGTTATTCCTTCAAAATGGGTTTTCAACAAGAAATATAAACCTGATGGAAATTTAGAAAGATATAAAGCTAGGCTAGTGGTAAAAGGATTCGCACAAAAGAAAGGTCAAGATTTTGGAGAAACCTTCAGTCCAGTTGCTCGTCAAACCACTGTCAGAACAGTAATCAGTATTGCTGCCAATGAAGATATGAGTCTGCATCAGTTTGACGTATCGACTGCATTTTTAAATGGAGAACTCAAGGAGGAAATCTATATTCAGCAACCAGAAGGCTTCAGTGACAACTCAGGGAAGGTTTGCAGATTACATAAAAGCCTATACGGGCTCAAACAGGCTCCACGTTGTTGGAACGAGAAGATAAAAAATTTCCTGGTTAGCATTGGTTTTCAAATTAGTACAGCAGATCCTTGCCTATTTATCAAAGATGTGAATGGTAAGAGGATTTTGTTGTGTTTGTATGTTGACGATGGATTGATCGCTGCTTCGGATGAAAGGGAAGCAATGGAGCTCTTAGACAAATTAAAACTGGAGTTCAAAATCAAGACTAAGCCAGCTGATTTCTATCTTGCACTAGAGATTAACAGGAGCAAGGAAGGTATAAAAATAACTCAATCTTCTTACATTAGGAGACTTCTCAAAACATTCCAGATGGATGAGTATTGACCTGTTAGTACTCCAATTTTAAAGGATGATTTAGACAATGAAAAAGAACATGTGGACATCAAGACAACGAATTTTCAATATAGAGAAGCTGTGGGTTCACTTATGTATTTGATGATATGTACAAGACCGGATATTGCTTATTCCATCAACATAGCTTCAAGAACACTTGATAATCCTTCCGATAGTGACATAACCAGGGTCAAACGAATATTCCGTGATTTAAAAGGGACTTCTGAACTTGGAATAATGTACAAGAAAAACCATAGAAGCGGAATTCTTCATTGCTACTCTGATGCAGATCTTGGTGGTGACAAATTAACTGGCAGGTCTACAACTGGCATTGCTTGCCTGTATTCGGGTGGTGTCGTATCTTGGTCGAGTAAAAGACAGAGTTCAGTTTCCATCTCTACCACTGAAGCTGAGGTCATCGCTGCAAGTGAGGGTACAAGAGAAATGGTTTGGCTCAAAATGCTTCTTCAAGAGATGACTGACTTTAAAGAAGGAACGCTTTTTGTCGATAATTATGCTGCCATTAAATTAGCAGAGAACCCTGTGTGGCACAAACGTACAAAACATATATCCATTCGCCACTTCTTTGTCAGAGAAAAGGTTCAAGAGGGAGAAATTCATATCCGGAGAGTGGATAGTGCATATCAACTTGGCGACGGGTTAACAAAGCCTGTGCTAGGCCCTAGACTGAAGAAGCTAAATAAAGATTTAGGACTGACTTAAAAATTCTATTTGTGTATTATATTCAATTTATTAGTTTAAATTATTTTAAAAGAAATTATGAAGGAAGGTGTTAAAGTGAAAACATAATTTATTATAAAATCGATTATTTTTGAACCTCTGTGTGTTAACTATTATAACCTCTGGGTGTGTTATAAGAGATTGAGTTTAACCTTATGTAGATTACTGTACAATGTGGCACTTACTGCCTTTGTTGATTATAATGTAATGTGTTTTGGTAATTAAAAGTATAAAAATTATCAGTGAGTGTTTTATTAAGAAATACATAAACACTAATGGCCTGGTATAGAAAGGTAGCAAGGAAGTACTGACGGAGGTAGGATGGATAGAGCCAATACTCCGTAATATGCCTATCCCTTGAGATCCCAAAGGTAAAGAGTATAGACCAATTCATTAGGCGTTTATGTTTAGCTTCGAGTTCTCCGTATACCATACAATCATAGTCGAAGTGGGGAAAAGCAAGAGAGGAAACCAGGAGTTGACGGGTTTTGTATGGAAGTAGATAGCGTTGATGGTTGAACTTTTTTAGAATATAAATAGTATATATATATATATATATATATATATATATATATATATATATATATATATATACATAAGATAAGGACAGGAGTCGGGCAGTATCAGCCTTAATACCTTCCTGGTATGTAAATAAAGCTCTGAAATGTATATAAGAAGGATTACTTCACAAATAAAGGAGTATTGTTTCTGAAGCCGTGTGAGTCATTTATCAACCTTTTCTCCTTTTTTTTTTTTATCGTTCTATTTCACAGTCGCATAAGTGGTGCCAAAACCCGGGACACTGTTATTACCCAGTAAGTAGTGAACTATTTTTTTTTCTCTCTTACTTTTTCAAGCAGTGAAATAGAATTAAAATGGCGACAGACGGAATTCCTAACCCGTGAATATCAATTGCACCGGAAGTTCTTCAGGTTCCTGAAATTCCGCAGTTTCAAGAAATAACTCCGCTACCAAGGGACACATTGGCGGAAGCACACGCCAACGCTTTTGAGTGGATGAAAGTAAGATCAGCGACCACTCAGGATCTAAGGACGGCTATAGCGGACTTGAAAGGCTTCGGTGGAGAGGTAGGTGAACTGAATCATTTTCTGAAAGGCGGTGACCGTCTCATTTCCAGAATAGAGGCAAAGGTGGCCGAAAATTTGGTGAAATTGGGAGATGGCGAAGCATTGAAAGCAGCTTTGGTATGTACAGTACGGAGAAGTGTTCTTAACCAGATACAGGCAGACGAAGATACATCATGGTCGGTGATCAAGCAGAGGTTGAAGAAGGCTTTTGGGGGAGGCCGATGGACTCCAGAAGAGGACATCTTCCAGATCTTCAGGGAACGGCGGTCGCAACGACAGACAAGCGGACAGTATGCCGGAGTACTATTGGCAAAGTACAACCACATCACGGAGAAGATGCGAGAAATGATGAGCCCAGGCGAAGGAGCCAGGATAGAGTTTCTGTCAACTATCCTTAAGGTTTAACTGGCCAAGGAAACTGGAAAGAGGGACGGCTTACCAAGAGAACGGTCGTTCCTAGAGTGTGCCCAGGAGATGGTCGACTTTAGCGCGAGGGAGGAAGAAAATAGGCTGGAGGAAGTTGGATGGAACCGAGTGAACGAGAGACGCTTCAGGTCCGCACCGATAGGTTGGAAGAAAAGAGAACCCGGATACGGAAACTGAGGAAGGACCACAACAGGAGAAAGAAAACCAGGACCACCCAGGTAGGTCCCCGTAAGGAAGAAAGGAAGTGTCATGGCTGTGGAAGGACGGGACACTTAGTGGCACAATGTCCCCGCACTAAATGTTTCAAATGCGGGACAGAAGGGCACATTGCAAGGCAATGCCCGTACCTGTTCAGAAGGAGGGAAACAACACAAGAGGAGCCGATGGAGGTCAACATGCATAAGGTGAGGAGGAACCCTAATATAACTCGGAGAAGTGGGCCTTCAGAGGAGGTAACCGAGATATCGGAGGCAGCGGAGACGAAGGAGGAAGGAGCACGCAGTGGAGCGGACAGAGAAGAGCGGCAACAGGGAGGAGTAAGCAGGCGAGGATCTGAGGAGTGTGTCTTCAGAGCGGCGACCGCACAGCGACATGCAATAATATAAGAGGTAAGTCTTGCTTGTTGCCAATTATCACAATGAGAGGGGGAGTGAGGTACTTAGTAGATACGGGAAGCACTAGCACTATTATGACCCGTGGGGCACTAGAGAGGCTGTGTGGTAGTGAGAGCGCACCCCGGATTCAGGGATGCGAGTGTAAATTAATTTCCCTGAGAGGGGCGTGTAACGTTTAAGGAGAAGTGGTCGTTGCGCTAAACCATTGGGCAGGTAAGAAGGGGAATTTGAAAGTGCACATTGTTGGGAACATAACTCGGGAATACCAGGGGATAATAGGGTGCGACCTATTCGGACAAGTAGGGATTAAAGTCGAGTACAGGAATGGGACTTGGAGAATCAAGTTAGGAGGACAGAGGTATAGAAGTAAGGAGAGCATAAGGGGTACGAAAGCGCGGATTGGAGCGGTAAATAGAGTCGAGGACTGGAGGAAGTCCATAAAAGCAGAATTCAAGGACATCTTCTTCAAGGAGGGAGAGATACTAGGCGTAACGGGGAGGACAGTCCACGAAATACCACTAAAGCAGGAGCGAGTGTCGTACGTAAAGGAGAGGCGATATCAACAAGCACTTAGACATCATATCCGGGAAGAATTGGAGAGTCTAAAAAAGCAGGGTATAATAGTCAATAGCACCTCTCCATACAATAGTCCGTTGTGGGCGGAGAGAAAGAAGGGAGGTCCGGGCGAGACAGAAGAGAAGTACCGAGTGGTAATAGATTATCGGAAGCTGAATGAGAACACGATAGACGAAAAGTATCCGATCCCGAGATTCGAAGACATATTAGACAGGCTGAGTGGGGCGGTGATATTTAGTACGCTGGACCTCAAAGCAGGTTATCACCAAGTAAAAATGCACCCGAAGGATCAACATAAAACAGCAATTACATTTGAAAGGGGGCATTATGAGTTCACCCGGATGCCGTTTGGACTAAAGAATGCTCCGATAACCTTTCAGCGCTTAATGGATGAATTCTCGAGGGGCTTGGATGAAACCGTATGCCAGGTCTATATGGTATTTAGCAAGACGGAAGTGGATCACGTAGAACACCTGCGAAACGTATTCGAGATGTTGCGCCGTTTTGGACTAAAATTATCCAGAGAAAAATCATTACTAGGACAAAAGCGGATTAATTTTTTAGGCCACACAATTTCTATGACGGGGTTAGGCCTGACTCGGAGAAAGTAGAGGCTATTAGGCGAATGGTGGTCCCGCGAGATGTTAAAGGAATCAGGAGACTTCTCGGGACGCTTAATTATTATAGGAGGTTCGTGCCGGAAATGGCAGAGTATCTGGTCCCGATCAATAATCTACTGAAAAAGGGAGCTAGATAATCGTTACACCAGTAATGGAGCAGAACATCAGGAAGTGTATGGACCGTTTACAAACAGAACCGGTACTAGCGTTTCCGGACTTCAGTAAGCAGTTCACTGTTACCACGGATGCTAGCGAGTATGCGCTGGGGGCAGTACTGTCGTAGGATGGAGTAGGAGGAGAGCGGCCCGTAGCATATGCGAGTAGACTTCTTACCGATGCTGAGACGAGATATAGCGCTTTGGAGAGGGAGTTGCTTGCGATAGTGTGGGCTATCGATCATTTTCGACCTTACGTTTTTGGAAGAAAGTTCCAGGTCCACACCGATCACAGGCCCCTTCAATGGGTGGGGAAATTAAAAGAATCCTCCGCAAGTGTGGCGCGATGGAAGGAATTTTTCGGCCAATATAATATTGAAATAGTTTATAAGCCAGGAAAGGAAAATGCAGTGGCAGATTGGCTATCAAGAGCCATAATGGTTAATGCAGTCGAGGAGGACAGTGGTGGACCATCACGTGATGTTCGACAATTCTTAAGTGAATGGACACCGGAAAGAGAAGGAGAGGACTGTGCGAGAGACGTACGGCGGGGAGAGGAGTCCCCAGAAGATGAGAGCTCGGCGGAGGAGAGGCCAGCAAAGATGGAAGAAATCGACGAGATCATCAATGACAAGCGTCACCAGGTCATCTGGAAGACTAGGACAGCGGGTAAGATAAAAATAGATTACAGCAGATACGGTATAAGCAAAGTTCACACAATCTGGTCGCAACCAAGGGTGCGTAAAGATCAAATCTGCAGGGCGCTGAAGGATGCATCGGAACCAGGGAGGACGAATTATCTCTATGTGGAGAACGCCACAATATGGGAAAAAATAAGAGGATTTGGAGGTCCGAGAAAATCGGAATAGACAGAATGTTTGTCCGATGCAAATATATGGTGGAGATAATAACGGACGAGGAACGACAAAAGGAAGTGACACTTGCGTATCACCAGGGGAAAACAAACCATAGGGGAGTGAACGAGACCTTACAGGCACTACGCAGAAAGTACTTTTGGTGGGGAATGAGGAAGACCATCCAGGAAACGATAGGAACGTGTGAGGTGTGTATGCGCACAAGATACGACAGACACCCCCCTCAGGGAAGACAAGAAGAGACACCCACGGGAGACGCACCATTACAAGATCTCCAGATCGACACCTTCACATGGAGAGGGTATAAGTGGGTAACCATAATCGATATCTTTAGCAAACTTGCTATGCCGTACCAAATATTGGAGAAATCGTCCGATGCAGTTTTAGAAGCTATTCAAACATGGATGCAATTTTACGGGGTACCTGAGAGAGTCTCTTCTGTTGGAGGAAGGGAATATGACAATGGCGCAATGAGGGAGGAGGTAAAACGCTTGGAGATAAACTGGCACTTCAATACACCAGGACACCCCAAAAGCAGAGGTAGCATCGAACGGCTGCATAGTACCCTGAGCGACCATATACTCGTGTATCAGGGAGAAAAAGGATTGGAGCCCGACGTGGCTATGAAAAAGGCGATAATAGCATATAACCATTCAGTTCATTCTGTCACTGGGTCCTCGCCCTTCGAAGTACTGTTTGGGATGCGGGAACGAAGACGAGATTGCGCGGAAACGGCGACTAACGACCAAGTGGCCGAACAAATAAGTAGTAATAGGGTGGAATTAAGGAGGACGTGGGATACAGTAGGCGTAAAAATAGAGAGAGAAAAGAGGAAGAGGTAGGTCGAGAGAATTTAAGATTACGATCAAATGGGGGATTTGAAAATCGGAACTACCGTGTACCGGAGAATGGGAACAAATCGAGGGAAAGAATTGACGCGATACGAGGGCCCATTCAGGGTAGTTGCCATCAGTGAACATAATTTAGTAACCATCGAAAGTATGAAGGAGCCCAAAAAGAGACGCACAGTTCATATCGAACAATTGAAACTTCCGTTTATAGTGGCAGAAAAAGAATAGATGAACTGTGGTGCCCTCTTTTCTGCGAACATAAAATATATATTTTTTTGTTGTTTGATGTAAAAATAGTTTGTATATAGGAAAAAGAAAAAGTTTTTTTTTTTTGTTCTATTGTATGTTTTTAAAAATCCTGTTTTTGTGCTGTTGTATATTTTGCTCTGTAGTTTTAAGTGAATAGAAGTATATTTGTTTTACTCATAGAGTAGTGTCTCTGTTGTAAACATGATGCAGGAGGACTTCTGAGTTTGTTGTATTACTAATATCATGATATTTTTTATTTATTTTATTATTATTGTATTAAGTGTACAGGAAACGAGATGGTGAGGCTGATACAGTTCGCTTCGCTCGAGAATTAAAAGTTTTCGAAATGCTTTCCGTAAACTGGTGGGGGGAGGGGGGAGATAAGGACAGGAGTCGGGCAGTACCAGCCGTAATACCTTCCTGGTATGTAAACAAAGCTCTGAAATGTATATAAGAAGGATTACTTTACAAATAAAGGAGTATTGTTTCTGAAGCCGTGTGAGTCATTTATCAACCTTTTCTCATTTTTTATAATCGTTCTATTTCACAGTTGCATAAGTTTTATATATATATATATATATATATATATATATATATATATATATATATATATATATATATATATATATATATATATATAGTATATATATATATATATATATATATATATATATATATATATATGCCTAGTAGTATATATATAGTATATATATATAAGTTAAGGTACGGAGCGGGACAGTATTAGCTTTAATACCAAAAGCATTTATGTAAACAACTGAGAATGTATATATAGAGGATTATAAGGAGGAATAAAGCAGTCTTGTTTCTGACTTCCTGCGTGTTATTTGTTGAACCTTTACTCTTTTTTTAAGTGTTTAAAGCCCACAACGTTTAACTGGTGCCGAAACCCGGGAAGGTGAGAGTGCAGAGGTACGTTTCTTTTTTAAACCAGAGGAGAAACGTTACGAGCATGCCTAAATTTGCCTTAGGGCAGCCGGCTACCATGAATGTGCCAGTGATCCCTCCGTTACCGCAGGGAACCTTTGCCGCGGCGCATGCAAATGCGATAGAGTGGATGAAAATCCGGGTAGCCACTGCACAGGACCTCAGGGAGGCTATATCCGATCTCGAGCGCTTCACCGGAGAAATAGGTGAGCTCAACCATTTTCTAAAGGGTGGAGATCGGCTCGTGGCGAGAATTAACGCGAAGATTGGCGAGAACCTCGTCAACGCTGGGGATGCGGAGGCCCTTAAGGCGGCCCTTGTATGCAGGGTAAAACGGAGCATCCTGAACCACATTCAGGCAGATGAAGAGACGCCGTGGGAAATGGTCAAGGAGAGACTGAAGAAGGCCTACGGTGGTGGCAGATGGACTACGGAAGAAGACATCTATCAGATGTTTCGGGAGGTGAACTCTTCAAGGCAGTCCAACGGACAGTATGCGGCAACGTTAGTAGCTCACTACAACCGGATCACCGAGAAGATGCGGGAGACAGCTGGAGCTCCGGAGGTCGAAGCGAAGATGGCCTTCTTGTCCACCATACTGAAGATGCAATTGGCGAAGGAAACGGGGAAGAAAGATGGCCTACCCCGGGAACGTTCGTTTATTGACTGCGCCCAAGAAATGGTAGATTCCAGCGCTCGAGATGAAGAAGCCCGGTTAGAGGGGGAGGAACCAGGATGGAATAGAGTGTTCTATAGGAGACCTAGGAGTTCACCAACGACCTGGAGAAGGAGAGAGAAAAGACCACCTAAGCCGAACGAAAACCAGGGCAAGGTAGAGCAAGAGGTAGCCAACGGAGAGAGGACAGGAAATGCCACGGTTGTGGAAAGAGCGGACACCTGGTGGCACAGTGTCCCCGCACGAAATGTTTTGAGTGTGGGACTGAGGGACACATTGCGAGGCAATGTCCGTACATCTATTCCAGAAGAGGCTCACAGAGGGTTGAGCCGATGGAGGTAAATGCCCAGGAAGTGAGGAGAAGAAGGATACAGCAGAATCATCGGGAGGCTTGAGACAATTCCTGAGGGACTGGACGCCAGAGGGAGAGGGCGTACAAGTGGTGGAAGAAAATGTGGATGGAGTTGATACCCAACAAGAAGAAAGTCCAGAGGAAGAGAGGCCAGTGGACATGGAAGAACGGGAGGAAATCGTCAACGATAAGAACCGCCAGATCATCTGGAAGACCAGGACGTCGGGTCTGATGAAGATACTGTATAGCAAGTACGGCAAAAGCCGAATAACAACCATTTGGTCACAACCAGGGGCCAGCGTGGACCAGATCTGCAGAGCTCTCAAAGACGCGTCGAAAGCAAGGAAAATTCACCACTTATATGTGGGAAATGAAACGATTTGGGAGAAGATAAAGCGGCTATGGCGGGATGAGCGAATAGGGATAGATAGGACGTTCATTCGTTGCAAACTGATGGTGGATACAGTGCGGGATGAAGAGCAGCAGAAGGACATAACACTTGCTTACCACCAGGGCAAGACCAACCACCGTGGGGCGCAGGAGACATTCCAAGCGTTGCGTCGGAAATATTTTTGGTGGGGGATGAAGAAAACGATCGCAGAGCTCATAGGGTCCTGCAGGGTGTGCGCGAGCACAAAGTACGATCGGCACCCCCCAAGAACGATGCAGGAGGAGACACCCACGGTCGATGCACCACTAAGCGACTTGCAAGTGGATACGTTCACATGGAGAGGGTATAAGTGGGTTACGCTCATAGACCTCTTTAGCAAAGCGGCAATGGCGTACCTGGTACAGGAGCGGTCAGCAGAGGCAGTCTTAGGAGCCCTCCAGACGTGGTTCCAATGTTACAGAGTTCCCGATCGCATAACATCCGACGGGGGCAGAGAGTTCGACAATGCCAAAATCAGAGCGGAGATGAAGAACGTAGGTGTCAGCTGGCATCTTAATACTCCAGGGCACCCCAAGAGCAGAGGAAGTATAGAGAGGCTGCACAGCACTCTTAGTGACCATCTAAGGGTGTATCAGGTGGGAAAAGGGTTGGAACTGGATGTGGCAATGCGGAAGGCGGAGGCGGCGTACAACCATTCTATACATACGACAACAGGGTTCTCTCCATTTGAAATTCTCTTCGGATTACGCGGACGGCAACGGGACTGGGGAGGTACAGCTACGGACGAGCAAATGACAGAAAGAATGGTTAGTAACAAAATGGAACTGGGTAATCTCTGGGGGAAGGTTAACGATAAAATAGAGGGGGAAAAGCGGAAAAGGGTAGCGCGGGAAAATCTCAAAGTGAAGGAAGTAACAGGGGGGTTGAAAATTGGGTCCATAGTGTATCGCAAATTAGGCTCGAATAGGGGAAAGGAAGTGCGGAGATACGAGGGTCCATTCAGGGTGATAGTCATTAGAGAGCACAATGTGGTGACGATTGAGAGTGTTAACGAACCAAAAAAACGGTTCATATAGAACAATTAAAATTTCCCATTACAGTGTCACAGCAACCTTAGAACTTGAGTGCCCTCGTCTCCCGAAGGAAGATTTTTTTTTTTGTTTGTTGTTTTGTTTGTTTTGTATATAGTTTTCTAACATAACTTGGTGTAGATTTTTGAAAGCAGTGAAATACGCCTTTCATTTGTGAGGAGGTTATTTTGAGGAAAGTGTATTTTTTTTTTTATTTATTTATTTAAAATTTTGATGTATAAGGAATATTTTTGTTTGTGTTTCATTGAATTAGGTTGTAAGTACTGAACACTCCGTACCTGAATTATAATATGGGCAAGAGAATCTTGTCGTTGTATATATAAGAGTGCTTCTTTTTGTTTTATGTCTTTTTATTTTTTTAAGTTTACGGAGAGTATGGTGGGGGGGAGTTAAGGTACGGAGCGGGACAGTATTAGCTTTAATACCAAAAGCATTTATGTAAACAACTGAGAATGTATATATAGAGGATTATAAGGAGGAATAAAGCAGTCTTGTTTCTGACTTCCTGCGTGTTATTTGTTGAACCTTTACTATTTTTTTTTAAGTGTTTAAAGCCCACAACGTTTAACTTTAACGTTTAATAGTTATATTTGTATTCATATCGGTTCCAGAAGGGAACCGATCTACAGAAAAATATATTAATTAGGTATTTAAAGGTAAGATACCACAGACCCCCTACTATAGTATCCTAGATTGAACCATATAATTCTTATTGGATTTCCTTTCTAAAGGTATCATGTTTCTAAATTTACTATTTGTTCTATATCTAACTGGTGGCATGCAAGGTAAATGGTAAAAGTACTACGTTGGTTTACTATTATATTTACAAGCTTAAATAAAACCAAAAACATCTATATACAAAATAATAACTAAACCTATATACATAATGAATAGTTGAGAATCATACTGGAGGAGAATGCTTGATGTTTGACTAAAGTTACATGTGTTATATTGATTATATTAATTAATGATGTATGGTTGCCAACACACATTTACATTAGTATAACTAAATGCTTGTTACCACTTAGGTGGTCCTTCATAGTATTTCTAGGATCTCATATCTGGGTTCCCTGTCTCTGCTCTCCTTCAGCGTCTAGTCCGTCCATCTGCTCTCTCCGGCTGTCTTCGTCTTCCTCCCTCGACTCTCCCGCTTGAAGTCTCCTCAGCTGCTTCCCAAAGAGAAGCCTCCTCGTCTGAGTCCCAAAAGGAAGTGCTCAGTCCCAATTCTCTATTTCCCACCTTTCTTCATCCCCCTCTCTTTTGGTAGTCTTTTTACTGATTGGCTGAATATTCCTAGCCTAAGGGATGACCACGCCCTCTCCCCCAGGCCAAGGTAAAGCAGCAGGTACAGATTTACGTATTTCTGGCGGAAGGTGTGAAAAGGTCTTTCGGGATCCTGTTTAAACACTCAGTTGTCGGTCTTGGTCGGTGGTTCTTAAAGGTTTTTATTACCACTTACAAAAGGTTGGGCTTGTGGGTCGTTACCCTCGCTCAGGTAGCGCCAGATGTGACCACTTATGATATTTATTTATTTATACCTTTAAAATAATTAAATGAATACCACCGGCGGTCTTTATAATACATATATATATATATATATATATATATAATATTAAAAGGCTTATTTATTAGTGATACATGAGTTATAAATAGTACAAAGGGAAATTTGGGAGACCTGTGGTTTCCAGGAGAGGGTTTGAACAAAGATAACACCAAGGTTTTTAACGGAAGTTTGGAACGAAATAGGAGAGTTGTTTAGGAGAAGATTGGGAGGTATGGGATTGGATTTTATGAGTACGGTGGATCTATTCTGTGGGCCAGGGCCCCATACACCATGCATATCGTTGTGTTCCTTGTAACTATTTATTGAAAAAAAAAACCTAATGTTCCCACAAAAAAAGTGAACGCACTGCCCCAAAATGGCATCCAATCATAGCGGATTGACGACTTTTACTTTAGTTAGTTTTTGGTCACGGAGAATCAGCATTTGGCTTAATTTCGTCATATTTGGTCCTTTATTAAAGCTGAATAGTCAGAAAATAACAAAATATGAGCAAGTATTAAAAAATAATTGGCTTAGGCAACAAAAAAATTCTCAAGTTGAAAATCAAGCATCGTTTGTATTTAAACGGCCAACCATTAACGTAAAATGCGCTAAAATAAAACATCTGGAGAATATAATTTTCTTTTTAAAACATTGATTACTTTTTAAAATATTTGAAGCGGTGCATAGAAAATGCACATAAGCGGCAGAAAAGCGGTACTGGCCTAGGTGCCTACAGACCTTTCCACACCATTCAGTACTCATAAATGGCTTAGTTATAGTGATATAATAACGTTTTTGATACATTATATTGATTTTATAAAGGAAGAAATATTAATGCAATCATTAAATTGTAAACCGTACTGCTTTGCACCGTTTTGCGCGTACATAGGCAACAAATGTATTAGAAAATGACATGAAAGGACTGTAGTTTTTATCTTTACAAGAAAGGAAATACTAGGAAATGTAATACCCATCGAGATTCATTCCCGTTTACTGTACAAAAAAAAATCTACTCAAGAATCTTAGAAGCTAGAATAAGAATTATTGTCAATTGCCAGACAGATATGGATTGAGAAACTCAAGTTGCACATTGGAAAAAAAGTTGCAAATGGGGACTGTCTTCACTTTAAGGCAGGTTATAAAGAAGTCCATCAAGAAAGAAAAATAGCTCTCTATCTGCTTTGTGCCTGATACTTTGTATTGTGCTAATATCTATTTGTCTTTCAGAAAAGCTCGTTTTCCCTTCAGATTAATTGAAAAATCTTTTGAAAATGCACTAAACAGAAGGAGACCTTTTTCCCTTTCTCTCTATAACCTGTTTCAAAGTAAAGATAGTCCCAATGTGCAACTTCAGTAGCAATCGAAAATGAAGTGGTTTTCGCAATAATAAACCTCCATCGTCCACTCAATATCATACCAAACTGCATTTGATTCCCTTTTAGCAGCATCTTGAAAAAATCTGTTCATCTGTCTTCTATACATTCGTTTAGCCAATGGATTATATAATTAAAAAAATTATATATTGTTTTAAAATTTAACTTCCTTTATTCTATTTCTATACTTATATTCTATTAGTTTTATAAGAAGACCTCTATTGTAAAAATGATATAATTACAATAATAAAACTTAATTTAATAATTCTTTGCTGAATATCTGGATTTATTTATCTAACGTTTGCAATTCAACACTTTGTTTTGTATATTTAATGATTCTTAGAGGTAATTTAAACTGTATGTACTTCCTAGGAAATGTGTCAAATTAGTACCTGTTTTATGAACTAAAATAATATGTACCAAATATGAACTACATATAATGAATAGTTGCCGGGCTGTTTACTAAAACTCATGTATCACTAATAAAAAAATGAATTTTGGTTCCCTTTTATTTTGTTCGGAAGTTGGACCATATCATAAATAAAAAGGAAATTTGAGTATTCAATGCATTATTCTCTCTGCAGAATGAAAGAGGAAGAGGCATGGCGGATGTTATGCGGCAAAGAATTCCAATAGGAGACGGAGCGGGCTAAGAAGGAACGTTCGTAGGTTTTTGTCCTGTGGAATGGCATATAGAGGTCAGAAACACGGGATATCGTTTTTATTGAGTGGCCTAAGGGTTTAGGCTGGAGGAGACAACAGATATAGGAAGGGTGCTGGGAGTTGATCGTTTGGTATAAGAAATTTCCAAGGAAGTATAGGCGGCGGGAAGAGGGGAAGAGCCACTTTGACTCGGCATATAGGTGGGACACATGAGACCATCTCGAAGTGCCGAAGACGAATCTTAAAAAACAGTTCATGATTCTCTTCAGTCTGTCCTCAAGCTCCAACGAAAGGCCACCATATACCACACAGCCATAATCAAAGCAGGGGAAAATCAATGAGGAAACGAGGAGCCTGCGGATAGGTTGTGGGAGATGCTGACGAGAACGATGAAATAATTTAAGAGTACCAATAGACCTTCTGGAGATTTGAGCAATATGGGGTTTCCATGATAGGTTTTGATCAATGGTAATTCCTAAGTTTTTTACAGAGGAGGTGAAGGAGATTGGTTGGCCATTAATAATCAAGGAAGGAAGGGTGGAAATATATCTAAGGAGGGAGTTGGAACCTATAAGAATAGCCTGAGTTTTCGTTGCATTCAACTTTAATTTATTCAAGCTTGCCCATGCACTTATCCTATCTAGGTCTCTCTGAATATTCGTAAACGCTTCTAATAACTCAGTGGGCGGAAAGGAAAAATAAATTTGGGAGTCATCAGCATATAGATGGTATGAACAATGGTGGATTGAACTAGGAAGGTCATTGATGTAAGAATTAAAAAGGATAGGAGAAATGCATGAACCCTGGGCTACTCCATGAGACAAAGTGAGGAAAGAAGATAAGGGTTGATTCGGAATACTAACGGCTTGAGTCCTGTCAGAAAGAAAGGATTGGAACCATTGGATAGAACTATTGGAAAAGGATAGAGATTTTAATTTATTGAAGAGAATAGAATGGTCTAAGGAGTCGAATGCTTTTGAGAAGTCCAGGAGTATTAATACAGTCAGTTTTCTTTCGTAAATTGCAGAATGTATGTCATTTGTAATTTTAGCTAAAGCGGATTGAGTGGAGAAGCCTGGGCGAAAGCCAGATTGGAGAGGATCTAAAAGTTTGAACTCTTCGAGATAATTGAAAATTTGGGATTGGACTATTCTTTCGAGGGGTTTTGACAGATTTGAGAGGATGGAGATTGGACGATAGTCTTTAGGAGAGGTGGGGTTAGGGATTTTATTAATAGGACGGACTAAGGCTTTTTTCCAGGATGTAGGAAAAACAGAATTTTGAAGGGAAAGGTTATAAATGAATAGAAGAACTGGAAGGATTTTAGGGAGGCATAATTTTAACAATTTGACAGGTATTCCGTCAATTCCTGTAGAATTGGATTGGGATTTCATTATGGAGGAAATAAGGTTCGTAGGAGTGATGTAGGAAAAATAAAAATTGTCACTATTAAATGCGGATGATACAGGAATATAAGAAGAGGCGGGAGAAATATTACTAGAGGAGAAGGATAAAAAGTAGGAATTTAAGGCATCAGGAGAGACTGGGCCAGCTATGGAAGAAGATGATTTGCAAAGAGATAGCTTTCGGAGTAAATGCCATTTGGATTTAGAATCGGGAGCTGAGGAGAAGGCTTCATGAAAGTAATTGGTTTTCGCTTGCCTGATCGTTGTTTGCGTCAAGTTTCGGAGTACCCTGAACGCTTCGTAGTCATCTGCAAGCCTGGTTCTTCTAAAACGTCTACGGGCTGCCTCACGTCTCTTTTGCATATTTCGAATTTCTTGACACATCCAAGGAGCAGGTTGGCGGCGGAATGTAGAGGTTTTAAGTGGGGCATGGGTATTGAGGATATGGAGGAGATTAGAAGTCAGGATATCTACCATGTTATCAATTGAGGAGCTGGTGTAAACATCATTCCAATTCAGGGTTTAAATATCGGATAAGATGCATTCACGGGTTAGGGAATTTATATTGCTGAAGGTTATGGTTTTAGGAAGGATCGCTGGGGTCTGGATATTGTATGATAGTTGGATGAGGTCATGTGAAGACAGGAAAGGAACAGGTTGTTGGGACGAGGACAAAAGGTTCTGCGCAGAATCGATGATAAACAGGTCCAGCCATAATCTGGTTTCCGTACCGGCTATTCCTCACAATCTGCCTTAATTAAAATTACCAACGATATTCAATCTGTAATAGATAATAGAAAATTAACTGTCCTTATTCTTCTAGACTTCTCCAAAGCTTTCGATTCCATCCTCTTCAACAAACTGAAATCATTATCTTTCTCCAATAGTTCCATCTCTTGGTTCCAATCTTTCCTCTCCCAACGCACCCAAGCAGTCTCCATACCCAACCAACCACTATCTGCTTTCCTTTCTTTATCCTCTGGAGTTGCCCAGGGTTCAAGCATATCTCCTCTCCTTTTCAGCTCCTACATTAACGACCTACCTAAATCAATTCTCCATTGTTCCCATCACCTTTATGCAGATGATTCCCAGATCTACCTATCCTTTTCTCCCTCTGAGTTACTGGGGGCATTTGCCAAGATTCAAGAAGACCTTGATCGAATCAATGCCTGGGCAAATGTAAATGGATTAAAGGTAAATGCTGCCAAAACTCAGGCCATTGTCATTGGTTCCAAGCCCCTTATTAGATCCCATACTGACTTTCCCATATTACACCTTAATGACCAGCCAATTTCCTTCTACTCCTCTGTTAAAAATTTAGGATTTTTCATGGGTCAAACCCTCTCCTGGACCTACCATATTTCTCACATTTCCCGTCGGACAATTTCTACCCTTAAACTATTTCATCGCTTCCGCCATCTCCTACCTCAACATATCCGTAGACTCCTAATTTCCTCTCTCATCTTCCCCCACTTTGACTACAGCTGTGTGGTGTA
This sequence comes from Nezara viridula, assembly GCA_928085145.1. Lineage (NCBI taxonomy): Eukaryota > Metazoa > Arthropoda > Insecta > Hemiptera > Pentatomidae > Nezara > Nezara viridula. Next base: position 207,370,646 of record OV725078.1, read on the forward strand.
TGATGGCCTCTCGGTGGAGCTCCGTGATAGACTGAAAAGATTAATGAATAGCTGCGTAAGATTTGTTATTGGTGCCCCGAGGTACTCCCATGTCTCTCACCACTACTCTGAGTTAAGGTGGCTCTTCCCCTCCTTCCGAAGACAATATTTTCTAGGTACGTTCCTCTACCAAATCATCAACAACCATCGTCCTTCTTACGCCTACAACCTTCTCCAGTTCAAATCCTCAGTCCATTCCCTGTCCACAAGATCTCGACCTTCTGACCTTTACATGCCATCTCACAGAGCTGCCTCATTCCAAAATTCCTTTATTGTTCGCTCTGTCAATTTCTGGAATTCCCTCCCTATCAAAATTCGACATTCTCCTTCCATATCCACATTCAAATCCCTCCTATTCCAATTCCTATCACAAAAACAATCAGATACTTGCTAACCATTCGAGCGGATTTTAATAGAGAATTTGATACATTTTTATTTTTTAATTCTTTATTTTTTTCGGAAAAGTGTATACTGGTCTATAAGAGCAAATAGCTTTAAGTGTCTTGTCATAGTATTAATGGTTTTGTATATAGTTTAGTTTGTTTTGTATATAGAATTTTTACCTTATATTTTTTTTACATTATTTCTTTTTTTCGATTGATTTTATTTTGGCCAGATGTAATATTTTAATTTTGTTATATTTTGTTATTCTGAAGGGTCTGTGTCCCAGAATAAAGTTATTTTTCTATCTATCTATCTTTTTCTATCAGACCAGCAAGTGTGATGCGTAGGAGCAAATGGCACTATAAAGAGGTTAAGTGAGTAGAAAAGGTTTTCCAGGTAGTGTTTATCGTGGGAATCGGAAAGGAGATTGGCGTTAAAGTCACCGGAAACTATTATGTTACTGTAAAATGGGATAAATTTGTATAGGGTTGATTCGAAGGATGGGTCGATAGGTACCAGAGGAGGGCGGTATACTACGACGTATAGGAGAAGATGGGCTTTAAAGGAAATTTCAACAAAAAGGTATTCCATGTGGGGACATTTGGAAGGGGGTGAGATATCTACATTTATATATATACATTTATAGTTAGTAAGTATGAAATATAAACATATATTATTACAAAGGAATATACACATATATGACAACTATGAAATATAAATCGCAATCACAAAAATATATATTATTGCCAACGAATATAAATTATAACAACGAAATATATACTGTAACATATTTTATTAGGGCCTTTATAAATTGTAGTAGAACGCATGTTCATGTTTTGTTCTTTTATTATTTTGGAACTGTGTGAAAAGAAGCATTTATATGTAATATATTTATAAATTAAATTTATTGCTATGTATTTTATTAATTTTAGTTGTGATTTAATTTGAAATTGTAAAAACAATAATAACATTTAACTATCGATAAAGATTAAAAGGTACGATGTATTAGAGCTAACGGACGGGAGATCCTTCTCTGTCAAAGGTTGAATTGTAAATGATTAGTGGTATAGTGTTTTGGAGGTTGCGCGTGGTGCCCTCTAGGCGTTGTTCTAATGAACTATTTAATTCATTTATGCAAGTCATTGTTTTTTCTAATAATGATTAATAATTTTAGTAGCGCAACCTGTTGATTTCATATTTCCTCCTCGGTTGCAGAGCCCTGGATGTGTAGGGGTTGTCCCCCTATCATTCTTGGCGGTCTTACCTTATCCTATCCTCGCAACGTCAGGGGATTGCCTCCTCGGTTGCAGAGCCCTGGATGTGTAGGGGTTGTCCCCCTATCATTCTTGGCGGTCTTACCTTATCCTATCCTCGCAACGTCAGGGGATTGCCTCCTCGGTTGCAGAGCCCTGGATGTGTAGGGGTTGTCCCCCTATCATTCTTTGCGGTCTTACCTTATATACCTTATCCTTCTGTTCCTATCTAAGCTTATACACCCCATTCTTACTAACTTAAATAGCTACACGAACCAGGTTAATTGACTAACATAAAGATTAAAGGTTAGAAGGACAGATTTCAGATTTTAAATGACAAACGTCGGCAAAAATAGACAGACAGACAGAGAGATAAATTAAACGTAAAAATAAAAATATTACAATACATATATTCTAATAATTTTACGATAATATATCGTAAAATTCCTACTGTTAACAACCACTTCATCACCCCTCCACCCTCCCCCCCCTCTTCTTCTCATCAACTTGTATATATTGTTTTTTCATAAGTATCAAAACGAATTTAATAATCTAAGAATAATCAATAAAATTATGAATATTGTAATAAATTGAAAATCAATGAATCGATCTTAAAACTAATATCATTTTCGAATTCTTCACGTTCGCGTTCGCGTTAGAACTCTCTCTTCTACAGTTTTGTATAGATTATTAGTTTAGTTTCTTATTATAGTTATCTACAGTGTTTTTTTCTTTATTTCAAAGTTATTTTTGTTTCTTAATACTTTTTTTTCTATCCTAAGGTTAATTTTTTCGTTTTATTTATTATTAGTTCACTATTAAAACTTTTCTATTCTGTTAACATTTCTCTTTTTGGGTTTTCTTTTTACATCTTCATTTTCTCTTTTCTTATTATAGTGTTCTTTTTTTCTCTTACTATTATATATATTTATTATAGTTTAAAGTTATTTTCGTGTTTTATTAATATTTATAGTGTTTTTCTTCTTGTGGTTTACAAAGTAATTGTTCTTTCATTTTGTTCTTATTTTATATATATATATATATATATATATATATATATATATATATATATATATTTATTCTAATTGAAAGTTATTTTCGTGTGGTTTTCTTATTATAATTTTCAAAGTTATAATTCATTCGTTTTCTTATTGTTATATATATATATTTATACTATTTTAGAGTTTTTCTTTTCGTTTTTTTCTTATTATCGTTATATTTTTTTGTTTTAATTCATTTATCGGTCGGAGATATTTTTTTTCTTTCTTATTATATATAGTTATTCTTTATTAAATATTTATTTTACAAAAAATGGAACCCTCATCAAGGAAATGTGCAAATTGCTGCAAAACATTTGCTAGCCATAGAGAGTGCATGGCTCATGAGTTATCATGTATTTATAGTCAGGAATTTCCACAACTAGCCTCGTACATTTGTGCCAAATGTGGCAAATTTGTTTCGAGATCTAATAACAGAATAAGACACGAGGCTATTTGTGCGGATTCCACTCAAACCCAAGAATTTTTAAATAATATTAAGTTGATATGTTCTTTTTGCGGAAAATCTTTTAATAGAGAGCTAGAACGTGTAATGCATGAAAAATCGTGTAAACACCTGTCCCGATTTGATAATTTTGATAACCATTCTGAAGTTATTTGTGGAAAATGTGAACAGGTGTTTACACGAAAAGATACTAGATTAAAGCATGAGATTGCATGGAAAGTAGTTTTTAAGGGGTCCTGCCGTTTCTGCTGAACAAATTTTACAAACTTTTATAATTATTTTAGACATGAGCAATATTGTAATAATGAACCCCCGAGGAAAAAACGTAGACGAGAACTACAACGGCAGGACCTCTTGGGTCTCAAACACGACGCTGCAGGTTTTTCAGAATATGACACGGCTTTTAAAGGGAGGTTCAGGTCTTATTTTATTAGATGCGACGATAATTACGACCTATCTAAATTTTGTAATAGCATCGGAAATGATGTTTTTATTAGAATAAATCTTTCCTCCGAGATCATAAGGTTATTAAAATAAATATGTGGGCTGATTGTGTAATGATAAATCAGTTAGGGGAAACCATTGAGACGTCTTTTAAAACACGCAATAAAGCAATTTATAAAGATACGGAAATAGAAAAAATAATGGATAGCGGGTTTAGTAAAATCATTCATGAAATGGAAACAAAGAAGTCGGAATGGAAACTATACGTAATAGAGGGGTTAAGATTAAAAGTCAACCAATTCAAACCACTTCGAGGTAGCAGTTTTAAAGAATTACCTGATAAAATTAAAAATAGGAAAGCTTGTATAAATGTGGAGAACCAAGATAATTTTTGTTTTAAATATGCTATTTTATCTAAATTTGTAACTGAACATCCTGAACGTTTTTTAAATTATGAACGTATACAGCATAGGTACGACTTCACATGTGTTGATTTCCCCACCCCTCTTCATAAAATAAAACTGTTTGAAGCATCAAACAATATTTCTATTAATATTTTTTCTCTTGATGAAAAAAATGCTGTTTACCCCCTCAAAGCAACAAAAAAAGAATTAGAATGTCACAGAGATCTATAATTATTAGAGGGAAGGGGTAAACAGCATTATGTTTATATTAAAATTTTTAATAAATTAGTAAGATCTCAATTTACAAAACATGAACATCATCTAAACATATGCAAAAGAAGCTTCACACATTTTTATTCAGATATAAAATATAATCAACATTTTACTCAAATTATCGAAAACAAACCTGTAAGGATCGAGTTGCCGGGGGAAAATCATTTTATTTCTTTCAACCATGTAGAAAGGACTTTGAAGGTGCCCTATGTTGTATACGCCGATTTCGAGTGCTACCTCGAACCCGTCGCATGTCAGCCCAACCCGCTAGAGAAATACGTATTATTTAAAAATATTCATAAGCCAATTTCATATTGCATTTACGTTAAGAAAGATGATAATATAATGGATGTATACGATGATCTAGTGACATAACCAATAATATATAGAGAAACTGAAGCTGCAGAAAATTTTATAAAAACTTTAAAAGAAATTGCCATTAAAATAGAACGAGTCTATAAAATGAAAATTCCGATGAATCCCCTAACTAACTCGGAGATGGAAGCATTTAACCAGTCCTCCGTCTGTTATATGTGTGACCTGCCATTAAATGGTGACAAAGTAAGGAATCACTCTCATCTAACAGGGAGATATAGGGGGGTTCCTCACAATCACTGTAATTATTTCAAAACCCCAATTTCCTCCCTGTATTATTACATAATATGAGCGGTTATGCTAGCCATTTGATCGTGAGAGAATGGGGGTATGATGAGAAAAGAATCGATATGATCCCTAATTCAGAAGAAAAATACATAACTTTTTCAAAATACGTTAGTAATCATTTTAAAATCAGATTCGTGGATTCATATCGATTCTTATCCCACAGCCTTCATTCTCTCGCGAAAATAGTTCCAGATATACCCGCTATTAAATCTTTGTTTAGAAGAGAGGAGGTTGAAGTTTTAAAAAGAAAGGGGGTTTTTCCCTATGAATATATGACAACCCCCGAAAAATATTCAGAAACACAATTACCCCCTAAAGAAGCATTGTTTAGTAACCTTTCGCAGGAGCATATGACAGACAAAGACTATAGACATGCTCAAAAGGTATGGAATGCGTTTAAATCTAAGACGCTCGGTGATTACAACGATGTTAACATCAAATCAGATACACTACTACTTACTGATATTTTTTAATCTTTTAGGCAATTAACAATGAAGTCACATAAATTAGACCCAGCGCATTTCTTCACCGTTCCCGCGATGACGTGGGATGCTATGTTAAAATTCACAAAAGTAAAATTGGAGCTATTAAGTGATTACAATATGATTTTAATGTTTGAAAAGGGGATAAGAGGTGGTCTCTGTCAGGTCTCCCATCGATTCGCCAAAGCCAACAATAAATATTTAATATAAACAGATTATGACCCCAATAAAGATTCAAATTATATATTTTATGAAGATTGTAATAATCTATATGGCGCAGCAATGTGTAAATCCCTCCATATTGGCGAATTCGAATGGGTAGACCCATCTCACGTCATCATCGACGAATTGAGTGAAAATAATGAATTCGGTTTTATTTTAGACGTCGATTTAACATATCCAACTCATTCACATGATGCACACAACGATCTACCATTTTTACCAGAGAACACTAATTTTAATGACAATAAAAGATTTAAAAAACTTATAGCACATTTTAAAGAAAAAAACAATTACGTAGTTCATTACATGACATTAAAACAGACCACAGGCCATGGTATAATTAAAAAAAAAATTAATAGAGTTTTAAAATACAGACAAAGTTGTTGGCTGAGACAATATATAATATACAACACAGAATTAAAGAAAAAAAGCAATCAACGAGTTTGAGACAGACCAAATTAAATTATATATTAATGCCATTTTCGGCAAGACGATGAAAATTATAAGAAAAAGAATAGACATTAAATTAGTATCGAACGCCAACACATTGGTAAAATTAATTAAAAAACCAAATTTTAAAGATAGAATTATTTTTAATGACAATTTAGCAGCTGTCCACATGGAAAAGAGGAAACTTAAATTTGACAAACCGATATATGTAGGCATGACCATATTAGATTTATCAAAAAATATCATTTATCATCATCATTACGATGAAATGATGATTGAATATGGCCATGCCAATTTAAAATTAATGTATATGGATACCGATTCTTTTATTTATAATATAAAGATCAATAACTTATACGACGACATTTTAGCAATGAAAAATAGAATGGATACATCCAATTATCCAACACATCATCCCTGTTTTTCAGTAAACAATAAAAAAGTAATGGGGAAATTTAAAGATGAAAGTAAAGATTTAACTTTTATAGGGCTTAGGCCAAAAATGTATTTTATAGATATTGGGGAGAAAGTAATAAAAAAAGATTAAAAGAATAAAGAAACATGTAGTCAAAAAAGAAATAACTATTAAAGATTAAATGTCCTACCTGAGAGAGCATAAAACCTTTAGGCATAAAATGCAGTTATTTAAACCACATCATCATGAAATGTCGACAATAGAAATAAATAAAATATCATTATCATCGTACGACGATGACGTTTTAACCTAGTTTGTAAGTTTTTTAGGGTGTGATGAAATATAGAGTACACACACCCAACCCTCCTACAACTCGATCCTTACAGGGCAATATATATTTAAACCACCAGGAACCTAAATCGATACTGTAAAAGTAACAGTTTGTAACATTTGGGTTCCTGACAGTCCTAAGTCTGTGAAAAAGCGTGAAGGAATCTATATTGCTCATATGTTTATTTTTATTTTATTTTATTTTTTGAGATGTTATAAGTAAGTATATAAAGGACCTGTGATACTTGTTTTCTCTCAGTCTTCATCATGCGTTTGTTGAAGCAAGATTCATCGTTCGATATAGCGAACGTTGATTCAGTCGCAAGCCAACACGAGGAGGGTGGAGGATCCAAACAAGGCTCCTTATTCCCTAATGGTATTCGATGTTTGATTTGCGGGCCATCTAACTGTGGTAAGACGAATCTTATGTAAGACGAATGAGTCTGCTATACAACCTCGATGGATTGAATTTTGAGAATGTTTATCTATTTAGTAAATCTCTTTATCAACCAAAGTATAAAAATTTGGCTCACGTTTTGTCAAATCTCGAAGGCGTAGGTGTCTACCCATTCCATGATAATTCGAATATTCCACACCCGAGAGATGCTGCCCCAAATTCAGCATTTATTTTCGACGACATCGCTTGTGACAAACAAGATCGTGTCAGAGCATACTTTTGCATAGGCAAACATAGAAGGATAGATAGCTTCTATCTTTGTCAGAGTTATACACGTGTGCCATAACTATTAATTCGGGATAATACCAACTTTCTTATCGTATTCAGACAAGATAATCTCAGCACTTTTATTTAAATATTTTTTTTATTGAATAATAATACAATCAGCCACTGCTGGAAGGCTAGAAGTATTAGGGCTAAGAGTTCTCATTCAAACAATATATACAAATAATACAGAAATAAATATAAATATAAAACGTAAATAAATAATACTGATGAAGAAAGTAAATAAAAGAAAAAAAAAGTAAACAGTCACATAAAATAGACACTTCTAAACACAATCATACCTATATACATTATATACATTCGCCCAGGAATCTCCGAGCCAGACTTTTTCCCCCACATGTGGAAGGCAAAGCAAGACTCCAGGAGATCCCAGTGCCACTTTTCCAGCCGCATCACTAGTATTAGAAGCCAGTGGAGACTGAAAGAGGGCTCTAGAGCCACAGACTCTCAGGAAACGAATGGAGAAGCTGGCAAATGCCAGGACTCCAGAAGCATATTTACAAGAGATCTCTGGGCCACTGCCGTTTTAACCTTCGTGGAGTATTATGGGGATGAAGGGAGCTGGTTAGGGATTGAGCTAGAGGATTTGGATGATGGATAAGGTTCTGGTGAAAGTTTGAGAATCTGGATGAGATGATGTCGAGGACAAATGGGATGTTAAATTCATGGTGTAGGGTCTTATTTGTGACATAATATGGGGCATTGACTATTGTTCTAAGTACATTGGACTGGAAGGATTGGATGCGTTTGATATTCAAATGTTTAGCAGTTCCCCACAGTTCAAGTCCGTAGGTCCAGATAGGTTTCAGTATGGGCTTGTAGATTAAAAGTTTATTTTCAATCAAAAGATGAGATGTCCTACTTAGTAATCTATACAGCTGGCCATATCGTTGGTTAAGTTCTTGTCTTTTAAGTCTGGTATGTGGGTTCCAAATTAGTCTTTTGTCTAGAATTAAGCCAAGGTAACGGGCTGTTGCCAGAATGGCACCAGTGCAATAATGCTTGTTTTCAAGTGCAGAGGATATATGGTCCACAACACGAAGGCCTTGTTGGACAGTGCAATGTCTCGAGCGGAATCCAAACTAATGAGAAGGGATATTGTGGGTTTCGATTATGGGTAGGATGCGTTTGAGAAGGATTTTTCAAAAAATATTGAGAAGATTGGGAGTAGGCTAATTGGTCTATAGGATGCTGTATAGTTGGAAGGTTTGCCTGGTTTCAAGAAGAGGACGATGGTGGAATGTTTCCATAAAAGAGGGAAGTAGGTAGATCGTAGGATGCAATTGTATATACACTGACAGGCCAAAAATTCCATCCACTTGATTATTTCATGTTTTCATCTAAAAATATTTCTGCTTTGGATCGGTCTATTGTTTTTAATGAATAAATAGTTAATCTTTTTGTTTGTTTTCAATTAGGAATGTTAATATAGAGGACCATAACCCTTAACTCTTAATTCAATAAAATGATTCTATATTCCAATGTTTACTTTCTATGGAATCAAAATGTTTATTCAGTACCATTAGTTCAGTGCCGTTTCTTGCAGTACATTTCTTAGTCTCCGGCTTTTAATTTTTTCAATATTAAGTTTAAAAATGCCTCTTAGTGCTGAGGATGTTGCGCGTGGTGTGGCACTTATTGATGATGGACGTTCCATTAGATATGCAGCTAATGCCATCGGAGTTCCATATGAAAGATTTTTGAGAGGATCGGTCTATCGGTCTATAGGGTGATGTGTTCTTAACAGGTTTACCTGGTTTTGAAAACAGGATGATTATGGAATGTTTCCACACCAAAGGAAAGTTGGTTGTACGAAGGGTGCAGTAGTATAGATTGGTAAGCAATATGATTGCTTTTTTGGGAAGTTGTCTGAGGATTTGTGAAGTGAGGAGATCATACCCAGGGGATTTTCGGGGTTTTGATTTGTTTATACGGAATTTGACCTCAGAGTGGTTAACAGGTTTTGGAGGTAGAGAGAGAGGAATTGGTGAAGAGAGGAATTCTTCAACTTCAGCAGTGTGGGTGGGAGGGAGTTCGGGATGAGGGGTTAATGTGTAGGATAGATGTTTAGCAAACTCTTCTGCTCTATTCGCATCTGACGAAGCCCAGGAACCATCATTACGGCGAAGTGGATGGGAAATTAAGGATTAAGAAAGTGGACTGGGATTTAAGGATTTTTTTGGTCACATTCCAGAGGGAGTTATCACTAGCGGATAATGATGAGAGGTAGGAATTGTAGGATTGGGTTCTAAACGTATCCAGTCTCTTTTTTACCTGTTTGGAATAATAATTATACGATTTCCGGTCATCAGGATGCCTGGTTCTTTGCCAAAGGGTCCTAGAGCAACGTTTGCTATGGATTAGGTCCAGTAGGTCTTGGGGTAAAGGATTTATGTTATGGTATTTTTTGGGACGACCAGGTGAGGATGCAGTCCAAGCTGCTTGCTGGATCAGGGTAGTGAAGGAATGCACTGCATCGTCGAGGTCTTCAGGTGTTTTTAAGGAAACTCTGAGGTCTATATTATCTTCCAGTATTTGACGAAAAAGGTTCCAGTTAACTGGCCCCCTGATTAATGAAGGTGGAGGTGGTTTGGGAATTGGTGATGTGGAAACCGTTAGGATTAGGGGACTATGGTCTGAGGAAAGATCATCAAGTCTTGAGATGCAATAATTAAGGGACCCTAGACCTTTGTGGATGAAAAAATCTTGGAGATCGGGATTGCGGTTAGGATCTGTTGGCCAGTATGTGGGAGAATTGGGTGAGAGGATGTTGCTGTGATGGGAATTAAGTGCAGATAGCAATGTTCGCCCACGGGAACTTGTGGATTGCTGGTGTTTTGCATTTAGATCTGCACCTAGGAGGAAGTGGTGTCCTATGTGGAATTCAGGAAGGAAATTATTTGGGATTCGGAAATGAGTGTTTTAGGCGGGGAATATGCCGAAACTAGTGTTATTGGGTAAAGGATGTATGGGTTATTACGGCTGTGGATTGTAGGAAATTATGAGTTGGTAAAGAAACAAATGATGAGAAACGGATCGATGGATAATTATGGTAGTGCCACCATGTGCTGTTCCATCAGGATGGTCGGTTCGAAAAATATTGTAGCCGGGTACGTTGATTTGTCGTTTAATGGTTATCCGAGTTTCAGTTATTAGTGCTATGTCGATGTTTTTGTCATGTAATAAGATTGTCAAATTAAAATTTGAGAATCGAGATGGAATAACGTCAAGGACATAAGGGATGTAAAGGTCATGATGTAAGGTTTTGTTCGTAACATAATAAGGAGCATTGACTATTATACGGAGGACTGGCTTCCCATTGTTGGTGTTTTGCATATAAATCTGCACCTAGGAGGAAATGGTGTAATAAGGAATTCCGGAAGGAAATGATTTGGGATTCGGAAATGGGTATTTGTCATGTAAGAATCAGAATGTAAGAATTATCAGTTCGTTGATGTGGTTCTGAATACCATTCGCATTCCAAAGGAGAATGGAGATCAATTTGGTTGAGGACATTTATGGATTTCTTGGCAGTGGAATGAGGTTTGATATAACATTGGTAAGTAGCGAAATAAGAGGGGTAATGAGAGATCTAAATTCGGAAAGGAAAGATGTCAGTAGGCTTGTGAGGTCAGTGGAATTGGAAGGAGGAGGAATGAATGTATGGTTATTTAACCTACGTTCAGGGATGGAGGGATATTGGTCTTGAGGTTGATGTGTGAATTCTTGAGGTTTAGATTCTTGTGACAGGGCCTGAGATTGAGTGTTTACAGTGTCTCCTTTGAACATCTCAGCATAGGACACTCTTCCGTTCACTGTTCTACAGGGTTGTCTTGGTGGCCTGGATGTCCCTTCTTCTCTAGGCGTTGCGTTCATTCGTGTTTTTAAATCTTTGTATGTTTGACAACCCTTGTAGTTGGCTGGGTGTCCTTGGTAGCATAAAGCGCATACTGCAGGTGAAGTTCTGGACTTCCTACAGTCCTCTGTTTTGTGTTGCTCACCACACCTCACACATCTAGGAATGTGATGACAATACCGTTTCGTATTGCCATAAGCCTGGCAGTTATGGCATTGAACGATGTCGCGCTTGCTGTAGGGCTTTTCTACAACAACGCTTGTATAATAAAGGCGTGTGACCTTTTCGACATCGGGTATTCGGTCAAGGTCAACGAAGAATAGTGGAAGAGATATTTTATTATTTATTCCAGGCTGTTCTCTATCCTCCTTGAATATGTTCAATATCAGGCGAACATGGAATCCCATACTCATGAGCTCTTCTTTTATAGCATCTGTTGGCGTAGATGGGTGCAGTCTTCTGATAACGACCCTGAGCGCCCTCTCTTGACGCAGTTGATACGTGTGGTAATCAGCCTTGGTGTCACATAAATATTTTATAATTTTTCTGTAAGTTTCTAGAGTGTCGGGCATTAACTTAGTTTCATTGGTGCGGCTTTGGCATAAATATTTTCCTGAACCTACTAGATTATTCAATTGATGACACATCAATTGAAAAATTTTAATATTTATATTGGTATGGGTTTGGGTTCTCTGGGGTGGATGCTGCTTCTATTTGTTCGTTATTTATATTTGAAAGCACTTGAAATGGATTCGAAGTGAAAAACGGCGATTCTTCACCCATAGGTTCAGTTGTACTATAATTGTTGGGTTGTTGTGAGGAGCCAGGTTGGGGTTCCACTTCTTCTATGGAGCTTCCTGGCGTGGCTGGTGGAGTGTTTCTTTTCGAATGCCTTGACTTTTTTTTTAATGGGAGAACTGATTGTAGTATCGAGGCTCCTGGACCTAGTGTTTTTGCCCTTACTCGACATTAGCATGTGATAATATCGCACTTCAGATTAAATTTTAAAAGAAAAATTGATAAAAGTGAAGCGAGGAAAAAAAAAATTATTGAACACGAAAATATAGAAGCGCTTGGAGAGCACAGATCTGCCTCCGACGGAGGGCTCTACCCCACTAGTGGGATTAACGATGTATATGGCTGGCCGTTATCTAACTAAGGTCTATTTACACAGTTCACTCTTGTGTTGTAAATAAGTGATTAAATCTCAGCACTAAAAGAATATATGAAGATCATGTTAATTCTGATATGACATTTTCTGAATTTAAAAAAAATATGTATAGAATGTTGGAAAACCAAGTATGGATTTATTGTGATTGAAAACGATAGTGATTTGAGCAATGGTCGATTCCGTAAAGGATTCGATACATATATAATCGTCTAAGTGCATCATTTTCCTCATTCACTTATCGAAGAATTGCATAAACCGGCTAGACGGTCCTTCCAGAGGAGAGGGGTGATTCTGAAGTGTATCGATGACCTATGGAATGTATATTTAATCGAGGTGTCTTCATACGCCAAAGAAAATAAAGATTATAAATATATTTTAGCTGTAATCAATTGTTTTTCTAAGTTCGCCTGGCTATCTCCATTGAAGTCGAAATCTGGAAAAGATATAACGTCAGCTTTTGAAAATATCCTAATCCAGGATGGTAGAAAACCACGTAACTTACAATCTGATCGAGGAAAAGAGTTCAATAATTCATTTTTTCAAAAATTAATGAAATCCAACAAAATAAATCATTACTCTACTTTTAGTCATATGAAAGCTTGTATGGTAAAAAGATTTATAAGAACGATAAAAAATAAGATGTGGAAACAGTTTAGCCTCCCAGGAACATATAAATGGATGACGATATATGAAGATCTAGTTAAAAGATATAACAATACAAAGCATTGAACCATAAAGATGAAACCGTCTTCAGTCAGGGATAAACAAATTGAGAAACATTTACTTCATAACGTCTATTGTAAACGTGAAAATGTTTTGTCGAATCGTAAACCAACAAAATATCAAGTCGGTGATTTTGTGAGAATTTCAAAATATAAAGCCGATTTCACCTAGGGATATCGTCCCTCGTGGTCGACTGAAATCTTCAAGATCGATCAAGTGACGAAAACAATTCCGGTAACCTACTGGCTTAAGGATATATCAAATCAAACGATCGCTGGTGGATTTTATGAGCAAGAAGTCCAAAAAGTGGAATATCCTAACGTATATTTGGTAGAAAAAATTTTGAAACGAAAAGGTGATAAAGTTTTAGTAAAGTGGTTGGGTTTCAATTCAAAGCATAACAGCTGGGAAAGCAAGAAAGATATAAATGTATAGAGGGGTGGGTGTAAAGAGAGAGAGAGAGAGAGGGAGAGGGAGGATCGACACAACACTCTTTTGAGTCATTCTGTTACTGACAAAGGAACTGTTTACATCGACATGGCTAAAAGAAGGAAAAGAAGAAGATACGTGTTATTCGCTCTCCAACAAAAATTGGAGGAACGTTTAGTGATAAAGCAAAACAGATGTTAGGGTCCCTGCCAAAAATGAGTTTAAGTGATAGCGATCTTATAAATTTGGCTAAAAAGTACAAGATCCCTCATTTCCGTGGTGTTTTCGCAAGAGATAATGTACCATCCAAGCCTTGGTTTCGTGAGAGAGCCATTTTGAATCTAGATAGTGCTAAGGGTAAAGATACACATTGGGTATGCTATATGAAAAATGGCCATTATATGAAATTTTTCGACAGCGCCGGCAATAAAGATCCTCCTTCTGATTTGGTTAAGTATCTCAAAGATTGTCGTATGAGTTTCGGTAATAAAAGATATCAAGATCCTGAAACCTATATTTGTGGACACTTATGTTTACTATTTTTCTCTAATTTATTATAAATTTATTCAATAATAAAAAAATATAAACTTTTAACAGTTGCTACTTTTTTCTTTTTTAATTTAATTTTAAAATATGGGGTTAGACTTTGGAAAAGTATATAAAAGAAGAGATGGATTACAAACAAAGCTCATTCGTTTCAATAACCTCGGTGGAGTAAAATCTCTAACGAAAGAAGATTTTGAGTTTCTTCGGTTGGAAGGTTATCAAGTACTATGGAAGATATAACAGATCTAGGTTCGACCGTAGCATTCACCGATTCAATCGAAGGGATAGAATATCATTCCCATTTTCCATATGCTTCGACAAAACTACTTCAAGGTGATGAAATCAGAATCTTAGTCCAGCATCAAGATATTTTCACATTACCATCATTCGAGGGGCGATTTTTAAAAGAGGATGGTAGCGGGGTATCCACATCGGCTAAACTAACAAATAATGCTTTAGCCTATTTATTTGATGAAATCAGATATGAGTTATGCGGTGTTGAAGTACACAGAGTCCGTAATTTGGGTATCACTAGTACTCTAAAGAGTATGGTTTTCTTCATGGATGGATCTTCCATGGAACATATCGGTTGGTGCTGCCCTATATCCGATTCACTTGATAGCTTAGTCTCTGATGATGGTTATTTTAACTTATGTATCCCCTTATCACACTTACTAGGGTTCGCGGAAGGCTATCAGAAAATTATTGTTAATGTTAAGCAAGAATTAATTCTCATGAGATCCCGGACTGATGAAAACAGTTACATATCTAAGCGTGGAGGCGATCCAGAGAAAGCAAAAATTGAATTAACAAAGCTATGTTGGAAATTGCCTTATGTATCAGTGAACGAATTTACACGATTGACTCTTTTACGCCGACCAAAGTCGGAAAAAATAGGTTCAGTAGCATTCAGGAGCTGGGAATTGTTTGTTTACCCTCTACACAGAGACAAGTTTGGGCATTAAAAACTTCAAATCAGATGGAGAAAAGAAGATACATCGTATTAGCTTTCTCATCAGACCGAATTAATAAAATTGAAAAGGATGCTAGTTAATTCGATCATTGTAATATCAGTAACGTAAAACTATATTTAAATTCTAAATCGTACCCTTATGACGATTTGAATGTGGATTTCGATAAAAACGATTCGCGATACTATATCACGTGTACAATAATTTTCAAAATTCTTACTATCCTGGAAGATATCCTTCAGAGCCACTCCTTTCCCTAAAAAACTTTAAACAAAAAGCACCGATTATCGTAATCGATTGTTCTAAACAATCGGAATCTATTAAGTTCGGACCGGTCGATGTGAGGTTAGAATTCGATTCTTCCAAACCTTTTCCGCCTGGAACAACTGCTTTCTGCCTCATCATACACGATAACGTTGTAGAGTACAACCCTTTAACGAGTATTCTAAGAAAAAGGTTATAAGTAAAGGGGTTCATTGTAATTTATTCTCAGTTTTTATCACGTCATCAAACGGTGCGGTTGTGGAACTTCAATGCTTCGTAGATGATGCAAATAATTATATAGTTAAAGAATTATCAATTTTTGATTTAAAATATTATGCAGCCAGCAATTGGATTTTCAAACCACCATCTCATCCGGTTGTTACCAGTGCTAAAAGCATGAAAACGAACCGCAGGCTTTCGAAAAATTATCATTTCCTAAGTTGGGATGAAGGAGATGGTCCCTATCACAATTTATCATCGATTTTTCATAATATCGATTTAAATTATAAATATATTTTTGTTAAAGGACAGCAAAAAAAAAAGAATTTTTGTTAAAATTATTGCACTCGTGTGAAATTATCAATCTTGAGGAATATGAATGTCCTCGAATTAATAATATGCAATGTATACAAATAGCCCCATGTATTACTCATAGATACTTCAAATTAATGTGTTCATATTATCGTTTGCATATACTAGCAGAGTGGGTATATTCGAATTACGATTTGATTTTCAAATTTTTATAACTTGTGTTTAGTTTTTCTATAATTTGATAATAAATAAAATATATATATATATATATATATATATATATATATATATATATATATATATATATATAAATTAAAAAAATATAAAAAAAATGTTTCAATTTTTTATTTATTCTATGTTAATATGATTAAGAAATTTGTTATTTTCAACAGATTTTGTTTTGTTTTTGCATTTTGGTAACTGGCGTAGTATTGATTTACTTTAAAAACATTTAAAAAAAAAAAACCTCCTTGAAATACCCCCACCTTGACGTGGTGAGGAGGCTTATGTCAAAACATGTTTTTTGACAAACCAAGAGGGGTATGAAACAAATTATATCAACCTACGGTCACGTGACGAGAATCCTCGAATCTGATTGGCTAATGGTTTCCCCCACCACTCTCTTCCGACTCTACCGCTTCCTACTTAGTGGACCTTGTCCCCCTACATACCTATGCATGTTTAAACGTGAAGAGACTTGTTGCCTAACGCAGCTGTACTCTCCACGGCCTTCTATATTATTGATAAAAAACATATGTTATAAAAATAATATTACGTATATTGACTTTATAACTTATTTTTTCGATATTGGAGTCTATTATTAGGTTATTATATGTGTAAAATTCGAAAATGATATTAGTTTTAAGATCGATTCATTGATTTTCGATTTAATAAAAATTTCTTTGATATCGGACTCTAAGATTAAACGAGTTATCCGATACTCTCTACAGCCTTATATATCATTAATAAACATATGTTATGAAAATAATATTATATTACGTATATGAACTTTATGATTTATTGTTTCGATATTAGAGTCTATTATTAGGTTATTATATGTGTAAAATTCGAAAATGATATTAGTTTTAAGATGGATTCATTGATTTTCGATTTAATAAAACTTTCTTTTATATCGAAGTATAAGATTATACGAGGTGCCAGATGTTATAAAAAAAATATTATATTACGTATATTAACTTTATGAATTTTTTTTTTATTAGTGTCCACTATTAGATTATCGAATTCGAAAATGAAATCGAAATTAAGATCGAATCATTGATTTTCGATTTATTACAATATTCATAATTTTATTGATATTGGGGGGTAAATATATTCTCAGATTATTAAATACGTTTTGATATTTACGAAAACAATATATAAAAATTGATGAGAAGAAGAGGGGGGGGGGATGGGTGAAGAAGTGGTTGTTAACAGTATTTTATGATATTTTATCGTAGTGGCCTAGAACCGACATTTATACCCTACTTAAGATCAAGAATAAATGGGATACTAAGGTCATTATGCCGGATTTTATTGGTTACATAGAAGGGATCATCGTCTATTGTACGGAGAACTTTTGATTGAAAGGATTGAATGCGTTTGATGTTAGAAAATTTAGCTGTTCCCAACAGTTCTAATCCGAAAGTCCAGATGGGTTTCAGAATTGTCTTGTAGATCAGTAATTTGTTTTCACCAGAAAGTTTAGATTTTTTATTCAGTAGTCTATAAAGCTGGCCATATCGTCTGTTAAGTTTCTGTCTTTTAAGTCTAGTATGTGGATTCCATGTTAGTCGTCTGTCTAAGAGAAAGGCAAGATATCGGACTGCATCTGAGAAAGGAAGCTAAATGGAGTTAAAATAAACTGGTGGGCAGGTATTACGGCGAAGGGTGAAGTTAATGTTTTACATTAAGATTCGTTTACCTTGATGCGCCATTTCTTCAAATCAGGAAGAGGTGCCTTTGCAAGTTTGCGGACGCTGTTTCAGGATCTGAGTTGGGAGAAAGGATAGCAGTGTCTTCAGCGAAAGTTGCCCGGAGGGTATCGGGATGGACAGGAATATCAGCGGTAAAGAGAATGTAAAGGATCGGGCCCAAGACGCTGCAAGGAGGAACGCTAGCCTCAATTGAGTAACAGTCAGAGAATTCGGTGCCACAGCGAACTCGAAAGGAGCGGTCGGAAAGATAGGATCGGAGTACTAGGTATAAGGACTGTGGTAGGTGGATTTTAAGCTTGAAGAGCAATCCGGCGTGCCATACACGGTCAAAAGCTTGCGCTATGTGCAAAAATGCAATCGAGCAATACTGCTTACTTTCTAGGGTTGAGGATATATGGTCAACAACTCGGAGTCCTTGTTGGACAGTGGAATGTTGGGAACGAAATCCGAATTGATGAGTAGGAAGGTTATAGGATTTGATTATAGGTAGGTTTCTTTTCAGTAGGATATTTCAAAAAATGTTGAGAAGATTGGGAGTAGGCTAATTGGTCTATAGGATGCTGTATAGTTGGAAGGTTTGCCTGGTTTCAAGAAGAGGACGATGGTGGAATGTTTCCATAAAAGAGGGAAGTGGGTAGATCGTAGGATGCAATTGTATATACACTGACAGGCCAAAAATTCCATCCACTTGATTATTTCATGTTTTCATCTAAAAATATTTCTGCTTTGGATCGGTCTATTGTTTTTAATGAATAAATAGTTAATCTTTTTGTTTGTTTTCAATTAGGAATGTTAATATAGAGGACAATAACCCTTAACCCTTAATTCAATGAAATGATTCTATATTCCAATGTTTACTTTCTATGGAATCAAAATGTTTATTCAGTACCATTAGTTCAGTGCCGTTTCTTGCAGTACATTTCTTAGTCTCCGGCTTTTAATTTTTTCAATATTAAGTTCAAAAATGCCTCTTAGTTCTGAGGATGTTGCGCGTGGTGTGGCACTTATTGATGATGGACGTTCCATTAGATATGCAGCTAATGCCATCGGAGTTCCATATGAAACTTTACGACACGCCGTCAGGCGTTTTCGGGAAACTGGTTCTTACAATAAAAGGCCTGGTTCTGGACGGCCTAGGGTAACAGAACCACGGGATGACCGGTTTTTTTACTTTGAGAATTTTACGAAACCGGCACCTTAACGTTGTTCAAGCGATTCATCAGCTCGAAGAAGTTTGAGGTGTGCAAATTTCTGAACGTACCTCTCGAAGAAGATTAAATGAATATGTATTAATGGGTTTTCGTCCAGTAAGAGGACCAGAGTTGACCAGAACTCACATAGTAACACGGCTGGCTTTTGCTCGAGAACACAGTCAAGATTCGCTCTTCGATCTCCAGACGGGCGTGAAAGGGTGTGGAGAAGAAGAAAAGAAAAATATGCAGCCTGTAATATTTGGCAGAGCCAACCTTTCCAACGTGGTTCCTTAATGGTGTGGGCTGGGATTTCAATGGAGCGCCGAGCAGAATTGGTTGTTGTTCGTGGAGGGTCTTTGACGGCCATTCGCTATGTAGATGAGATGTTGGAACCTCATGTGTAGCCTATCCTCAAGGAAATCGGCGATCGTTCTATCCCACATGTCGCCCGCATAGTGCAGACGTTCCTTCAACAGAACAATATTGAGGATTTTGCCTGGCCAGCACGTTCTCCAGATTTGAACCCCATTGAGCATTTATGGGATAACCTCGGAAGACGAATAAGAGCGCGTGCAACACGTTCTGATACACTGCAGGACCTTGAAAGGGCTCTTAGGGAGGAATGGGCTATCCTCCAGCAAAGGGACATTCCCGACTGGTGGAAAGTATGCCGAGGCGTCTTCAAGAAGTACTGAATGCAAGGAGGAAACACGCGCTACTAAACCGTGATGTAATTTGAAATGGGATGTACCGTCATTTTTAATATGATATGTTACAGATGATTGGGTCTTTGAAATGAACAAGTGGACTGTATTTAATGAACTATAATTATATTTAAACAGTATATAAAGATGGGGGTTTGGCGTATAAATATTCTACAATCGTTTACTTGATGTGGCTGGATGCAGACTGAGGTACGGTGGTCGGCCGGCTGCAATACACCTCACCTCCATGGGTCCGATAGGTCTCGGTGTTCTACTCCATGCCTCTTATCATGGTAGAACAGCATGAAAAGTAGTCTTGAAGAGGCTAGAGTATCCGTCTACTTCGTGTGGTTTCAGTCGCCCATTTTTTCTCTTACTACTAGTTTTTAGTGCAGACAGCGCCACCATCGCTGCAGTGTTACCTACTTCGCTGGTCTTTTACATGTAGCCCATGAAGGGGGGGGGGGAGTAACATCAATTTAGGGTGATCAACCCTAAAAATAATTAATTTCTTTTAGAATAATAATGGTTCGTTTTTCAAATTTGTTTTCTCTAATCTTTCTTACACAATCACATTATTACAGGTAAAAAAGATTATAAAATTCCATAAATATTAAGTATTATCTACAAATACCATGTATTATATACAAATACAACTTGGAAAAACCAAGTGGGTGGAATTTTTTTAATTTCAGTGTATATGTGAGAAATATGATGGCTTTGGATGGAAGTTGTCGAAGGATCTGTGGGGTTAGGTCATATCCAGGAGATTTGAGAGGAGTGATTTTCCGTAAAAGGTATTTGACCTCAGAGGGATTAACACCTTCAAGTGGTAAGGAGAGTGGGATAGGTTTTGAGAAGGATTCTTCTAATTTTACTGTGTAGCTGGGATGGGATTCCGGATGAGGAGAGAAAGTATAGGAATCGTATTTGGAAAACTCCTCGGCTATATCTTCGTCAGTATGCGCATCCGCCAGTTTCTATCTACCAACCTGCTACATCGTCTCCCACAAAGTGACTTAATTACCAGTTAATTAGTGAACTTTAGTGCAATAAAACAGTGACAATTCAACATTTATCAATTTACTATTCAACTCAACATATACAAAGTGAGTAACAACTTGTTTATTAACATTAAGACTACAGTGTAAACAACGATAGTTATATAGGTAGAGGCAATAGCTGGCTATCATTACCCCCCACTACCTTTAGTTGCCTCAGTGGCTTCTAAGGGGGAACACGTATACTTAGGAGGCCTCTACAAGTCTACGTAATTAGTTACGTACTAAAAACTTTTATTTTTTTTTCTCCTCTCTTTTATTTACCACCCTACCGTAATGAGATGCGATATTACCATATGATAATGTCTAGCAAAAACAAAAGATCTAGGAGTTTAGGTAATAACAGCCCTCGAATTTCACCGGTAAAACAGAAGCCTAGACGTTCTAATAGAAAAACGCCACCTTCAACACCTGATAACCCTAGTGACAGCATGAATGACCCTCAACCTGGTACTTCAACGGAAAATATGACTGCACAAAATATAAACAACGAAACAGATGAATCTCCATTTTTTACTCCTAACCCATATCAATTACTGTCATTGGAAGAAACAATGGAAATACCACCAACCCCCATAGAACCAAAACCACCTCCTATATTCATCAGAAATATAAAAAATTTCCCGCTATTTTGCCAGCATCTAAATAAACTACTGGACAACGCAAATACATATGTCAAACTCGAATCAATGACACGAAGTTGATGCCAGATTCCCCTGAAACTTATAAAAAAAATTTCAAATATTTAACTGATACAAACGCGGAATTTCACACTTATCAGTTATTCCAAGAGAGAGCACTAAGAGTATTGATAAGAGGCCTACACCCTTCAACTCCACCTGATGCAATCAAGGAAGAATTAACGGATCTAGGATTCAGTGTCCGCCAAATTGTTAATATATTTAAGGAAAATAAAGAGCAGCCGGGCACAAATAATAAAATAGCCCTACCATTATTTTTTGTAGACCTAGAGCGCACCACTGGGGTCGATAATATTTACAAATTAAGACGCCTGTACTATACTAGTATAGTTGTTGAAAAACCATATAGCAAGAAGGAAATAGTTCAATGCCATAATTGCCAATCTTATGGCCAAACTAAAAGTTATTGCCACCGCTTACCGCGCTGCGTGAAATGCGGGCAACAACACAAATCGGAAGAATGCAGTAAGTCCAAGCAAACACCTGCGGTGTGCGCATTATGCCATAAAGACCACCCAGCAAACTACAAAGGATGCCAGACCTACAAAATATAAAAAACGAGACTCCTAACAGCTCCTAGACACGAAGAGACCTCCAGGACTTCCAGACCACCAAGGCAAGAGACAAGATTTACGAACCATCAAGTCTCCTATGCTCAAATACTGGGAGAAATAGAACAGCCTACTCAACCTCAGGCCCTGCCACAAACTCAACCACAACCTCATAATCCGCCACCGCAACTCAATAACACCCAAAAGTCCAGTCACCACCAAATGTACATGCCTCCCCCTAACAATTCCAATGATCTTACAAGTCTTCTTTCATCATTCCTCTCCGAATTCAGATCTCTTATCACACCACTTACCTCCTTACTTACAAATGTCATATCTAACCTTATTCCACCGCCAAGAATTCCTTAAATGCCCTCAATAAAACCCCTTTCCATTCTCCTCTGGTGTTCGAAACCACATCAACGAACTAACTTTTTTTCTACAGGACAATAACATTGACATTGCCCTAATAACTGAGACTCGAATAACTAATAAACGACAGTTCAACATACCTGGCTACAAGATTTATCGAACTGACCATCCTGATGGAACAGCACATGGAGGTACTGCTGCCATCATCCATCAATCCCTCTCCCATCACTTTTATCCTTTACCAGTACATAATTTCCTACAAACCTCATTAATAACAATCCAAACTTCATTTTTTCCTGTCACAGTTGTGGCAGCATACTCCCCACCTAAAACAGCAATAACCGAACCTAACTTCATATCCTTTCTTAATTCCTTAGGACATCATTTCCTTATAGGTGCAGACCTTAATTCCAAACACCAGCAATGGGGAGCCAGAACGACGAACACCCGCGGGCGAACATTGCTGTCTGCACTTATTTCCCACAATAGCAACATCCTTTCCCCTGATACTCCCACATACTGGCCAACCGATCCTAACCGTAACCCTGACCTCCTTGACTTCTTCATTCACAAAGGTCTAGGGCCGTTAAATTATTCAGTTTTACGGCTTGATGACCTTTCCTCATACCACAGTCCGCTAAACCTAAATCTTTTCGCATCTCCTATCTCCAAATTATCTCCTCCCTCATTCATCAGAGGCCCAGTCAACTCGAACCTTTTCCGCAAAACAATAGCAGATGCAATAGACCTCAGAGTATCCCTAAAAACCCCTCAAGACGTAGATAATGCAGTGAGTTCCTACACCACCTTGATCCAACAAGCAATTTGGACTGCATCCTTACCATTCCCCTCCAAAACATACCGTAAAAAGAATCCTTTGCCCCAAGACCTTACTGACCTAATTAAATCCAAACGCCAATCTAGGACCCTCTGGCAAAGAACCAGGCATCCTGATGATCGAAAAATATACAATTATTATTCCAAACAGGTAAAAAAGAACTAGATTCCTTTAGATCCCAATCATACAACTCCTACCTCTCTCCCCTATCTACCGATGACAATTCCCTCTGGAAATTGACCAGAAAAATCCTTAAATACCATTCTGTTTCCCATCCCCTCCGATGCGATGATGGAACCTGGGCTTCGTCAGATGAAACTAGAGCTGAAGAATTTGCCAAACACCTATCCAAAACATTCACTCCCCACCCCGAACTTCATTCCACCCTCACTGCTGAAGTTAAAGAATTCCTCTCTTCTCCTATTCCTCTCTCCTTGCCTCCTATAGCTGCCAATCCTTCTGAGGTCAAATTCCTTATAAGCAACCTAAAACCTCGAAAATCCCCTGGACACAGTTAGGATCTCCTTACTTCCCAGATCCTAAGAAAACTTCCCAAAAAAGCAATTATATTCCTCACATACCTATATAACTGTATCCTCCGCACAACTCACCTTCCTCTGGCATGGAAACGCTCCATAATCATCCTCTTCCCGAAACCAGGTAAACCTGTAAATAATACCTCATCCTATAGACCAATAAGCTTGCTCCCAATCCTCTCCAAAATCTTTGAAAAAATCCTTCTCAAACGCATCCTACCAATACTTGAAACCCACAATATCCCATCCCATCAGTTTGGATTCCGCTCAAGACATTCCACTGTTCAACAAGGCCTTCGCGTTGTTGACCATATATCCTCTGCGCTTGAAAACAAGCAATATTGCACCGGTGCCTTCCTGGACGTAGCGCAAGCTTTCGACCGCGTGTGGCATGATGGCTTGCTTTTCAAGCTCAAAACTCACCTACCCCAATCCTTGTACCTAGTCCTCAAATCCTACCTCTCAAATCGTTCCTTTCAAGTCTTCTGCGGCACTGAATTCTCCAACTATTATCCAATTGAGGCTGGTGTTCCACAAGGCAGTGTCTTGGGCCCAGTCCTCTTCATCCTCTTCACCGCTGACAATCCAACCAATCCCGATACCCTTCTAGAAACTTTCGCGGACGATACTGCCATCCTGTCATCCTACCTAGATCCTGAAACTGCATCCTTAAATCTACAAAGACACATTTCCCTAATTGAGCAATGGTGCAAAAATTGGCGCATTAAGATCAATGAATCCAAATGCAAATGTCACCTTTACCCTCCGACGCAGATCCTTTCCACATATCATTTTCAACTCTGTACCTCTCCCCGTCTGACACAGTTCGGTATCTTGGATTCCTTTTAGACAAAAGACTAACTTGGAACCCACATACTAGACTTAAAAGTCAAGAACTTAACAGACGATTTGGCCAGCTGTACAGACTACTTAACAGAAAATCCAATCTATCAATATAAAACAAACTATTAATATACAAAACCATACTCAAACCCATCTGGACCTATGGACTTGAACTGTGGGGGACAACTAAATTTTCGAACATCAAACGCATCTAATCCTTTCAGTCTAAAGTCCTCCGTATGATAGTCAATGCTCCTTATTACGTTACAAACAAAACCCTACATCATGACCTTTACATTCCTTATATCCTTGACGTTATTCCACTCAAATTTTCACATGAACCTAATCCACCATCCTAACCCTTTAGCACAATCCTTATCTAGCTCCAGTCATCCCTACAACCATCCTCGAAGGTTGAAACGGCTGACGCCTCGAGATCTCTTGTAAAGACGTCACTGGAGTTCTGGCAATGGCCAGCTTCTCCACTCAAGTCATGAGTGTTTGTGGTTTTAGTGCCTTCTCTCAGTCCCCACCGGACTGCTAATGCCGGCGACGCGGTTGAGAGAGAAGCGCTGGGATCTCTTAGAGTCTCGCTTTGTCCTTCACACGTGGGGGAAAGGGCTGGACTCAGAGATCTCTTACCTAATTGTAAATATTGTATTTAAGTATGAATGTTTTTCTATTTATTCCTATTACTTATAATTTATTTATTTTTGCTACGAAGTTCTGTATTTCATTTAATTTTAACTCTAAGTTACATTTCCTTGGTTTATTATAGTTTTTGCCTTTGTTATATAGATTTTTATATTTTTTTATTTATTTTTTTTATTATTTTTTTTTTATGGTATTGTATATATGGTATGAATGTGCCTCACTCAGCCTTAGTACTCAGTGCCCTTAAGTGTGGCAAAATGTATTATTACTCAATAAACAGATACAATAAAAAAATATATATATATCTTCATCAGATGCTGCCCAGGAGCCATCACCTCTTCGAAGGGGGTGGGAAATATAATGGGATTTGAGGATTTTTCTGGTGATATTCCAAAGGGAATTATCATGAGCAGAGAGTGTGGTGAGGTAGAAGTTGAATGATTGGCATCTGAAGGTGGCTTATTCTTGTTTAAATTGTACGTTTAATTATAAACGTTGCCATAATAATCTGGTACGTCGTTTTATGTGGATTAGATCAAGGAGGTGTTGAGGTAACTTATGTTTCTTAAGAATTTTTGAGGAGTGATCAGGGGAGGAAGCAGTCCAGACTGCTTCTTGAATTTTGGTAGTGAAGGAATGTAATGCATTTTCCAGGTCTTCACGGGTTTTCTGGGTTACTCCTAGTTCAATTTTATCTGAGAGGATTTGATGAAAGAGCTTCCAGTTAACTCGAAATACCCCCACCTTGACGTAGTGAGGAGGCTTTTGTCAAAACATGTTTTTTGACAAACCAAAAGGGGTATGAAACAATGAATCAACCTAGGGTCACGTAAGGAGAATCCTCGAATCTGATTGGCTGATGGTTTCCCATACCACTCTCTTCCGACCCTACCGCTTCCTTCGTAGAGAACCTTGTCCCCCTACATGTCTATGCATGTTCAAACGTGAAGAGACTTGTCGCCTACCGCAGCTGTACTCTCTACGGCCTTCTATATCATTAATAAACATATGTTATGAAAATAATATTATATTACGTATATTAACTTTATGATTTATTTTTTCGATATTAGAGTCTATTATTAGGTTATTATATGTGTAAAATTCGAAAATGATATTAGTTTTAAGATCGATTCATTGATTTTCGATTTAATAAAACTTTCTTTGATATTGGAGTCTAAGATTATCCGAGTTATCAGATACACTCCACAGCCTTTTATATCATTGATAAACATATGTTATAAAAATAATATTACGTATATTAAATCTCTGAATTTTTTCGATATTAGAGTGCACTATTAGATTATTAGATATTAGAGTTATATATATATTCTTAGATTATTAGATACGTTTGGATATTTATGAAAAAACAATATATAAAAGTTGATGAGAAGAAGAGGGGGGGGGATGGATGATGAAGTGGTTGTTAACAGTATTTTATGATATAGTATCGTAAAATTATTAGAATATATGTATATATTTCATTGTTATAATTTATATTCGTTGCAATAAAATATATTTTTGTCGTTGCGATTTATATTTATATTTATTTCAGTCCTACCAATGGGTAGATTTTCTTCATGTTGTACATGTCATTTTACCAATGTCACATTTACGTGTTGTATTTTTCATGTAATACAGTTGTAAATTTCATTAAAATAAAAAAAAAAATTATATTTTATCGTTATCATATATGTATATCCTTATTCCTTATTCCTTTGTAATAATATATGTATATATTTCATCGTTACTAACTATAAATTTATATATTCGTTTGCAATAATATATATTTCATCGTTGTCATATATGTATATATTCCTTTGTAATAATATATGTGTATTTTTCATCGTTACCAGATATGTATGTATTCGTTTGCAATGATAAATATTTTCGTCGTTACAATTTATATTTATATTTATTAGAGGTAGACAAGATGATACAAGTTTTAACCTGTAGGATGTCACCATGTATGTATATATTTTTGTCGTTACAATTTATATTTATATAAGGTAGACAAGATGGGACCAGTTGAGACATGATATCGTAGAATGTCACAATATATGTCTATATCCATTTTTGTCGTTACAATTTATATTTATATTTACTTGAGGTAGACAAGATGGGAGCAGTTGAGACAGGTTCAAACCTGTCCAACTTGAAAATTAAAAAATACAAATTAGGATTAAGGATTAAGATTAATCAAAACAGATTATATTGGTCACGTGGTGTACAGGTGGTTAAGGTAAAAATAGCCCAGGGTCCAAAGTCCAATTCTCTTCCCCAAATTGACGGATTAAAGTGGCCTAGAACCGCCATTTATACCCTACTCACCTAGTTAAACAAAATCACACTTCCTGGTATCTACTCCTGCTTAAGCAGCACAAACGATATTAAAATATCCCCTGGCACAGCTGATACACACGGCCATATAATTAAATATTTATCAGACACAAAGGCAGACTTTCACACCTACCAATTGAGGCAAAAGCGTTCTCTGAGGGTAGTAATCCGAAATTTATATCCCTCTACTCCAGTCAGGGTCATTCTTCAGTCAATTCTTCTCAGAGGCGATCCAAGAAGAATTGACGGCCCTAGGTTTCAAAGTCCGACATTTCACCAATGTTATGAAGGACGATAGAGACGTTTCTGGAGCAAATAATAGAAATATAGCATTACCTCTATTTTTCATCGATTTAGAACCATTAGCAGGAGTCGAAAAAATATATGAAATCAACAGATTATATTATACAAGTGTCAAAGTTGAAAAACCAACCAATAAAAGAGAAATTGTCCAGTGCCACAATTGCCAGGTATATGGATACACCAAAACATAATGTCACCACATCCCAAGATGCGTGAAATGCAGAGATTCACACAAGACTGGTGAGTGCAAGAAATTGAAAACTACTCCTGCAGTATGTGCTTTATGCCTGGAAGGACATCCTGCTAACTACAAGGGCTGCCAGGTGTATAAAAACATCAAAAATAAATTTCGTAAACCCCGGAACACAGAAGAAACTCCTAAACCCAGACGAGGACCAGCTAAAATAGTAAACTTTAGAGTATCTTACTCTCAGTTACAAGGGACTAGAGTCCCGATTGATAAATGTGAGGTCCAGCCGCAACAGGAACCCCAATCCC
The DNA here is from genome assembly GCA_928085145.1 of Nezara viridula. Lineage (NCBI taxonomy): Eukaryota > Metazoa > Arthropoda > Insecta > Hemiptera > Pentatomidae > Nezara > Nezara viridula. The sequence goes on from OV725078.1 coordinate 207,399,266, forward strand.
AACTGAACATCCTATCCCTCCTAATGTACAAAACTCTCAAAAAGCTCATCAACATCACATTCCTTATATTCCTGCTCCACCACAAGCCACTGATCTTACCAATTTGCTGGAATCCTTTCTCACCGAATCCAAATCCCTCGTCACCCCACTGATATCTCTCCTTAAAAATCTAGTATCTCACCTCATCCCTCCTTTAAAAAAATCCTTAAATGAATTCCACCAAATCCTTATCCATCCTCCTTTGGAATGCGAATGGTGTTAGAAACCTGTCTGAAGAACTAACAGTTTTATTGCTAGATAAGAACGTCGACGTAGCCCTTATTACGGAAACTCGACAGTACTCAACATATCGTACAGACCATCCAGATGGTAGAGCACATGCCGGCACTGCAGTAATTGTACACCAATCCCTCTATCATCACCTACTCCCATTACCTACATACGAGTTCCTACAATCCACTGCTATCATAATCAAAACCTTCTCGTTTCCTCCAATGCTGTACATTCTTTAACTACCACCATTCAACAAGCAGTCTGGACTGCTTCCTCTTCTAATCATTCCCCTAGAATTCCAAAGAAAAATAAATTACCTCACCACATCCTCGACCTAATCCATACCAAACGGCGTGCCAGATTGTTATGACGTGCCACAAATGCACTCGAGCAAAACTGCTTGTTTTCTAGGGCTGAGGATATGTGGTCAACAACTCTGAGTCCTTGTTGGACGGTTGAATGTTGGGAACGGAATCCGAATTGATAGGTAGGGATTTTACGGGAGTCTATTATGGGTAGGATTCTTTCCAGGAGGATCTTTTCAAACATTTTTGAAAGAATTGGGAGTAGGCTAATTGGTCTATAGGATGTTATTATTGGGAGGCTTCCCTGGTTTCAGGAAAAAGATGATGGTGGAATGTTTCCATAAGAGAGGGAAGTGGGTAGTTCGGAGGATACAATTGTATATAGAGGTTAGAAATAAGATGGCTTTGGATGGTAGTTGTCGTAGGATCTGCGTGGTTAGAAGGTCGTATCCAGGAGATTTACGAGGAGTGATTTTGCGTAATAGGTATTTGACCTCAGAGCGATTAACTGCTTTAGGTGGTAAGGAGAGTGGGATAGGTGAAGAAAGGTATTCTTCTACTTTCACTGTGTGAGTAGGATGAGATTCTAGATGGGGAGTGAAGGTATAGGAAAGGTACTTGGCAAATTCCTCGGCTTTGTCTACATCAGACGATGCCCAGGTACATCAATCGAAGAATTGGATGGGTAATATGATGGGATTTTAGGATTCTTTTGGTGGTATTCCAGACGGAATTATCATAAGCAGAGTGTGTAGTGAGGTAGGAGTTGAATGATTGGGATCTGAAGGTGACTAATTCTTGTTTTAATTTTTTACAATTGAGTTCTACCAATGGGTAGTTTCTCTTCATGTTGTACATGTCATGTTACCAATTTCACATTTACTTCTTGTATTTTCTATGTAATACAATTGTAATTTCCATTAAAATAATATTTAAAAAAAAATTTACAGTGATAATTGTAGGAGTGGCGGTCGGCGGGATGTCTGGTGCGTTGCCATAATAATCTGGCGCGGCGTTTTAGGGATTAGGTCAAGGAGGTGTTGAGGTAAATTGGGTTTCTGGAGGATTTTTGAGAAATTAACAGGAGAGGGAGCCGTCCAGACTTCTTCCTGGATTTTAGTCGTAAAGGAATGAACAGCATTGTCCAGGTCTTCGGAGTTTTTCAGAGTTGCTCTGAGGTCAATTTTGTCGGAGAGGATTTGATGAAAGTGTTTCCAGTTAACTGGGCCTCTGATGAAGGATGGTGGAGAGGGTTTAGAAATAGGAGCTAATGATACTTGGAATATTAATGAGCTGTGGTCTGAGGAAAGCTCATCAAGACGTGCTAGGGAATGGTGGAGGGTACCTAAACCTTTGTGGATAAAAAAATCGAGGATATCGGGATTACGGTTATGATGTAGAGTGTAAATGTAAATTTAGAATAAAATAAAAGAGAGATCATACAAAGAGGAAATATTTAGAATAATAAACAATTAAATGAATTAATCAATAAAATTGAGAGTAGATGAAAATAATAGAATAGAATATATAAGTCATTTTTCACTTATAAGATTTAAAATGTGTCTATATGTTTAAGAAATACAGTTTTTGTCTACTTTATGATTAACAGGATTCTGTTCCATGTGAATGTCTATAGATTCGGAAATGAGTCTTTTTTCATGGTTAGGGACCGTGGCAAGGATAGAGGTTTTTTCAAAATCAAATGAGTGGTTGAGGGTTAATATAGGAGCTATTACAATTAGGAGTAGAGCAAGGTATCCATCCGTTAAACTACATTGGATCGGTGTTGTAAGAGTACGGGATCCTTCAAGTTGGTGAAAAGGAAAGAAAGTTTGTTATGGGACTTAAGGCCAACGTGTAAGTTGGTTATAGTCGATTTTAGGAATTTTTGTATATTGTCTGAGAGGATAGGAATATAGGGGTGAGATTTTTATTTGAAAGGAGTGGTAAATGGCTGTGGGGAGTTGGGAGAATGGGAGGTTGTATTATTTTTGGTTGTATAGCAATTTAAAAGTTTAAGTATGGTGTTGAGAGGAAAATTATGAGAGAGAAGTATATTTTTGACACGCTGAGTGTTGGATTGGTGGTATTGTGGATCCGATTTGATGTAAATAATAGGGAAAAAATAATAGAGATTATACAGGAATTAGATTCTCTTAATTCAAAAATTTCCTCCCTCACCACATTCCTTTCATCGGTTATTGGTGAAGAAAATATCATTAAACATACCTACAAGATTTCACAAATTTGTTTCTCTATCAAAACAGCTAAAAAGCAGTCTCTACAACATAAAATTAATCAAATATATCAACTTTCTCTGAAAATTAAAATTTACCCTAAAGGTAGTGAAAAATGGCTTAACAATATTTCCTCCACCAATATACCCCCACAGGTAGTCGATATTTTAAGTTTAGGCCCCAATTTTTCTTCCCCCTCTTCCAAATCCTCCCATCTCATTCCTAGCCTAATAACAGATCTAGAAAGCATCTATAGAGATAACGGTTTCGGTGCTAACGAAGAGGAGAAAGAATTATCCCGCATTCGGATCAGTAATATGATTTCTAACCACCTCCAACAACCTCCATCCCGTTATTCCCCTTTATCGCCTCTGTTTTTTATAGATTTATCCTCAGCCCGCTCTTTCCTGAAAACAGATGTCCACCTTATTATTACTAAGGCTGACAAGGAAAATTCGACTGTTATTATGGACAAGACAGAATACACACATAAAATACACCAACTACTTTCAGACCAAACAACTTACCCACCTCCCCCCTTACCCAACCCGTACCCTAATGTTAAAATTCAACCACCACATCAAAAACTTACTCAACCTTGAGAATTCACACATAAACCTCAAGACCCATATCCCTCCATCCCTGAACCTAGGTTCAATACCCAGACATTCATTTCTCCTCCTTCCAATTCCACTGACCTCACAAGCCTATTAACTTCTTTTCCCTCTGAATTTAGATCTCTCATCACCCCTCTTATTTCATTACTTACCAATATTATGTCCAACCTCATTCAACCGCCAAGAAATCCATAAATGTCCTTTACATCCCTTATGTCCTTGACGTTATTCCATCTCGATTCTCATATTTTAACCTGAACCTAATCCACCATCCTAACCCCTTAGCGCAATCCTTATCCAGCTCCAGTCACCCCTACAATTCTCCTCGAATGTTGTAACGGCTGTGGCCTCGAGACCTTTTGTAAAGACTGTCACTGTAATTCTGGCAATGTCCAGCCTCCCCACTCAAGTCATGATCATCTGTTGCTTTAGTGCCCTCTCTCAGTTTCCACTGGACTTCAATGCCGGGGACGAGGCTGAGAGAAAAGCGCTGGGATCTCTTAGAGTCTCGCTTTGTCCTTCACACGTGGAGGAAAGGTGCTCCCTTGGCTGATTGACCATTCGAGGAGAATTGTAGGGGTGACTGGAGTTAGATAAGGATTGCGCTAAGGGGTTAGGATGGTGGATTAGGTTCAGTTTAAAATTTGAGAATCGAGATGGAATAACGTCAAGGAGATAAGGGATGTAAAGGTTCCAATAGCTATTCTATCCTCTCGCTCATGAATCCTACTTATTGGCAAACATCTCTAAAAAAATGTTCCGATATCCTGGATATATTTCCCACCTCCCAGATTTCTTCTTCCCAAGCCATAATCAAATCCTTAGACGACCTTTCTTCAGACCATAGTCCAGTTCTGCTTTTACTACACTCATACTTTGCTCCTAAACCCTTAAATCCTACCCCGATTACAGGACGAGTTAACTGGGACAGATTTCGTGACCAAGGTCACGGTCTAAGGTCTTGTTTGGGACATAATATGGGGCATTGGCTATTGTACTTTGGACCGAAAGGATTGGATGCGTTTGATATTCGAATGTTTATCAGTTCCCTACAGTTCTAGTCCGTAGGTCTAGATAGGTTTCAGTATTGTCTTGTAGATTAAAAGTTTATTTTCAATCGAAAGATGAGATGTCCTGCTTAGTAGTCTATATAGCTGGCCATATCGTTAAGTTCTTGTCTTTTAAGTCTCGTATGTGGGTTCCAAGTTAGTCTTTTGTCTAGAAGGAAGCCAAGGTAACGGGCTGTATCGGAGTAGGGAAGTGGTATTGAATTTAAAAGGATTGTGGGACATGATCTGCGTCCCAGAGTGAAAATGATATGTTTACATTTTTCTTCATTGATTTTGATGCGCCAGTTGTTGCACCACTGCTCAATCAAGGAGAGGTGAGATTGTAGATTTTGAGATGCTATTTGAGGATCTGAGTGGGAGGATAGAATGGCAGTATCATCAGCAAATGTAGCTAGGAAGGTATCGGGATTTGAAGGGATATCGGCAGTGAAGAGGATGTAGAGAACTGGCCCCAAAACACTGCCTAGTGGAACACCAGACTCAACTAGATAGTAAGTGGAGAATTCGGTGCTGCGACTTGGAAGGAACGATTTGAGAGATAGGATTTGAGGACTTGGTATAAGGATTGGGGTAAATGGGTTTTGATCTTGAAAAGCAAGCCATCGTGCCACACCCGGTCGAAAGCATGGGCTAATGTATTATTTCTCAATAAAAAGATTTTTAAAAAAGTATAATCAACAGATATATAATTATCTTATTGTTACAAAAATAAGATATTGATCATTAAATTATATTAAATAAACCTAATAAAAAAAAACTAAATGAGAGCAAAGGATATATTTATAAAAAAATGGCAACTTAACTTCAAATATGAATCATACTTACCTTGGCATCATAGGTATATCTATTTTCTTGGCTTCCATCTGGTCAGAAAGTTGGAGGTTGCCTTAGCGACGTTTTTTCACATGTATGTTGATTGGCCTGGGCCGGTGGGGTTGGCTTTATGTGGTAGGTTCTCAATTAGAACATATCAAAATAAAATTTATTTTTAACAATTGCCAATGTAATATACGCCATGACATTTGGGCTAGAATAGGGGCTAAATGTTTATAGTAGACTCTTTTTTTTTTCTAACAAATATTGAATAAATAAACATCGCAACGAATCTCTTGACTTAAAAACATCGCTGTTTCTATCCGTCGTATATAGCTCTGGGTTAAGTTATTATTATAATTATTTGGTATAACTTAATTAACATATAAACTATAGTTATCATTAATAAAAATATAATTTGGGTCTTAATAACAACATAAAACTTTGAATTTTCCGAGCTTTTGTGAAGTAAATTCTCTAACTTGACAGAAAATTGAGTGGGAATTAAAAAAAAAATTCCTATTTAGTTATTGTTTGTCAAATGCGTTCATCAAAGTTGTTAAGTCGTTCACATTTAATGTTGTTCGCCGGTCCATTTACTTCTCACTGTGAAGGAATTGACAAAATCAGATTACAAAAATCAGATTACCTATATATTTTGTGACGTCAGGATGAGTAGCTCTATTCGCTATACTTTCAGGACTATCTGATGTGTTAGTTTGCAACAGTCCATCCATCAAATCTGTAAACTGATGTATATATAGAGCTTCTAATATATTCATTTTTACTTTGAGTTTTGTTTGCACAAACGAATGAGCATCGCCATATATTGCATCAAATAAGGACTGAAAAACATCTTTTTCAGAAGATTTTTGTTTCAATAGCCAGGCCTTAAGAAATATTTTCAATTTACATGATTTTAATCAAAATTGATTTAAACATTGAATTTATAAAAATATCAACCATATATTCTTAATATAAGATTCTTTTGATTAAGGAATATCTACTATCTAGTGACTATTTTGTTCGAAGGAACCTTAAAATGAGCAATTTTGTTGAATACTGAACGAAAATAAATCAATTATTAAAAAAAAAAAAAAAAAAAATCTGTACCACTACAACCTATGGAGGATCTTGGGTTCAGTACTATTTAGGGAAAGTACTGTTTCAATTAATACGGTTCTTCAGGGAGGGGATCGGGCCAGGTTACGCTCAACCACCAGGTAGTCATTATTTCATTAAGGATGCCCACTTTGTAGAGGCTAGGTGTGCCCCAGGAGGGTCTCCCAACCCCAGGGTAGCTCCACGGCTAAAAAAACAGAATAAATAATTTTTCTGTCATGAACCGCGATTCAAACCTGGGACCTTGAGCACCAGAAGCTTAGTAACCTACCACTGAGCTACACTGTTCCACAACCAATTATTAAGATAAGGGTAAATAGTAATATAAGAGGTTCTTACTAAATCAAAGAGAGAGCATGTTACAACAAATCCATAAAACAATTAATTAAGACAGAAAAACAGAGGCTTCCACTGTTGGACGAAAACAAACTCATTACAATTTTCTCTTTTCTTTGATTTTTCTTTGGTACAAAAAAAACTTTTAAATAACTTAATTTCTAATAACAAGTATACACCAATAAATATCTTAAAATTACAACTAGATATACAAAGTTCATAAATACTATACAGGTTAACCTTGTTGAGTAGATATGTCACAAAACAATCAAGAAATATTTGTGTACATATAAAATTTAACATTATGGTTATGTAGTTACCACATCGCATATTGGTGCTACGTCCAGAAATGAACCAGTGTAATATTGCTTGTTTTCAAGTACAGGGGATATATGGTCCACAACGCGAAGGCCTTGTTGGATAGTGGAATGTCTTGAGAGGGATCCAAACTGATAGGATGGGATATAGTGGGATTTGAGTATGAGTAGGATGCGTTTGAGAAGGATTTTCTCCAAGATTGCGGAAAGAATCGGAAGTAAGCTTATCGGTCTATAGGATGATGTATAATTAACAGGTTTAAATGGTTTAGGAAAGAGGATAATTATTCAGTGTTTCCACACCAGAGGAAAGTGGGTTGTGAGTAGGATACAATTGAATATGTATGTGAGGAATATAATTGCTTTTTTGGGAAGTTGTCTGAGGATCTGTTAAGTAAGGAGATCGTGTCGAGGGGATTTTCCAGGGGGGTTATCACTTGCAGATAGTGAGGAAAGATAGAAATTATAGAATAGGGATCTAAACGTAGCCAGTTTTTGTTTTACCTGATTGGAATAATATTTATATGATTTCCGACCATCAGGATGCCTGTTTTTTTGCCAGCTGGTCCTAGAGCATCGTTTTCTATTAATAACGTCCAGTAGGTCTTGAGGTAGAGAATTCATTTTCCGGTATTTTTTAGAAGGATCAGGTGAAGATGCAGTCCAAACTGCGTACTGGATCAAGGTAGTCATGGCATGTGCTACTTCATCTAGGTCTGGAGGTGTTTTTAAGGAAACTCTGAGGTCAATATTATCATCCAGCATTGGACGGAAGAGGTTCCAATTGACTGGCCCCCTGATAGATGTAATGTAATAATTAAGAGACCCTAGACCTTTGTGGATGAAAATCGGGATTGCGGTAAGGATATTTTGGCCAGTATGTGGGAGAATTGGGTAAGAGGATGTTGCTGTGATGGGAATTTAGTGCAGACAGCAATGTTCGTCCTCGGGAATTTGTGGTTCTTGCTCCCCATTGCTGGTGTTTAGCATTTAATCCTGCACCTAGAAGAAAGTGGTGTCCTAAGGAGTTAAGGAAGGAAGTTAATTGGTATTTGGAAATGGGTATTTTAGGCGGGGAGTAAGCTGCGACTACTGCTATTGGGTAAACGGAAGTTTGGATTATCACGGCAGTGGGTTGTAGGAAATTATGAGTTGGTAAAGGAAATAGATGATGAGAAAGGGATTGATGGATAATTATGGCAGTGCCAGCATGTGCTGTTAAATCAGGATGGTCGGTTCGATAGATATAATAGTTGGGGATGTTAAATGATCGTTTGGTAAGTCGGGTTTCAGTTATTAATGCTATGTCAATGTTTTTGTCCTTTAATAAGAATGTTAGTTCGTTGATATGATTTTGAATACCATTCGCATTATAAAAGAGAATGGAGAGGGATTTGATTTGAGACATTTATGGTGTTCTTGGCAGTGGGATGAGGTTTTATACAACATTGGTAAGTAAGGAAATGAGAGGAGTTATGAGTGACCTGAATTCAGAGAGGAAAGAAGTCAATAGGCTTTTGAGGTCAGTGGCATTGGGAGGAGGAGGAATGAATGCCTGGTTATTAAGCCCAGGTTCAGCCAGGGGATAAGGGTCTTGAGGTTCAGATATGAATTCTCGAAATTCGGGGTCTTGTGGCAGGGCCTAAGTTTGTGTGGGTGCAGTGTCTCCTTTGAACATCTGAGCATAGGACACTCTTGTATTCACAGTTCTAGAGAGTTGTCTTGGTGGCCTGGATGTCCGTTCTTCTCTTGGAATCGCATACATTCTTGTTTTCAATTCCTTATATATTTGGCAACCCTTGTAGTTAGATGGATGCCCTTGATGACATAAAGCACATACTGCTGGTGTTCTTCAGGACTTCTTGCACTCCTCTGTTTTATGTTAATCGCCGCACCTGACACCTCTAATAATATGGTGGCAATAGCTTTTTGTATGATCATAAGTCTGACAGTTATGGCATTGTACAATGTAGCGCTTGGTGTAGGGCTTTTCTACAACAACGCTTCTGTAGTAAAGGCGTGTGACCTTGTAGATATCTTCGACTCCTGGCGATCGTTTAAGATCAACGAAGAATAATGGCAGGGGTATTTTATATTTTACATCAGGTTGTTGTTTATCCTCTTTAAATTTATTCAATCTTTGTCGAACATGAAACCCCATCGTTCTTCTTTTATGGCATTCAGCGGTATTGATGGGTGTAATCTCCTGATCACCACCCTGAGCGCTCTCTTTTGACGAAGGTGATACGTATGATAATCCGCCTTAGTGTTAGATAGTCAATTGACAATTTTTCTATACGTATCTGGAGTGTCAGGTATTAATTTCGTGTCATTAGTGCGGCTTAAGTATTTACCTGAGCGTAGTATTTAATTGTAGACACATTAATTGATTTTTTTTTTATATTTCTAACGAATATTGGTGGAGATTTCGGTTCACTAGGTATGGGTGCTGCTTCCAGTTGTTCATTCTGTGTTTGTTATCGACTAACCTCAGCTCTATTTACACTGTTCACAATGCCGTTATAAATAAGTGATTACTCACCTTATTCTTTTGTTCATTAACACACTTAATTGTTGACTTAACAGTTTACAGTACTTTTTTTACACATTTTAACATGAATTATTTCACTGTTAATAAAGTCACTTTATAAGAAACGAAATGAAGAGTGTACAACTAAGGTTAACGCATGAGAAGAACTGATTTTATTTATTTAGAAATATGATAATCGTTTACGTCGACAATAATTATAGTGATATATAAACACATTCACACCATACATAGATTTTTGCACAACTTAAGGAGTCATATCCCCAACACCCAAAAGCCACTGCTCCCTGTCCATCCAATCTCCCTCATGAAGCCCTCTGGCTGCCATGCTTTCTTCCACGTCCTCTGTCCATTTCTTTTTTGGCCTTCCACGCTTCCTTCTTTCAGGTGGCATATAGTTATAGATTTTCATTGGCCAGCGGTTCTCATCCATCTGCATTAAGTGGCCATACCACTTTAACCGTTTGGTCCCGATCAGGTGAAGGATCTTCTTTTGACATCCGACCTTGTCTCTAATAGCTGCGTTTGGGATCCGCTCGATTCTGGATATGCCACAGCTTCTTCTCCAGAAATTCACATGGAAAGCAGCTTATTTTCCATCTTTTTTGTCAGTGTCCAGACTTCTGATCCGTAAGTGGCTACGCTTTCTACAAAGGAATGGTATATCTTCTTTTTAGTTTCTAATCGTATCTCTTTACTCCATAGGGTTGAATTTATCGAACTTATTATTCTTTTCCCATTATTTATTTTATGTTCGATATCAACCTCACTACCACCCTTTGAAGATAGCCAGTATCCGAGGTACTTGAACTGCTGGCTGACATTTAGCGTCCAGTCATCAATTTCAAGGGGCAAATTTGGAGCGTTGAAAACCATATACTCTGTTTTACTTTCACTGATTTTCAGACCCCATCTGGAATACGTGTCTAGCAACTTCCTCATCATATAGCTAACATCATCCGGATCCGATGCGATTATGACTTGATCATCGGCATACTGCAAATTGTAGATGACATCATTCCCGATTTGAACACCCATTCCACAGCACGATCTTTTCCAGTTTTTAAGGGCTTGTTCTATGTAAATGTTGAAAATCAGGGGTGAAAGGCAGCAGCCCTGTTTCAATCCTTTGTTAATGAAGAAGCTTCTAGACACTCTATCTCCTATTTTTATAGCCCCCTTTATATTTTTATAGAGCTCTTGAATTGCTCTGATGAGGTATCTCTTAATAGATGTGGCTTCCAAAGCTTTCCACAATTTCGCTAGAGGTACTGAATCATAGGCCTTGTGTAAATCTACAAATATCATATGGAGTTCACGGTCGTGGGCCATCCTCTTTTCTATAAGTTGTGAGAGACTAAAAATGTGATCAGTGCATGATCTTCCAGCTCGAAAACCCGCCTGTTCCTCGCTGATCTCTTCCTTTAAATCATTTTCAATTCTGCTTTTAATTATCCGGCCGTATAATCTACTCAGCGAGCTGGTAACAGTAATACCTCTGTAGTTGGAAACGTCTTTCTTTTGGCCTTTTTTGAAAACTGGAGTGATATAACCCTGTTTCCATTCTTCGGGGATCTCTCCACCATTTAACAGAAGTGTCATACTTTCTGCCAGTGCCATTTTGAGTTCGGTCGGGCCTGCTTTAATTAATTCAATTGGAATAGAACCAGGGCCGGGAGATTTTCTATTTTTCATTCCTTTGAGAACTGAGTCCAGTTCTATGATTGTGACTGGCGGTATATCTTCCTTATTTGATATCATTTCATCGGATTGGTTCCATGCGAATTCGGGTCGTTCCTCATAAAATAATTCTTCAAAGTATTTCTTCAAAGTAATTCTTCAAAGTAACATTAATAAAAGTAAAATAATAAACAATTACTATGAAAAATAAATGTTGAAGGAAGTTAGTCGACTGTCCTACATATCATGGGTGATAAATATTCAGGACGCAGTCTTTTTTAAAATATTTTTTTTATTTATGCCAACGTTTCAACCTAAACATGCGGGTCATCTTCAGATGTGAAAATTATTAAAATACAATCAGAGATATAATATTATACGACCGATAATGGTAAATAATAAACTATAGTGATTGATGATGTAGAGATAGTTGATCGTTGATATAATATAAGAAGGAGTTAGTCTAACCCTAGACTATAATAGAAAAATGACTGAACTCCTAGCAGACATATCGACATACACTCCTACAACTCGTGACCCTACTCCTTCTCTTAAAATCCAATTTCACCAACATATCAGAAACCTCTTACACTCTAAACAAATCACATATCCTACTTAAAGAAATCTCATCTCTTATAACTCCGTGGCTCCCCATTTTTATGGTCTTCCAAAAATTCACAAAACCGGCACTCCCCTCCGTCCTATCACTTCTAATATCAACTCTCCCTCTTCAAAAATCAGCAAATTTCTACTCCCATCCTTACAAATCCTTAGTCATGACAATCCATATGATATCCACAACTCCTTTCATCTACGTAATCTGTTATTATCACTAACCATTCCCAATAATTACACTCTAGTCTCCTTCGACGTTAAAAGTCTCTTCACCAACATCCCTATAGATAAAGCCCTTCTCATAGTAGAAAATAACTGGTCATCCTTAGAGTCTCATACCTTCCTTAACCGTTCCTCATTTATTGAATCTCTACAACTTTGTTGCAAATCTGGTTATCTGCAGTTCCATGGACAATTTTATAATCAAATTTCAGGATTAGCTATGGGTAATCCCCTCTCAGCCGACTTATCTAACATTGTTCTTAATGATCTCCTAAACATCATAGCCCCTCAGTTTCCTAATGACATATTCCTTATAAAAAATACGTCGATGACCTTCTTCTCATCGTCAATCCTGATACTATTCCTGACATCCTTTCAGCCTTTAACTCATACCATCCCCGCCTCTCTTTTACAGTTGAATACGAAAATAACAATTCCCTCCCTTTCTTTGATCTTCTCATTAAAAGACATCCCAACAATACTTTATCCACAGACTGGTACACAAAACCGACATACTCTGGCAGATTACTCAACCACTATTCTCAACACCCCTTTCACCAAAAACTTAACGTTGCCAAAAACCTAATTTACCGATGTTTTTCTCTATCTGACCCTTACCTACATGAAACAAACACTAGACGCATACAACGGATTCTATCGTCTAACCCCTCCAACACCATTAAAAAACTTATTATTGACTACAAAACCCGCCCCTCATTTTCCATCTCCTTCTCTAGTTCTCAAAATCAACCCCCTCCCAATCCTTTATATAGATCTCTACCATACATCCCTTTACTTTCGGATAGAATTAAAAAATCTTTACGTTCCTCCATTCCCAACCTGCGAGTTGCTTTTAAAAACTATAACAAACTTGCCAATATTTACTCCAACCTAAAAGACCCCATCCCTTCGCAACACCGTTCTAAAGTCGTATACCGCATTCCTTGCTCTACCCCCAATTGTAACTCTGCCTATATTGGAGAAACCAAAAACCAACTTAAAGACCGCATCAAACAACACAAATACTCAATTACTTCCAAGAACTCTACTGCTTCTAAACTCTATGAACACGCCTTATCCTCTAACCACACATTTGACTTTGATAACACCTCCATTTTTGCCACGGTACCTAAACAAGACAAAAGACTACTAACGGAAAGTGTTTTCATTCAATTAGACTAAAAACCACTTAACTTAAAAACCGACAAGCAAAATCTATCACTCGCCTACTCCCAAATTATCAACATTTTAAAAAATTCTGGATCATAAACCTCTATCTAATCTTCTCACTTCCATTTATACTCTCTTTTACTTCTTTTCCTTTCATTTTTTTTTTACATAACATGTAGGCGTGTGGGTAATATATTTATATGCATGTATGAATACATGTATATATGTATGTGTTATGTACATATATGTATATATATATATATATATATATATATATATATATATATATATATATATATATATATATATATATATATGTGTGTGTGTGTGTGTGTGTGTATAACTTACGTCAGTTCGAACAAGAAACAATAAAAAAAAGGTAAAAAAGGATCCGAAATGAAGCACGTGGTTACTCAAATAAGACTGACTTTATTACCTTAGCAATGCCATATATATAGTATTACACTTTGTTTACACTTCATAGATAGGATTAACTTAGGATTAACTGTTATATTGTCTTACCTCTAACCATAACTCCCCCCCGCCAGTTTATGAACATTCCTCATAAACTAATGCAGGGTAACTGACGTAATACATAACCAAAATACAACAACTACAAACAAACAAAAAGAAAAGATATAATCGCCGTTGGAGTTCCTAGAACAGCCAGAGTAATAATAGAATAAAAAAACAATAAAAATAAAATTAAAAGACACTGTTATCTTACAGCCAAAAGTGAACAACAAAATCAAATTAACTTTTTAGCGTCGGTCCCTAGCTTGTAGGAGACAGAAAAGAGGATATCCCACTACTGTAGTGACTCCGTCTCTATCGGGAGTTTTAACTGTTCTATGTGAACGGTCCTCCTTTTTCTGGGATCCTTCAGACTTTGGATCGTACAAACGTTGTGCTCTCTAAGTATGATTACCTTGAATGGTCCTTCGTAGCGCGCCAATTCCTTCCCCCTATTGGATCCGACCCTACGATAGACGACCGTCCCTATTTTTAATGCACCCATTCTATCTCTGAGGTTCAAATTAACCTTTTCCACCCTTTTCCGCTTCTCTTTCTCTATTCTCCCTTTCGTTTTATCCCACACTTTCCTTATTTGCGCTCTGTTACACGTTATCTGTTGAGCGTGGTCCTCGCTCGTGACTGTTTCCTTCCAATCTCGACGCCGTATATTTATTCCGAACAGTACCTCGACTGGGGAAAACCCTGTAACGGAGTGGATTGAATGGTTGTAGGCCGCTACCGCCCTCTGCATTGCTACGTCCGCTTCTAATCCCTGCTCCCCCTGATATATACGTAGGTGATCACTTAGGGTGCTATGCAACCTCTCGATACCTCCCCTGCCCTTTGGATGTCTCGGCGTATTGAAGTGCCAAACTATATCCAAGCGCTTCGCTTCTTCTCGGATGGTACTGCTGTCGAACTCCCTGCCTCCGTCCGACGTTATGCGATCTGGCACTCCATAGAACTGGACCCACGTTTGGAGAGCTCCCACGACAGCCTCCGCCGACCTATCCTGTACCCGATGTGCCATTGCCATTTTGCTAAAGAGGTCTATCATGGTAACCCATTTAAAGCCTCTCCACGTGAATGTGTCGATTTGCACATCTTTCAACGGCGTATCTCCTGTAGGGGTTTCTTCTTGTACTCCTTGAGGTGGTCGTCTGTCATACTTAGTGCGCGCGCACACTTCGCACATTCCAATGACTTCCGAGATCGTTTTCCGCATACCATCCCAATAATATCTCCTGCGTAGTGCGTGGAATGTTTCCTGTACCCCCGATGGTTCGTCTTGCCCTGGTGATGTGCCAGTGTCACCTCCCTTTGCTGCTCCCTGTCCATTAACGTTTCAACCAAGTATTTACATTTAATAAATGACCTGTCGACACCTATTTTCTCTGCCCTCCAGAGTTTCTTGATCTTTTCCCAAATGGTTGCATTGCCTACATACAGATGGTGAATTTTCCCCGACTCCGAAGCGTCGTGCAAAGCCTTGCAAATCTGTTCCTCTTTCACCCCTGGTTGGGACCAAATGGTATTAATTTTCTTCTTCCCATATTTAGTGAAGTCGATCTTCATAAGCCCCGACGTTCTGGTCTTCCAAATTACTTGTCGTCGCTTATCGTTAATGATCTCCTCACATTCCTCCATGTCGGTAGGCCTTTCATCCACCGAGCTCTCTTCTCCTCTCGATTCCTCTGTTCTCGCATCCCCGGGTTCCCCTTCACCTTCCGGTGTCCATGCTCTCAAAAACTGCCGCACGTCCCGCGACGACTCCCCTTCTTCCTCCTCAATGGCATTTATCATTACGGCTCTGGACAGCCAGTCCGCTACTATATTCTCCTTGCCTGGCTTATACCTGACCTCCATGTTATATTGACTTTGGAACTGCTTCCATCGCGTGACCCTTGCCGATGATTCCTTCAGGTTGCCCACCCACTGCAACGGTTTGTGATCGGTATGCACTTTAAACTTCCGACCAAAAATATACGGTCTAAAATGCCCGACCGCCCATACTATTCCCAAGAGTTCCCTTTCCAGGGCGCTATACCTTGTTTCCGCTTCTGTGAGTCGCCGGCTCGCATACGCTATTGGCTGTTCCCCGTCCGTTCCTTCCTGCGCAAGTACTGCTCCCAACGCATACTCACTTGCGTCAGTGGTGATAATAAAACCCTTGTTAAAATCGGGAAAAGCAAGTACCGGCTTTTCTTGCAACCTTGCCATGCACTTCCGCACGTTGTTCTCTATCGCTGGTGTTATTGCGATCTTCCGGCCTTTCTTTAGGAGATTATTAAGAGGTGCTAGATATTCCGCCATCTCCGGGACAAACCGACGATAATAATTCAACGTCCCCAATAATCTCCGGATCCCTTGACATCTCTGGGCATCGCCATCTTTTGTATCGCCTCTACCTTCTGCTTATCAGGCTTGATCCCTTCCCTCGAAATCGAATGCCCAGAAAATTGATCTCATCCTGCCCCAGAATCGACTTTTCAGCAGACAATTTTAATCCCAACTGCTTCACTCTGTCAAATACGCGGCGCAAATGATCAATGTGTTCCGTTTCATCTTTACTGAAGACCAGGAGATCATCCATATATACCTGGCAGAATGCTTCATCCAGTCCCCTCAAAAATTCGTCCATAAACCTCTGGAAGGTTATAGGAGCGTTTTTCAACCCGAACGGCATGCGAGTAAACTCATAATGCCCCCTTTCGAATGAAAAAGCTGTCTTATGTTGATCCCTGGGGTGCATACGTATCTGGTGATAACCTGCCTTTAGATCGAGAGTGCTGAAGATTGTGGCTCCGCTCAGTCTGTCAATGATGTCTTCAAATCGTGGGAGCGGGTATTTCTCGTCCAAGGTATTGTCGTTGAGCTTTCTGAAGTCTACCACTACCCTATACTTCTCCTCCCCTGTCGTGGTCTTCTTCTTCACTGCCCATAGGGGACTGTTGTACGGTGACGTGCTATCCACGATTATGCCTTGCTTCTTCAAGCTCTCTATCTCTTCCTTGATGTGTCTCCGTAGCGCTTGCGGATAACGTCGTTCCTTAACGTATGTCACTTTCTCCTGTTTTAAAGGAATTTCATGGACCGTCTTCCCTGTTGCAGTCAACAATTCCCCGTCTTTAAAAAAAATATCCGCGTACTCCCTCTTTATCCTCTGTACCCAATGTTCCGCTTGTTCTATTGCCCCGACATTCCCTGTCCCGTCCACCCTCAATCGCTTACACCGATACTTCTTCCCTCCCATTCGAACAACCCAACCTGTACTCCTATAATCTATCCTCGGCCTTACCTTACTTAATAAGTCACAACCTATTATGCCTCCGTACTCTCTCGGCATGTTCTCAACCACGTGAACCCTCAATTTCCCGATTCCGGCCACCCATCGGTCCAGATCTAATTCTACCTCCCCCTCGACTCTACAAGGACCACCCAAAGTAATCAACTTACACTTACAATTTTTTATTTCCGGTATCCTCTCTCCTTTACACAATTCCTCCAGCATCTTTTTACATAATATTGTACTAGAGCTCCCCGTATCTACCAAACACTTCCCCCTCCCCACAACACTTATAATTGGCAAACCAACGCACTCACCTCCAATATTATTTACTACCGCGTGGCTGCCTCTCCTCTGCTCCTCTCCTCATTCGTCTGATCTTCCTCTCCTGTCCGCAACGGCTCCTCCTTCTCCACTCTTCCTGCTAATTCTTCCTCCTCGAGCTCTTCTTATCCCGTCTCCTCTTCCTCGGTTCCAGATGTCCCTGATGACTCATCTGACTCCGATACTGCTCCTCTCTTTCTCCACAATCTCTGGGCGTTCACTTCCATTGGTTCACCCCGGCAGACGTCTCCCCGTCTACTCATATACGGGCATTGTCTGGCAATGTGTCCCTCGGTTCCGCATTCGAAACATCGGGTTCGCGGGCAATTCGCCACTAGGTGGCCTATCTTTCTGCACCCGTGACATCTCCTGTCTTCCTTTGTCCATTTCTTCCTTTCTTTGCCTGGCTTTCTCTCTCTCATTGCCGGCCTTTCTCTTGTACTAACCTCTCCTCCTCTTTTCTTCCACCCCTCCTGTCTTGCTTTGAACCTCCCGGTTTCCGCCCTCCTATACGAAACCCTGTTCCATCCATACTCATTCTCTTCATCCCCACGGGCTGCTTCTTTATCCCGAGGACTTGCATCTATCATCTCCTGAGCGCACTCCACAAAGCTCTTGTCCCTCGGTAGTCCATCCTTCTTTCCAGTATCTCTCCCCAACTGAACTTTAAGGATGGTTGACAAAAAGGCCATCCTGGCTCCTGTTTCCACCGCATCAGCCACTTCCCTCGTCTTCTCTGTTACGTTGTTAAATCGTGCCAGCAGATTTGCAGCATATTGCCCGTTGGTCTGATGAGGCTGTTTCCTTTCCCGGAACATCTGCAAGATGTCCTCCTCGGGCGCCCATCGACCTCCTCCAAACGCCTTCTTCAGCCGATCCTTCACAATATGCCATGGAGTGTCTTCATCCGCCTGAATCATATTCGGCACGCTCCTCTTAACCCGGCTTACCACGGCTGCCCTCAATGCATTGGCATCCATCGGGTCTATCAGGTTTTCCTCCTCCTTAGCCAATATACGCGATATCACCCGATCGCCACCTTTTAGGAAGTGATTCAACTCACCCACTCCTCCATCGAATCTTTCCAAGTCGGATATCGCTCTCCTAAGGTCCTGCGACCTTCTCACCTTCAACCACTCTAACGTAGTTGCATGTGCTGATGCCAACGTTTCCGTAGGTAGTGGAGGAAAATCCCTAGTTAACGACTCTGACAGCGGAGGGAACGCCAACGGTGCTGCTGGTGGCGCCGTCGGCGGTGTCGCCTGTGCTACCTGCTGTGCTACCTGTTGTGCGGTGGGTACTGGTGGTTGCCCTATTCCGTTCGGCATCCTTCCTCTTTTTTATTTCTTGTGACGTTAATAACTACAACAACAAAACGAAGAGAAAGAGAAAAAAAACTACTTCCCCGACTGATTCTAAAGGTCCCGGGTTTCGGCACCACTTACGTCAGTTCGAACAAGAAACAATAAAAAAAAAGGAAAAAAAGGATCCGAAATGAAGCACGTGGTTACTCAAATAAGACTGACTTTATTGCCTTAATAATGCCATATATATAGTATTACACTTTGTTTACACTTCATAGATAGGATTAACTTAGGATTAACTGTTATATTGTCTTACCTCTAACCATAACTCCCCCCCGCCAGTTTATGAACATTCCTCATAAACTAATGCAGGGTAACTGACGTAATACATAACCAAAATACAACAACTACAAACAAACAAAAAGAAAAGATATAATCGCCGTTGGAGTTCCTAGAACAGCCAGAGTAATAATAAAATAAAAACAATAAAAATAAAATTAAAAGACACTGTTATCTTACAGCCAAAAGTGAACAACAAAATCAAATTAACTTTTTATCGTCGGTCCCTAGCTTGTAGGAGACAGAAAAGAGGATATCCCACTACTGTAGTGACTCCGTCTCCATCGCGAGTTTTAACTGTTCTATGTGAACGGTCCTCCTTTTTCTGGGATCCTTCAGACTTTGGATCGTACAAACGTTGTGCTCTGAATGTGCCGGAGATCCCTCCGTTACCACAAGGAACTTTAGCCGCAGCGCATGCGAACTATATAATAAGTGGAGCGGGACAGTATTAGCGTTAATACCAAATGCAGTGATGTGAACAATCTCAGAATGTATTTATAGAGGATTAGAAGGAGAAATAAACCAGTCTTGATTTCGTCTTCATGCGTGTTATTTCTTAACCCTAGTACTTTTTTTTAAGTGTTTTAAGCCCTCTACGCTTAACTGGTGCCGAAATCCGGGACGGTGAAAGAGGTACGTTTTTTTTTCTTAGTAAGTGAAAACTTTTACGAGGATGCTTGAATTCGACCTGCGACAGCCGGCTCCTATGAATGTGCCAGAGATCCCTCCGTTACCACAGGGAACTTTAGCCGCAGCGCATGAGAACGCAATTGAATGGATGAAGATCAGGGTAGCTACTTCACAGGACCTGAGGAAGGCTATATCCGATCTTGAGCGCTTCACTGGAGAAACAGGTGAGCTAAACCACTTTCTAAAAGGGGGAGGTCGAATCGTGACGAGGATTAATGCGAAGATAGACGAGAATCTCGTCAATGTCGAAGACGCGGAGGCCCTTAAGGCAGCACTTGTGTGACGGTGCAGCAACGACTGAAGAAAGCCTATGGAGGCGGCAGATGTACGACCGAGGAGGACATCTTCCAGATGTTCCGCGAGATGAGGTCTTCACGGCAGTCTAATGGGCAGTATGCGGCGACACTCATAGCGCATTATAATCGTATTACGGAAAAAATGCGGGAAACAGCAGGCGCTCCGGAGGTAGAAGCAAAAATGGCCTTTTTGTCCACAATATTGAAGGTCCAACTGGCGAAGGAAACCGGGAAGAAGGACGGCTTACCCCGGGAAAGAACATTTATTGAGTGCGCTCAAGAGATGGTAGACTCCAGCGCCCAAGAGGAAGAAAGCCGGCTAGAGGTAGAGGAACCAGGCTGGAATCGGACCGGCAATAGGAGGCCTAGGAGTACACCGATGACCTGGAGAAGGAGAGAGTCCGCATACAACGGGAGAGAGAAGCACATGGAAGCGGAGCGAAGACCAGGGAAAAATAGAGCGAGGGCTAGCCAACGGAAAGAAGACAGAAAATGTCACGGCTGTGGGAAGAGCGGACACTTGGTGGCACAGTGTCCCCGCACGAAATGCTTCGAGTGCGGGACGGAAGGACACATTGCGAGGCAGTGTCCGTATATCTATTCGAGAAGGGACAGAGACCCACAACGAGCAGAGCCGATGGAGGTGAATGCGCAAGGTCTGAGGAGAAGAAGGTTGCAGTCCAGGAGACGTGACTCATCGACGGAGGTTTCAGAAGAATCTGCAACCACCGAGACCGAGGAAGAACCAGAGGACCCAGTAAGCCGGGAAAACGAGAGGAGCGGAGAAGGGAGGAGAGGCAGTGGAAGAAGCGGATGGCGGCCAGCAGTAGGGAGGATCTGAGGAGAGTGTCAGGCGAGAGGTGACCGCACGCTAGTAAATTATAGCATTCGAGGGAAAAGCTGCTGGTTACCAACAATAGAGGCGAGAGGAGTGAGGTGCCTGGTAGACACCGGGAGCTCCAATATCATTATGACGCGTGGAGTGTTGAAGAAGCTGTACGGGGGAGAGAGGACACTCCAAATCAAGGTATGTAGTTGTAAGTTAATCACCCTGGGTGGCCCGTGTGGAGTGGAAGGGGAAGTGGAGATAGGATTGAGGGGACGGGCGGCCAAGGGAGGTAAACTTACGGTGCATGTGGTTCGAGAAATGCCCCGAGAATATCAGGCAATTATAGGTTGTGACATGCTGGGAAAAGTGGGCGTGCGAATCTCGAATAGGGGAAAGGAGTGGAGAATAAAGATAGGGAATGCGAACTACACGAGCAGGGCAGCAGTAAGGTGTGAGGTCGATAGGGCGAGCATAGGAGCTATAAGTCGAGCCGA
The DNA here is from genome assembly GCA_928085145.1 of Nezara viridula. Classification (NCBI taxonomy): domain Eukaryota; kingdom Metazoa; phylum Arthropoda; class Insecta; order Hemiptera; family Pentatomidae; genus Nezara; species Nezara viridula. The sequence continues at coordinate 207,420,672 of OV725078.1, forward strand.
TGATTGGAGAGTGACAGTGAGAAGGGAGTTCGAAGATGTTTTCTTTAAGGAGGGGGACAAATTGGGAGTGACAGGTAAAACGGTGCACGAGATGGCTTTAAAGCACGAGAGGATGAGTTACGTGAAAGAGAGGAGGTATCCGCTCAACACATTAGGAAGAGTTGCAGAACTTAAAGAACGAGGGCATAATTGTGGATAGCACGTCGACTTACAACAGTCCGCTATGGGCAGTGAAGAAGAAAAGCGCACCGGGAGAGAATAAGGAGAAATACCGAGTTGTGATCGATTACCGCAAATTGAATGAAAATACGGTAGATGAGAAATATCCAATCCCGAAGTTTGAAGACATTTTGGATAGGCTAAGCGGGGCAACGGTGTTTAGCACTCTAGACTTAAAGGCGGGATACCATCAAATTAGAATGCTCCCAAAAGACCAGTCGAAGACGGCATTTAGATTCGAGAGAGGGCACTACGAATTTACTAGGATGCCGTTTGGGCTCAAGAATGCCCCTATAACATTCCAGCGGTTGATGGACGAGTTTCTCAGAGGAATTGATGAAGGAGTCTGTCAAATCTACATGGATGATTTGTTGGTGTTTAGTAAAACCGAGGCAGAGCATGTGGAGCACCTACGGAGTGTGTTCGAGAGAGTGAGGCAATTTGGGTTGAAATTGTCCAACGAGAAGTCAGTGCTGGGACAAGACCGCATCAATTTTTTAGGCCACACGATTTCAAGCGAGGGAGTCAAACCAGACGCGCAGAAGGAGATACCTCGGGATGTTAAAGGGATTCGCAGGCTGTTGGGTACCCTCAACTATTATAGAAGATTCGTGCCCGAAAAGGCGGAATACCTCGTGCCCCTTAACAACTTATTAAAGAAAGGCAGAAAGGTAATAGTGACCCCTATGATGAAGGATAATATTAGGAGGTGCATGGCGAAACTGCAAGAGGAACCAGTTTTGCCATTTCCGGATTTTTCGAAAGTATTCACCAGAACGACAGACGCTAGTGAATACGCGTTGGGGGCGGTGTTGTCACAAGAAGGGAATGGGGGGGAGCGCCCCGTAGCGTATGCCAGCAGGCAGCTTACGGGCGCAGAAACCAGATATAGCGCGCTGGAAAGAGAACTGCTGGGGATTGTGTGGGCGATCGACCATTTTAGACCCTACGTGTTTGGGAGGAAGTTCCGTGTGCACACGGATCATAGACCTCTACAATGGGCAGGCAAGCTGAAGGAGTCCTCGGCTAGAGTCACACGTTGGAAGGAATTCCTGACTCAATACAATTTGGACATCGTATATAAACCTGGAAAGGAGAACGTGGTGGCAGATTGGTTGTCAAGGGCAATCACCATAAATACTATAGAGGAGGACACGGGAGAATCATCCAGGGATGTGAGACAGTTCCTGAGTGAGTGGACGCCAGAGGGAGAGGGAGGTCAGATTGGAGATGAGTCCCCAGGACATGAAAGTCCAGAGGAAGATAGATCAGCGGATATGGAATAACGGGAGAAAATCGTCAACGATAAGAACCTCCAGATTATCTGGAAGACCAGGACGTCGGGTCTGATGAAGATACTATACAGAAAATATGGAAACAGCTGAATGACAACCATTTTGTCACAACCAGGGGCCAGCGGGGACCAGATCTGCAGAGCTTCAAAAGACGCGTCTAAAGCAAGGAAAATTCACCACTTATATGTGGGGAATGAAACGATTTGGGAGAAGATAAAAAGGCTATGGCGGGATGAACGATTGGGGATAGATAGGACGTTCATCCAGTATAAGCTGATGGTGGAAACGGTGCGGGACGAGGAACGACAGAAAGAAGTGACTCTTGCTTACCATCAGGGCAAAACGAGTGCAAGAGACATTCCAGACGTTACGTCGTAGGTATTTTTGGTGGGGTATGAAGAAAACAATCGAGGAAGTCATAGGGGCGTGTGAGATTTGCCTAAGTACGAAATACGATAGACACTCCCCCCTAGAACAATGCAGTAGGAGACCCCCACAGTGGAGGCACCGCTCAGTGACTTGCAGGTGGATACGTTCACGTGGAAAGGGTACAAGTGGGTCACGCTCATAGACCTCTTTAGCAAAGTCGCGTTGGCACACCGGGTGCTGGACCGATCAGCAGAGACAGTCTTCGGAGCCCTTCAGACGTGGTTCCAATTTTACGGAGTGCCCGATCGCATAACGTCCGATGGAGGTAGGGAATTCGACAATGCTAAAATCAGAGAGGAAATGAAGAGCTTAGGGATAAAGTGGCATTTCAACACTCCAGGGCACCCTAAGGGTAGGGGGAGTATAGAAAGACTGCATAGCACTCTCAGTGACCACCTCAGAGTATACCAGGTGGAAAAAGGGCTGGAACCGGACATAGCAATGCGGAAGGCGGTGGCAGCATACAACCAATCGATCCATACGGTATAACGGGGTTCTCTCCATTTGAAATCCTCTTCGGACTACGCGGGCGGCAACGGGACTGGGAAAGCACAGCTGTGGATGAGGAAATGACGAGAGGAATCATTAGCAATAAAATGGAATTGGGCAATCTGTGGGAGAAGGTTAGAGGAAAGATAGAGGGAGAAAAGCGTAAAAGAGTGGCGCGGGAGAATTTGAAAGTAAAGGAGATAACAGGGGGATTGAGGATCGGGTCCATCGTGTATCGCAGGATAGGGTCTAACAGGGGGAAGGAATTGCGGAGATATGAGGGGCCATTCAGGGTGATAGTCATTAGGGAGCATAACGTCGTGACTATTGAGAGTGTCAAAGAACCAAGGAAAAGAAGAACGGTTCATATAGAACAATTAAAACTCCCAATTTCAGAGCCAGAGCAACCGTAGAGTTGGAGTGCCCTCATCTCCGGAAAGAGAATTTTTTTTTGTTTTTATGTATTTCAGGAGATCATTTTTTATTTCTTTTGTTTTGTATTGTGTGTATATAGCGTTCATACACGACATAGTGTATATATGTGAAGAAACGTGCAGTGAAATGTGTAGTTTGTTTGCAAGGAGGACAGTGTATTTTGTTTGGTTATTTATTATTGTATATGAAATTTTTTTTTTTGGTTGTTTGATTACGTTGTAAATACTGAACACTCCGTACCTTTGCTACAGTAGGTGCAAGAATTTTTGTAGATATGTATCTGTTTTATTTCTTTTTTGTTTTGTTGGTTTTATTTATTATTATTCATAAGTTTACGAAGGATATCCGTAAACTGGTGGGGGGGAGTTAAGGTACGGAGCGGGACAGTATTAGCGTTAATAACAAATGCAGTGATGTAAACAATCTCAGAATGTATTTATAGAGGATTAGAAGGAGAAATAAACCAGTCTTGATTTCGTCTTCATGCGTGCTATTTCTTAACCCTAGTACTTTTTTTTAAAGTGTTTCAAGACCGCTACGCTTAACTTATATATATATATATATATATATATATATATATATATATATATATATATATATATATATATATTATTTGCGTGTGTATATATATGTATGTATGTGTGTATTTATTTTTACTAGAACTTTTTTTGACACTGCCAATGTTTCAACTGCCTCCCGCAGTGCTACATCCTACGGTATGTTTTGACTTTTATTGTGATTCTTTTCTTAACACACCTATCCTTCAACTATACACCTTATTGTTATCTTCATGCAGCCTACTATTCCATTACCGCTTTCAAAAAACTGAATGTGAATTGTCATCTATATATAGAATAGAAAAATCATCTTTATTCTGGGACTAGGTCCCTTTAGAATAACAGTATTGATCATATAGATAGATAGATAGTTTATTTTATTTGTCTAAGGAAATTCCTGTACAAATAAATATAATGGTATTATTAACAATGTTAGATCTTGAGTCTAGTACTGCATTCAAACATAACATTAACAACGTCCACAGCATTAAGTATGACTAATATAATATAATATAACAGATTAGTAAACGATATATATATATATATATATATATATATATATATATATATATATATATATATATATATATATATATATAAGTTATGGTTAGATGTAAGACAATATACAGTTAATCTAAGTTAATCCTATCTATGAAGTGTAAACAAAGTGTAATACTATATATATAGCATTACTGAGGCAATAAAGTCAGTCTTTACCGAGCAACCGAGTGTGTTATTTGACATCCTTTCTTTCTTTTTTTTTATTCTTTTCTGTTCAGACGATCGTAAGTGGTGCCGAAACCCGGGATCTTTAGATTCAGTCAAATTTTCTTTTTCTTTTTTCACGAGGAGTAATCAAAATAAAGGATGCCGAACGGAACAGGACAACCGCCAGTACCGACTACACCACAGGTGGCACAGACGATCGCGCCACCGCCACCGGTAGCACCGTTGGCTCCACCGCCGGCATTTCCGTCACTGTCAGAAGCGTTAGCAAGGGATTTTCCTCCGCTACCCAATGAAACGTTAGCGTCAGCACATGCAACGACCTTGGAATGGCTGAAGGTGAGAACGGCGACATCTCAGGATCTCAGGAGGGCGATATCCGATTTAGAAAGGTTTGACGGAGGAGTGGGTGAGTTAAATCACTTTCTAAAGGGAGGTGATTGGGTTATATCGCGCATTCTGGCCAAAGAAGAGGAGAATTTGATAGACTCGATGGATGCGAACGCGTTGAGGGTGGCTTTGGTGTGCCGAGTTAAGAGAAGTGTGTTGAACATGATCCAGGCGGATGAGGACAGCCCATGGAACACGGTGAAGGATAGGCTGAAGAAGGCATTCGGAGGTGGTCGATGGGCTCCTGAGGAAGACATCCTGCAGATGTTTCGGGAAAGGAAACAGCCTCACCAGACGAATGGACAGTACGCAGCTAATTTGTTAGCACGGTTCAACAGTGTAACCGAGAAGACGAGGGAAGTAGCAGGTGCGGCCGAAACAGGAGCCAGGATGGCGTTCCTGTCGACAATACTTAAAGTGCAGCTGGCCCGAGATACAGGTAAGAAGGATGGGTTACCCAGGGAGAAGAGTTTCGTAGAATGTGCTCAGGATATGATCGACGCAAGCTCCCGGGATGAAGAAGCAGCTCGGGATGACGAGGAGAATGAGAATGGGTGTAACCGAGTGGTGTACAGGAGACCAGAAACTGGAAGGGTCAGAGGGAGACAGGAGGGGTGGAGAAAAATAGGAGAATTTGGCATGAGGGAGAGGACGGCAGTGAGAGAGAAAAGGCCAGTCAGAGAGAGAAGGAAATGGACAAAGGATGACAGGAGATGCCACGGGTGCGGGAAGATAGGTCACCTCGTAGCGAATTGTCCGCGAACTCGATGTTTCGAATGCGGAAACGAAGGGCACATCGCCAGACAATGTCCATATATGAGTAGACGGGGAGACATGGGACGAGATGAGCCAATGGAGGTGAACGCACAAAGATTGTGGAAGAAGAGAGGATCGACATCAGAGTCAGACGAGTCATCAGGAGCATCCGGAACCGAAGAGGAGGGAACGGTGGTAAGAGGAGTTCGATGAGGCAGCATCAGTAGAAGGAGCGGAGTGAGAGGGGCAGTTGCAGGAAAGAGAGGAAGAACGGATGAATGAGGAGAGGAGCAGTGGAGCGGCAACCACGCGGTAGTAAATAATAATGGAGGTGAGTGCGTGGGTTTGCCAATTATAAGTGTTGTGGGGAGGGGGAAGTGTTTGGTAGATAAGGGGAGCTCTAGTACAATATTATGTAAAAAGATGCTGGAGGAATTGTGTAAAGGAGAGAGGATACCGGAAATAAAAAATTGTAAGTGTAAGTTGATTACTTTGGGTGGTCCTTGTAGAGTCGAGGGGGAGGTAGAATTAGATCTGGACCGATGGGTGGCCGGAATCGGGAAATTGAGGGTTCACGTAGTGGAGAACATGCCGAGGGAGTACGGGGGCATAATAGGTTGTGACTTATTAAGTAAGGTAAGGCCGAGGATAGATTACAGGAGTACGGGTTGGGTTGTTCGAATGGGAGGGAAGAAGTATCGGTGTAAGCAATTGAGAGTGGACGGGACAGGGAATGTCGGGGCAATAGAACAAGCGGAACATTGGGTACAGAGGATAAAGAGGGAGTACGCGGATATTTTTTTAAAGACGGGGAAGTGTTGACTGCAACAGGGAAGACGGTCCATGAAATTCCTTTAAAACAGGAAAAAGTGACATACGTTAAGGAACGACGTTATCCACAAGCGCTACGGCGGCACATTAAGGAAGAGATAGAGAGCTTGAAAAGGCAAGGCATAATCGTGGATAGCACGTCACCGTACAATAGTCCCCTATGGGCAGTGAAGAAGAAGACCACGACAGGGGAGAAGTATAGAGTAGTGGTAGACTTCAGAAAGCTCAACGACAACACCTTGGATGAGAAATACCCGCTCCCACGATTTGAGGACATCATTGACAGACTGAGCGGAGCCACAATCTTCAGCACTCTCAATCTAAAGGCAGGTTATCATCAGATACGTATGCACCCCAGGGACCAACATAAGACAGCTTTTTCATTTGAAAGGGGGCATTATGAGTTTACTCGCATGCCGTTCGGGTTGAAGAACGCTCTTATAACCTTCCAGAATTTTATGGACGAATTTTTGAGGGGACTGGATGAAGCATTCTGCCAGGTATATATGGATGATCTCCTGGTCTTCAGTAAAGATAAAACGGAACACATTGGTCATTTGCGCCGCGTATTCGACAGAGTGAAGCAGTTGGGATTGAAATCGTCTGCTGAAAAGTCGATTCTGGGCAGGATGAGATCAATTTTTTGGGACACTCGATTTCGAGAGAAGGGATCAAGCCTGATAAGCAGAAGGTAGAGGCGATACAAAAGATGGCGATGCCCAGAGATGTCAAGGGGATCCGGAGATTATTGGGAACGTTGAATTATTATCGTCGGTTTGTCCCGGAGATGGCGGAATATCTAGCACCTCTTAATAATCTTCTAAAGAAAGGCCGGAAGATCGCAATAACACCAGCGATAGAGAACAACGTGCGGAAGTGCATGGCGAGGTTGCAAGAAAAGCCGGTACTTGCTTTTCCCGATTTTAACAAAGTTTTTATTATCACCACTGATGCAAGTGAGTATGTGTTGGGAGCAGTACTTGCGCAGGATGGAACTGAAGGGGAACAGCCAGTAGCGTATGCAAGTCGGCGACTCACAGAAGCGGAAACGAGGTATAGCGCCTTGGAAAGGGAACTCTTGGGAATAGTATGGGCAGTCGAGCATTTTAGACCGTATATTTTTGGTCGGAAGTTTAAAGTTCATACCGATCACAAACCATTGCAGTGGGTAGGCAAACTGAAGGAATCATCGACAAGGGTCACTCGATGGAAGCAGTTCTTAAGCCAATATAACATGGAAGTCAGGTATAAGCCAGGCAAGGAGAATGTGGTAGCAGACTGGCTGTCCAGAGCAATAATGATAAATGCTATCGAGGAGGAAGAAGGAGAGTCATCGCGGGACGTACGGCAGTTTCTGAGAGCGTGGACACCGAAAGGCGAAGGGGAACTTTAGTAAATATGGGAAGAGGAAGGTTACCACCATTTGGTCCCAACCAGGGGCGAAGGAAGAACAGATTTGCAGGGCCTTGCATGACGCTTCGGAGCCGGGAAAAGTGCACTATCTGTACGTGGGAAATGCAACAATCTGGGAGAAGATCAAGAAGATCTGGAGAACAGAAAAAGTAGGCTTGGACAGGTCGTTCATTAGCTGTAAATACTTGGTCGAGACATTAACGGATAGAGAACAGCAGAGGGAGGTAACACTGGCACATCACCAGGGCAAAACGAATCATCGGGGAGTACAGGAAACATTCCAGGCACTGCGCAGGAGATATTACTGGGATGGCTTGCGGAAAACGATCTCGGAAGTCATTGGGATGTGTGAAGTGTGCGCGCGCACTAAGTATGACAGACGACCACCTCAAGAAGTACAAGAGGAGACCCATACAGGAGATACGCCGTTGAAAGATGTGAAAATCGACACATTCACATGGAGGGGCGTTAAATGGGTCACAATGTTAGATCTCTTTAGCAAAATAGCAATGGTACATCGGGTACAGGATAGGTCGGCGGAGGCTGTTGTGGGAGCTCTCCAAAAATGGGCTCAGGTCTATGGAGTGCCAGATCGCATAACGTCGGACAGAGGCAGGGAGTTCGACAGCAGTACCATACGAGAGGAAGGTAAGCGATTGGATATAGTTTGGCACTTCAATACGCCGGGACATCCAAAGGGCTGAGGCAGTATCGAGAGGCTGCATAGCACCCTAAGTGATCATCTCCGTATATACCAAGGGGAGCAGGGGTTAGAAGCGGACGTAGCAATGCAGAGGGCAGTAGCGGCCTACAATCATTCAATCCACTCCGTTACAGGGTTTTCTCCGGTGGAGGTACTGTTCGGAGTAAATATACGGCGTCGAGACTGGAAGGAAACAGTCACGAACGAGGACCAAGCTCAACAGATAACCTGTAACAGAGCTGAAATAAGGAAAGTGTGAAAAAAAAGGAAGGGGAGAATAGAGAAAGAGAAGCGGAGAAGGGTGGAAAAGGTTAATTTGAACCTCAAAGATCGAATGGGTGCATTTAAAATAGGGACGATAGTCTATCGTAGGGTCGTCGGATCCAATAGGGGGAAGGAATTGGTACGCTACGAAGGACCATTCAAGGTAATTGTACTTCGCGAGCACAATATTTGTACAATCCAAAGTCTGAAGGATCCCAGAAAAAGGAGGACCGTTCACATAGAACAGTTAAAACTCCCGATAGAGACGGAGTCACTAAAATAATTATGTGGTATATCCTCTTTTCTGTCTCCTACAAGCTAGGGACAGACGCTAAAAAGTTTATTTGATTTCGTTTCACTTTTGTTTGTAAGATAACAGTGGGTTTTAATTTTATTTTATTTTTATTAATACTATTGCTGTTCTAGGAACTCCAACTGCGATTATTTATTTATTTTTTTGTTTTTGATTGTTGTATTTTGGTTGTGTGTTATGTCGGTTACCCTGCTTTAGTTTATGAGGGATGTTCATAAACTGGCGGGGGGAGTTATGGTTAGATGTAAGACAATATAACAGTTAATCCTATGTATGAAGTGTAAACAAAGTGTAATACTATATATATAGCATTACTGAGGCAATAAAGTCAGTCTTTACCGAGCAGCCGAGTGTGTTATTTGACATCCTTTCTTTCTTTTTTTTATTCTTTTCTGTTCAGACGATCGTAAGTTACATATATATATATATATATATATATATATATATATATATATATATATATATATATATATATATATATATATATAACAATTAGTATAACATTTTTTTATTTTTTTATATTTTATTTATTATTATTATTTTTTTTTAATATTCGAGAGGTATAAGACAAATGACAATGTAAATAAGCATTAATATATGTTATATGATTAACTTTATTACTTAACAGTTCAATGAACAGCCCTGTATGAAATAATACAGTTGGTTTAGTTTTTTTGTAGTGTCTATTTTTAGTATCTCCTCCACGCTAGCATCTTCTCTGGATTCAGTGATAAATGCCTTCAAGTACTTATTTCTTGGCTCATTGAACTTGATACATTGGATCAGAAAATGAGTTACCGTGTCAGTTACAAGGCAGTTGCATGCACCACATACCTCCCTGGATTTAATAGTCAAAGTAGCATCTTTTAAGTATATTTTCATAAAATCTTTACTTTACTACTCTGAGACGACTAACGGCTCTTAATTTGTTTAAATTCAGAGCCCTGAACTGAAGATAATCCTCTGGTCTGGTAACATTAAAGGAGCAGATTTTTCTATATCTTGGGTTTGATTTAGAGTTTAACACTCTGTCGATGTCCTTGGATGAGTGATGGTTTCTTATTTTTTCCATGATTTCATCTTTGAACCTCATCAGACCTTGAGAGAAAAAACAAGAAAACATCCCCTGACATCCCAGTTCCGCCACAATCATCTTTACTTGGGTAACCCAGTTATAAGTTGGATTAGGTTTTCCAATGGATGACTCTAGAGCTCTAAGCCTATTAAAGCATTGTTTAGGTAGTCTTTCGTCACTAATTAAGCTTAGCTTTGTCCAATAGTTGATCACTTTTTTCAACACTTCAACACTTAATGGAGATCTCCCACTTTCAAGGCGAGCCACATAGTTCGGTGTATTTCTTGGCCAATGGAGCAATGATTTGATAAATCGAACTTGCGTCCTCTCCAAAACCTCCAGGTATCTCGTCCCCCAGATCTCTGCAGCATAGAGCAGTGTTGACGAGACCATCGAGTATTGTTCATATATATTAACCATAAATCTGGTCAAAAGACTTATTACAATGAATAATAACAAAATACTTGTAATGCATTAAGTATTAATTAAGCTCTTAGGATAAATTAACGAGGACAGTTGGGTAATAGGGGTTCAGTAATACAATATTGGAGCTAAAATAATTGCATAATAATCACTGAATGAAATAAGAAAGGAGAGCAAAATCTATTTTATAGGTAAAGCATTGTAGTGATGGAATATAAAAATTAAAAAAATAATAATAACTGTTAATATGTAAGGAAAGAAATTGTAAAAACAAAAACAAAAAAAAATATAAAAAGACAAATAATGATATACATATGTTCCCTAAGATATTTAAGTGATTATGCGTAAAGATTAGGAGAAGAAAAAATTCCTATCCTGGAAACACCATATTGCTCACATTACCCGACAGTCAATTGTTACCTTGAAAATATTCCATCGCTTCCGCATTTCTTCTACCCATCTCCACACTTAGACTCCTAGTAACTTCTTCTTTCTTACTTACTTACTTACTACTTACTTACTTACTTACTACTTACTTACTTACTTTACTTAGTCATTTCTTTGATTATTTATTTTTTGGAAATGAATTATTTTATATTTTATTTTATATCTGTATATATTTATGTAAATAATTTTGTAGATAGCTTAGTTTTTAAGAAGTTATCTCATAAATTTTAATTTTAATATTTAGGTTTATACATATATATATATATATATATATATATATATATATATATATATATATACATTTTTTTTTTTAAATTTTCTTTAACACTTATCATGATGGATCTGGATAAGAACACATCATGTGAAGACACGAAAGATGAGACACACTTTTCGGAAATCAGCGAGACCGACTCGCAATATTTGAAAAGGCGTACACTCCAAAAGCGTCTCCGAAACTCAGTTCCCGGATCGGGACAAAACTCACCTAATAAAAAAAAAAAAAATAAATCAAATAAGCAACCGGAACAAGATAAATCTCCACCGAAAACTAGGAACAAATCTAATGCCACTCAATCAAAGCACACTGCACCAAAAACACCAGAAAGCAAAAACTCAATTCAAGAAAACAACTTATCTCACAAGACTCCGCAGCTTCAAAATTTTTCTGATCCTGAGCCGCCGCCAATATTTGGTCAACAAATTGCAGATTTGATCGGACAGCCAAATTTTCGATGTTACTCGAGAGTGAACGACATCAAAATTAATACTAATTCTAGAGACAATTATAAAAAACTGATAAATTTTTTAACAACTAATAACTACGACTTCCACTGTTACTAATTAAAACAATAAAAGGCGTATCGAATGGTCCTGAGAGGACTACATTCAACCACACACATATCTGCTATCAAATCGGGCCTCGAAGAAATCGGTCATAATGTCAGGCACATAGCACCTCTGCTACATCCTAGAGAAAGATATCCGCTACTATTATTTTTTATAGAATTGGAACCAGCAAAAACCAATGTTGAAATATTCCAGGTTCAACGATTGGTTTACTCAATAATCCGTTTTGAGGAACCGAGCAACAGAAGTCTCTAATTGTACAATGTACTAAGTGTCAAAACTTGGGCCATACAAAGGCCTATTGTTATTACGAAGTCAGATGCGTTAAATGTGCCGGCCTACACGCTTCAGACACTTGCCAGAAGCCAAGAGATGAGCCTGCGGCGTGTGGTCTTTGTGGCGAAGCCCATCCTGCGAGCTACAGAGGATGTGAAGTGTATAAAATCTTTACAAACAAAGATCACGAAACTCAACGGTGTAAAATCTTGGATCTGCTCAGAAAACTTACACTGAGGCACCTGAAATTGAAAATCAGGAAATGTTTCCAGCATTTCCGACTTCACCTTCCCTCGTCATCCAACAACAACCATCCATCTCTATAGCTAAGGACTCACCTCACCAGAATCTCAGAAATTCTCACTCCCAGTCTTCCATCAGTAAGAAGCAACCTCAAAGTCAGGCGCCTCAGGCCTTCCAATCCATGCCCGAAATCCCTAATCCTCAGCCTCAACCTCCTCGCCAGCAAATCCCTCCTCATCATTTACCCTTAAGAGTCAAACTCCCGCCAGAGCATCCACATCCAGCTCCATTCGTTCCTAATCGCTGGATGAACCCCCCTCCACAAGTCCAACAGAATTTAGATCCTCCTCCTCGTACACCACGACGGGTCCATCCCCCACCTAACATTCCTAGTCGCATAACCTACCCATCACAACCTCCTGATCCAAACATACTTACCAGCCAAACACCATCCGACATCAACACTATCCTATCTTCATTCCTGATAGATCTTCAACAGACTATCAAACCCCTCATAACCCTTCTAACCAGACTCCTTTCCGAAATCCCGCTTAGCTTCCCTCGATGAACAAAAAGTCCCTAGCTATTCTCTTATGGAACGCTAATGGACTGCAAAACCACCGTGACGAACTAGACATATTTCTCCATGACAATTATATTGACATTTCCCTCCTAACAGAAACTTACTTCACCCAACGGACACATTTCTACATACGTGACTACATCACCTATAGATCTGAACTCTCAGACAACACTTCCCACGCCGGTTCTTGCATCCTTATCCACAAATATTTACCCCATTCCCTTATTCCTTCCATTCCAACAGATGTCATTCAGTCAACTTCTGTAATCCTCTCAACTCATCCTTTCCACCTAACACTTTCAGCTGTATATTGTCCTCCTGGCAATTCCCTCTCGTACAGCCTACTTGAATCCTTATTACAATCCCTCGGATCGCGCTTTATTGCTAGAGGAGACTACAATGCTAAACACCAACGATGGGGTTGTCGATCATCCAACTCCCGTGGTAATACCCTTTCACAAGTTTCTTCTTACAACAATTATTCCATCCTCTCGCCCATGAATCCTGCTTATTTTCCAACATCACTCAAAAAACGTCCCGACATCCTGTACATATTTATCACCTCCCAGATTTCCTCCTCCCAAACTATAATCAAATCCCTTTCTTCAGACCATAGTCCAGTTCTGCTTTCACAATATTCTGACTTTGCTCCTAAACCATCACTTCCTAAACTGATCACTGGACGAGTAAACTGGGACAAATTTCGTGATGATTTGGAAAACAAACTAGACCTCAAAATACCGATAAAGACAACAGAAGACATTAATGGTGCCTTAGAAAAACTGACATCATCAATAACAGACAGTATAAATAATAACATCTTTATTAATAAGATTAACTTCCCACAAAATACTAACTTGCCACAGCATATTCGTATCTTATTACAGGAAAAACGCAGAGTAAGATCGAAGTGGCATAGGACTAGATACCCAACAGATAAATCGCATTACACCCAACTGACTAACAAACTGAAATCAGAAATTAGATAATACAAAATTCAAAATTTACTAAATTTTACTGAAAAACTTACAACCATTGACAAATCATTATGGATGACCACCAAAAAACTTCTTAAGTTTCAAGACTTTAATCACTCACTACTTACTGATTCCCAAACATGGTCCAAATCCGACGAAGAAAAAGCCCAACTATTTGGTCAACATCTCTTCCAAACTTTTAACCCACATCCCGATATCCTTAATTCAACTCACATCAATTGTATTGAAGCAGAACGGGATATTCCTCTCTAAATGTCTCTGCCACCCAAAGCATTTCAATGGAAATATCCAACATCATTCAAAAATTACAATCCCGTAAAGCTCCTGGACATGACCTAATTACATCCCAGATCCTAAAACTTCTTTCTCGAAAAGCCATCCTATTCCTTACTTACATATATAATGCTGTACTCCGTTCCACATGTTTTCCTGATCCTTGGAAACAATCTATTGTTAAAATGATCCACAAACCCAAAAAACCACCAGAATACCCATCTACTTACCGTCCTATCTCTCTTTTACCCATCATGGGCAAAATCCTAGAAAAACTCATCTTAAAACGCCTGTACCCTATCCTAAATTCTAAACACATAATCCCAGATCACCAATTTGGTTTCCGAACTTCCCATTCCACTATACAGCAATGTCATTGTGTGGTAGACGTAGTCTCCTCTGCATTGGAGTGCGGAATGTACTGTACGGGAGTCATTCTCGACGTTGAACAGGCGTTTGATAGAGTTTGGCACCCGGAACTGCTGTACAAGCTCCTAAAATTCCTACCACCTACATATTTCTTCATTATCAGTTCCTTTCTTACTGATAGATACTTTAAAGTAAATCACAATAACGCCTATTCATCCCTTTTTTCCCAGTCTGCTGGTGTTCCTCAAGGTAGTATCCTAGGTCCTATCCTCTATACAGTTTATACAGCTGACATCCCTACCTGTCCCAACACTGTCATCACCACATATGCCGATGACACATGTATCCTATCGGTAAACAATGACCCAGCAATTGCACCCCAAATGCTTCAAGCACACATCATAAATCTAGAAGAATGGTGTCAAAACTGGAGAATTAAAATAAACTCCAATAAATCCCAATAAATTACCTTTACCCTTCGTCGTAAACCAACGACTTCCTGTCCTACAGTTTCTTTTAACAATACTCCACTTATTCCTGTTGAGCAAATCCGATACCTAGGACTCCACCTGGACAAACGACTAACTTGGAATCCTCATACTAGACTGAAACGACAAGAAACCGCTCGACGTTTCCGATTACTTCAGCACTTACTAGACAAACGCTCTAAACTTCCCATAAATTACACTCACACAAGACTCATATACTTGACTATAATAAGACCTATTTGGACTTACGGAGTTGAACTATGGGGCTCCACTAAACCATCGAATTCCTCTCGCATCCGATCCTTATAATCCAAAATCCTTCGTAAAATCCTCAATGCTCCTTACTTTGTCACTAATAAAATTATCCATAAAGATCTTAATGTTCCTTATGTCTCAAATCTGGCCCAATCCATATACCCATCCTTCCATAATAAACTTCAGAATCATCCCAACCCTCTCGTTTCTAACCTTGCTTCCTCTTCAATTCCTCATAATTCCTCAGACCTCCCTATCGTGCACTAACCCCCCCCCCCAACATCCCTATAAATTGCATATCGCTGTGTTCCTTGTAACTAGTTATTAAAAAAAGCCATTGTTTCCGCCAAAAAAAGTGAACGAACTGCCCCAAAATGGCGTCCATAGAGGGCGGTTTGACGACTTTGACTTTAGCTACTTTCTTGGTCACTGTGAATCAGCACTTGGCTTAATTTCCTAATGGTTGGTCTTTTATTAAACCGAATAGTAAAAAAATAATAAAACATGAACAAATACTAAAAAATAATTGGCTTAGGCAATCAAAATCACCAATAAAGTCAAACATTTTAACACAAAAGTTTTCAAGTTGAAATTAAACTTCGTTTGTAATTAATCGGCCAACAATAACGAAAAATAAGCTAAAGTAAAACACCTGGAAATATATTTCTCTTTCTAAAACACTGATTACTTTTTAAAATAAAGCAGTTTCGTAGAAAATGAACTTATGCCGGAGAAAAGCGGTGCCGGCGTAGGTGCCTACAAGCCTCTACCACACCATTCTGTACACATAAATGGCTTAGTTGGCTTAGTAGGTAAACATAGTCAGAGGGAAAGGGAGGTAACATTTCTGTTTGTAAACTGTAAATAATTTGCTGACTAAATATTTCAGATGTGTACAATATTTCCGTTGTTTCTTATGTTTACAGAATTGTGACTATTGGCTAGTAATAAAATGAACATAAACAAGAGTTGCCAATCAATATAAATATATCATAATTTGATTAAAAGTACACAATCGTTAGACAAATAATATTTATAATAAAGACAATTGTAATGGATTGAAATGATACGTAGAACAATATATTCCATAATATTTTAAGAATAAAAATATTAATCATAATAAAAGTATGTATTATATTAAGGATTACAGAGTTTTCGTGGTAGAAGTATAAACATATCTGTGCCTGTTTATTATTGACATTATAGATAGATAGATAGATAGATAGATAGAAAATAAACTTTATTCTGGGACGAGGTCCCTTATGAATAACAGATATGAACAAAAAAATAAAAACTACATCTGGCCAAAAATTACATTAATCAATATTAAAGAATATATACAGTATCTTCAGTGAAGTTAAATTAAAACAAGTAAAAATAAAATAAAATTTTGAGAAAAAACGAAATAAAAAAAACATTATTTAAATGAAAAAAAAATAATAAATAAAATAAGCATGGGTTGATTTTTAAAATTAAGACTCAATAAATTTTATCAACCATTCACCTCAGTCAAAATCTGTTTCACAATATTTATTTTATTGTATAACGTCATTTTGGGATGTGAGAAGGAATTGGTAGAGATGATATTTAAATGAGGACAAGGAGGAGGCCTGGCGGATTTCAGATGGCAAGGAATTCCAGAAGGCTGTGGATCGGGAAATAAAGGAATATTCAAACGTCTTAGTTCTATGGGAAGGGATATAAAGGTCGGAAACACGGGATCTTGTTTTCTGGGAGTGGACCACGGGTTTAAACTGTAGGAGACAGTAGATGTATGAAGGGTGTCTGGTGTTGATTGTTTGGAATAGGAAAGATCCGAGGAAATATTGTCTGCGGAAAGAAGGGAAGAGCCACTTTAACTCGTCGTAAAGGTGGGACACATGAGATCGCCTTGATGTACCGAAGACAAATCTTAAGCACGTATTCATGAGTCGCTTCAATCTATCCTCGAGTACCATCGGGATGCCTCCGTACACCACACAGCCGTAGTCAAAGTGGGGGAAAATGAGAGAGGATACAAGGAGCTTGCGGATGGGTTGTGGGAGAAGGTGGAGGGAGCGATGAAATAGCTTAAGGGTACCTATTGACTTACGGGAGATGAGGGCGATATGGGGTTTCCAGGAGACGTTTTCGTCTATGGTGATTCCTAGGTTTTTAACGGATGAACTGAATGTGACAGGATGATCGTTGATGACTAAAGGAGGAAGGAGGGAGATGGATTTAAGAACAGGACTGGAACCTATAATAATGGCCTGAGTTTTCATCGCATTTAGATTTAAATTATTCAGACTTGCCCAGGCACTGATCCTATCTAGGTCTGCCTGAATATTGGCGAACGCGACTAGTAGCTCAGAAGGATGAAAGGAATAATATATTTGGGTGTCATCAGCGTATAAATGATGTGAACAGTGGTAGATGGATTT
Source organism: Nezara viridula (assembly GCA_928085145.1). Taxonomy (NCBI): domain Eukaryota; kingdom Metazoa; phylum Arthropoda; class Insecta; order Hemiptera; family Pentatomidae; genus Nezara; species Nezara viridula. The sequence continues at coordinate 207,438,191 of OV725078.1, forward strand.
GGAAAGATTATTTATGTAGGAATTGAAAAGAAGAGGGGAAATGCTAGAACCCTGGGCCACTCCAGAGGACAGTGTAAGAAAGGAAGATAGGGGTTGGTTTGGAATGCTGACTGCTTGAGTTCTGTCGGATAGGAAAGACTGCAACTAGAGGATAGAGCTTTTGGAGGAGGATAGAGATTTTAATTTAGTATAGAGTATAGAGTGGTCTAAGGAGTCAAAAGCTTTGAAAAAGTCGAGAAGTATTAACACGGTTAACACTTTTTCGTCCATTGCGGTATGTAAGTCATTGGTAATTTTTAGTAGGGCGGATTGTGTGGAGAAGCCAGGTCGGAAACCTGATTGGAGAGGATCGAGTAGTTTTGAGTTTTCAAGGAATTTAGAGATTTGGGATTGAGCTATTCTTTCCAGAGGTTTAGAAAGGTTAGAAAGAGTGGAGATTGGGCGGTAGTCTTTAGGAGAGGTAGGATTGGGAATTTTGTTGATAGGTCTGACTAATGCTTTTTTCCAAGCAGTTGAAAAAACTGAGTTCTTGAAGGAAAAATTATAGATGAAAAGGAGAACTGGAACGACTTCGGGAAGGCATAATTTTAACAGTTTGACTGGTATCCCATCAAGTCCGATGGAGTTTGTGTGTGATTTCATTATAGAGGAAATAAGGTCGGTCGGTGAAATGTTGGAGAAATAGAAATTATCACTGTTAAATGAGGGTGATAAGGAAAACTGGTGAGAGGTGGGTGAACTGTTGCTGGTGGTGGAAAATATAAAGTAGGAATTTAGTTCATCGGGTGATACCGAGTAGAACGGTGAGGAAGAGGATTTACAAAGAGAGAGTTTACGAAGGGTTAGCCATATTGATTTAGAATCAGGAGCAGAAGAGAAGGTTTCATGAAAGAAGTTTGATTTCGCTTTCCTGATCGTTGTTTGTGTCAAGTTACGGAGTACCCTATAGACTTGATAGTCATCTGCTAGTCGAGTTCGTCTGAAGCGTCTACGGGCTGCCTCACGTCTCTTTTGCATGTCGCGAATTTCTTGACACATCCAAGGAGCAGGTTGGAGATGGAAGGTTGAGGTTTTGATAGGAGCATGTATGTCAAGAATATGGATAAGATTAGAAGTGAGGATGTCTACCATATGATCAATAGAGGTACAGGAATAAATATCGTTCCAGTTTAGGGTTTCGAGGTCCGGTAGGATTTTATCACGGGCGAGGTTGTCAAGATTGCGGAGAATTATGGTTTTAGGAAGAAACGTGGGAGTTTGGATATCGTACGATAATTGGATGAGATCATGAGAAGAAAGGAAAGGAACGGGTAATTGAGAACTGGACAAGAGTTTCTGCTCTGAATCGATGATATGCAAGTCCAGCCAGGTGTCAGACCAACAAGTATGGTGTGTAGGAGCGAAAGGAACAATAAAAAGGTTGAGGGAGAAGAAGAGATTTTCCAAATAGCGTTTGTTGTTGGATTCTGTGAGGAGGTTGGTATTAAGATCACCAGAAATTATAATGTTATTATAGAAAGGGACATAATTGTACAAGGTTGATTCGAAGGATGAGTCAAAAGGAGTCAAAAGCGGGCGATATACGACCACATAAAGGAGAGTGTTTAGGGAACACATCAAACTTGATATTTGAATTAAATCAAGTTAGCACAACACAGCTGTTATGATGCATATATATCTCAGTCATTGTTGTGACGCCGCCATTGTTGAAGTGTAGACGCTCACGTACCGTGATTGACTAGACTGGCCAGTTGAAAATTTTGTGATTCCACTGATTTATTAAACATGGAGTAAAACACTACAGCGGCCGGCAAGGGGCCAAGAAAGGAAGAGAGGGAAGATGAACGAGAAGACTGGCACAACAAGAAAAAGAAAAAATGCAAGTATCCCAACCCACCTATATTTAACCTCCTTATAAAATACATGTAATAAAATATAGCAATCAATTTTACTCATTCACTTATTTAATCCTTTAACTCCTCTAATTTTACAGTCCACAGCAATAAATTTTCACCAGCTCTTAAAGCAGAATTATTATGACAATATCCCTGACAGTCTTGGAAGGGATTGGCATAGTTTAGTAAACATTTGGTCCTCCGGGCTCCGATATTATTTAAATTTTTAATAATAAACTAAACATTTGGTCCTCCGGGCTCTGATATTATTAAAATCTTTAATAATAAATCAAACATATGGTCCACCGAGCCACGATATCATTAAAATCTTTAAAGATTAAATCATACAAAATTTTCTTATGTCATTCAGGTTAAATGTAGTATATTGGCACTCATATTTATATTTGTTCTCATTTTAGTTTTGTAATTATCTTCTTATATTATTTATCACATCAAATTTAGCAATTAATTAATTAATTTCTATTCATTGGTCTATTTTCTTTTCTGATACTTGAATTAGGTTTTGATGCATAATGAATCCATATCAGTTATGAATTATCATTTTGTAGCCCTCTTTAAAACAACCGCTACCTTAATTGAGAAACATTTATTTACCAGGCATTTAATAATTTTTTTTTGTATTCCAATTATTTATTGATTTATCTACTGAATTACATTACTTGTTTATATATTATCAGAAATTAATTAGCACTTATTGTCTTTAATAAGTATTTTAATAGTAATCATAATAGTTCAATGTTACTATCTAACGTCCAGCCATTAAGTTAAGCATTCATTATTGATTCATTCACTAAATAAAGAGGTAGCAGTCTTTTAATTTCTCTTTGTTGTAGCAACTTCTATTGGATAAAAACATCACGCACTCATTTGATGTTTATTCTTATATATACACACATATTTTATAACTTAGCATTCTATATCAAATTAAAAGCAATTAATTTGATTATAAATATATGTGTATGGTTTATAATTAGATACCTCATTTAAATTTTTATTGCTTATATTGAGATTTTTCTTACAGCAGTTTCTACATGGTCTTTAGCACATTCATGCCTGGTTTGTTTTGTTTATAGTTGTCTCTCTATTATCTTTATTACATTGCAGTCTTCTTGGTGTTCATCGATTCTCTCTTCCTTGTAACCCCTTGCATCGTCGTTTTTTCTTAAGAAAATGCCACCAGTTAACACTGATTACAACACTCAAATCACTACCCTGGAGCGGCAGCTCAGAGGTTTACACCGGAACATCGTGGGATGTTCAGATTATGGTTCGGCAGCACTTTCGGATCTTGAGAAAGCTCCATTATTTGAAGCTCAACTAGATGCTGCAAATTCCGATTGGGCGCTGTTTATGGAAAAATGGGAGAAATGTGACACCATTCACGCTCTTGCGGGTGAAGATTTCCCGAGTGCACGTATGCAGGAGATTTACGACGCTTGTAGGAGTGAAGTAATACAAGCAAAATCTATTATGCTCCAGATAAATCGGAAGCTAGCAGCGGAATTGAATCCAGCAGTTCAGGATCCTGTAAATCGTTCTATGGAACCAACCACGAGCAGGACAATTGGCGCTAAGGCCTATTTACCACAGATACCCATACCAACTTTCTCTGGTGAGATAAAGAATTGGACCCATTTTAAGGACACCTTTGAATCACTAGTCCATCACCAGACATCACTCACCAACACCGAAAAATTTCACTATCTACTTGGGGCACTAAAAGGTGAGGCCGCAGCTTTGGTTTCAAATATTCCAATAGAAGATAGGTCATATGTCCTAGCTTGGGATAAATTGATGCAAACTTATGACAATCCCAGGGTACTAGCAACATATTTTCTTCAGCAGATATTGGATTTTGAAACCAAAAATACAAGGAACGAGCTGCAGAATTATGAGAACTTCCTTATAGGTGTAGCCGACAACATTCAAGGTTATAAGGCTCTCAACTTGGAACATTCATCCGAGGTTCTGTTGGCGTTTCTGGCATTAAGGGCTCTCGATTCGCAGACTCGAAGGCAATTTGAGATAGCAAGGGCCTCAACAAGCACATTCCCAACGGTAGACGACGTAATCACCTTCGTCAGACAAAGGAAGATAGCCCTCACAATCTCAAGAGACGCTGCCTCCTCTGCAAGCACTACTCAAGACGATCGGGTTAAAGCACAGTACCAGCACTCACAATTTCCAAGTCGTGGATCACCGAAGTACAGAACTTCGAGTTTCCTACATACTAAAAACCCACCTAACAGAAATTCCAGCAATTCTCCTAAGCACATAAAATCACCGTTCTCAACTCCTCGGACAGCCAGATACCAAAGTCCACCACGATGTTGTCCGTTCTGCAAAGAACAACATGATCTACCCGGCTGTTTCAATTTTTGCAACATCGCCTTAGAAGATCGTAAAGCATTTGTAGGCGGTTTAAAATGTTGCAAGAATTGTCTTCGCCAAAATCATAAGACATCAGAGTGCAAGTCAAAGTTTACATGTCGTTTCTGCAAAGCTCGTCATCATAGTCTCCTGCACGAGGTTCAATCAAATGCTCAAAGCACTCCTACTTCTACACACTTTGCAGGATTTGGCTCAGCCTCACAACAACAGTGTTCTGAATCCTCTTATATACTAGGCACGGCTCAACTTAATATTTCGGGTCCTAAGCATAGTTTGCACACTGTCCGCGCAATAATAGATTCTGGAAGCCAACACTCCTTCATCTCACAAGCTGTGGTAGACAAACTTGGATTCAAGATCAACCCTTTGAATATTAGCATTGCTGGTCTTGGCGGTAATCCAATTGTGAAGCCAAAAGGCTCAATTGATTGCACCCTCAAATCACTGTTTAGCAGTGATGAATTCAATGCAACAGCAATCGTTGTGGATACCATCTCTCCACCACTTCCCAGCACTCCGTTGGAACCTTATGTCATCCAACTATTATCAGGATACCAGCTTGCAGATGAATCCTTCCATATACCCGGCACCATCGATCTTTTGATCGGCATTGATCTTTATCCTCATATTATCAACGGAATTCCATTCAGCTCTGGTGTTGATGAGTTATTCCTTCAGCCAACAGTGTTTGGTTTAGTAGTAATGGGGAAGACAGCATGCCTTTCAAATCCAACTAAATCTTCGCTCTTCACTGGATTCCAGATAAGTATCAAAGGGGAGAAAATAGATACAACTGACAATCCGGACAAGATAAAGGTGGGCGGCGAAACTGTGGAGACAATTGGACCACAAGCAACTACTGTTTTATCTTTTAGTACCTTATCGAAGCAAGACGAATCAGCAGTCACTGTTCTTCTGTCCTTAGGTCAGTGCTCTGTGGACAAAAGAGATCACGCATTCCTAATGCCAAACCCTATCTCTCATGAAACCAGTTTCGTAAACAACAGAAATGACAAATTGAATACCAAACCTCACATACGGTACACGAACACTTCGGATGTAGCGGTTCATAAAGAAAAGCGATCGCTAGTCCAGAATACCACCCGTCATCCAAAACAGCATTACAAGTCCTTTCCAAATTATCGATTAGGTATTTCGTCGCAGCAGAAACAAAACCAGTTTCCACTCCAAACCCAGCACTCAATGAAGCCGCAATCTCGACAGCACATTAGGAAGAAGCAGTCTCGACAGCACGTTTGGAATCAACACCCAACACAAACGGCTCAACACTTGGCACAGCAGCAGTTTCCACCAAGCTTGGCAAAGCAAATATCGCCACAGCACTCTGCGAAGCAGCGTTCCCAAGAGCATCTAACGCACTTGGGCCAGCACTCAATGCGGCAACTACCGCGACAATATTAAGTGCAGCAGCACGAATTTCAGCATTTAGTCAGGTGCCATCAGAAACACAAGCATTCGAGGCTCATTCACTCTCTCTGATGTCTCAGCGCTCTGGAGTCGCAAGAAATGCGAGCTCATAAGTCACCTCGACATCAAAGTCATGGGTAAACATTTGGGTAACACTCCAATAAACGAGGCAGCTATCGTTCGAAACTCCCAAACCACTTTGGTCGAGGCAATGGAAACATCACCATGAAGGGTCAACTCCAAAAGTAGCTTGTACGCTTAGATCATCTTATCATTTTATCACTCACTCCGATCATCGATCACCTACTTCCAGCATGACCAGAATGTCCGACCAGATCTTGTCAAGTAGAGCAATCACCATCTTAAACAAGTCCATATGGTAGGTTTTCTGTTCGTCTCTTTGCGTCGTTCGATCCATTGTTTCCCTTTCATTAGAGGTGGTTACCCTCCCTCTTAGTTGTATATATTTTATTTGTATATTCTTTAAGCAATTTATTTCCTTTTATATTCGTTGTTAATCTTAGTTTTATAAATATAAGTGCCTAAACTCTTTATTTTGTTTAACCAATCGTGTTTTGTTTAACCAATTTTGTTATTTTGACCAATCAAAGTGCGATTATTTTCTTTTTATATTTTATTTACAATTACCATTAACTTCCTTAATTAATCATGATTGCTTATTTTAATTTCATCAAACAAGATGACAAGCTTTTTTATTTTGTATTACCAAATTTTTGTTAGCACATCACAGCACTATGTTACGCTTATTGTTTTCATTGTAAATTAGCGTAGCTTAATTTAGGTGGGCGGCTTGTTTAGGGAACACATCAAACTTGATATTTGAATTAAATCAAGTTAGCACAACACAGCTGTTATGATGCATATATATCTCAGTCATTGTTGTGACGCCGCCATTGTTGAAGTGTAGACGCTCACGTACCGTGATTGACTAGACTGGCCAGTTGAAAATTTTGTGATTCCACTGATTTATTAAACATGGAGTAAAACACTACAGCGGCCGGCAAGGGGCCAAGAAAGGAAGAGAGGGAAGATGAACGAGAAGACTGGCACAACAAGAAAAAGAAAAAATGCAAGTATCCCAACCCACCTATATTTAACCTCCTTATAAAATACATGTAATAAAATATAGCAATCAATTTTACTCATTCACTTATTTAATCCTTTAACTCCTCTAATTTTACAGTCCACAGCAATAAATTTTCACCAGCTCTTAAAGCAGAATTATTATGACAATATCCCTGACAGTCTTGGAAGGGATTGGCATAGTTTAGTAAACAGAGAGGATGTGCTTTACAAGAAATTTCAGCGAAGAGGAATTCAATGTGAGGATGATTGGAAGGGGATGCGGGGTTTCAGGCTATTGTGAACATAGAGACCAACACCTCCGCCAGTCCGGGAAACCCGGTCATGACGGATGAAGGTATAATCAGGTAAGGAAACGGATGAGGAAGGGATATATGGCTTAAGCCATGTTTCAGAGACTGCAATAATGTGGTAGAAGTTACGGGTGAAATATTGGAGAAATTCGTCATAGTGAGCAGGAAGGGATTGAGAATTAACATGGCAAGTAGTTAAGACGCTAGACATAACGGAAAGGAGAAAAGTATACATATGATGGATGACGCTGTAGGTAACTGTGAAAATAAATTTGAAAAGAAGTAAATAATGGCTGTAAGAGAAGAAAAAAAATTACAAACAAAATAGAGTTAGGTTCAAAAATATAAAAGAGGAAAAAACAAAAAATTACATTGGTTAAAATAGAGAAACAATAATAATAATAGTAGTAGATGGGCAACCCAGCACGGTGCTGTATTATACAATAGAAGATTGGGAGTTTACGGATGCATTCTGTAGGTTGACGTAAATCAGAAGGTCAGCAGAAAACATCTAGATCATCTGGTTGGTCGATGTATATCACAGGATGGCCATCTCCTTTTCTGCAGCGCAATCTACCAGCCGAAAACCACACGTATTTTAGTTTACCAGCCGCTCTCTTCTGACATGCGAGCCAATAAAATCTTCTATTAGCAGGGGTTATTTCTTCACCCAGGTATATCCGGTGGGAGTCGTTTTCCTGCCAGCCGATGTCTCGAGTTGAAAAGTCCCTTTTGACCTTTCTTCTTTGGACCAGCTCGTCTCGTACTGCCTGCCTCACAAAGCGAGCTATATCTGGTGGTGGTCTAGGATCGTCTTTTTTAGGTCTAGGGCGCTCCACAAAATCGATGTCCTCGATGTTAATCTTAACACCGAGACCAGCTCCCACACTGGCAACTAGGGCCGAAGGGGTCTCTCCTGCACGTACTGGAATGCCTCGGATCTCAACCGATCTACAGAGTAGGCCCTGCTCGGCTCTGTTTAATCGTACCTCGAGTTCTCCCACTCTGGATTTCAGCGTTTTATTTTCCGTAGTCAATTCCTCCAGATGTTTAGCTTGGCTCTCTAGATGATTTTCTATTTTTGAAAACCTTTCATTTAACTCGAAGCTGAACTCCCCGTATTTTTCTAATGACTTCTTAAGATTTTTAATGTCTTCATTGACTTGGGCGCTAAGTCGATTAACCGCTCCGAGAATATCAGCTGCGGACGGCTACTTGATTTCACTTCTTGGTGGACTGGCTGATTTTTCTCTAATTTGGTATGTCTTTTTGCCTTGGTCACATTTTTTACAAAGCCATACCTTTTTTTGAGATTTTAATATCTCGATCTCTTTATCGCCCAGTTTGCAGCATTTACCGTGAAAGATAACCTGACATTTATTGCAGCTTATATTAGTTTTGTCCTCTCTAGAGATGGCACTATCACAAATAGAGCACTGAACCATTTTCGTGATAATATAATAATATTTACTCACGCTAGAAGAGTGTTAGTCAATAGATGCGTGTTGTTGGTCCTTAATACTCAGAAATTAGGAGGATTAATAGCCGCTTCTCAATAGACAGCTAGTGAAACACGACCTTTATCTTTAATAATTGACTAAAAAAAAAAAAAAAGTGAAAAAATTAATGAAGGACGTAAATAAACTCGCTTGACCGTGATGAAAAAAACAACATATATATAAAAATTAAGAAGAAATAACAGAGGGTACGAATGTTAGAGAGAAAAAACTATAGGAACGACGTGAACTGCTTGACGTCTCTGGCCAGACTGTATATATAGTCTGTATACATTTATATATATATATATATAAAATAACCTTATGAGTAGTTACCTATGTAAGTTGACTGGGAAATATGGAAAGATGAAAAACAAAATTTAAACAGTTATAGACTATTCTCATAGGAGGCGGAAAATATTCGAATATGTGTTGCAAATCTTTTCTTTGTCAACATTGTGGTTTACCGGACTATTTTTTTCTCCAAAATTAATGAATATAGCTGCCTAAAAGAGTCGATTTTGGTGATTGATTTTCAAAATCAAATGTGTGGTTGAGGGTTATGGCGTGTTCCACTAGTTTCGAGGCGAACGGGTTTCATGTGTAGATGCTGTATTTGTGTTGATACATTCGTTTTTTTTAAATAGTTTTTGGTTTCTCCTATATTTAGTTAGTATAACTATTTATATATTTCATTTTTAATATATGTATTGTACTATTAGTTAAATTCATGTACCATCAATCAATATATTTTATTATTTGCTATTATCGGTCGTATAATATTATATCTCTGATTGTATTTTAAAAATTTTCAGCCCTGAAGATAACCCACATGTTTGGGTTGCAACGTTGGCATAAATAAAAAATAAAATTTTTTATATGAATATATATCACCCATGATAGGTACAAAATTGAAATAACCTAAAGAAAAGTAAATTAAAAAACATCAAAACACAGTCATGCCTATCTACAATATATACAATTAGGCAGGGAACCCCAAGCCAGGCTTCTCCTTCCAACTATAGAAGGAAAATCAGGACTCCAAGGGATCCCTGCGCTACTCTTTCATCAGCGTCACTGTTGCTATGGCTAGTGGAGTTGGAGCGAGAGGGCTTTAGCCACATTCACTCATGTCTTGAGTGGAGGATCTGGCCATTGCCGGAAATCCACGATATATACTATAAAAGATCTCTGCGCAACTACCGCTTCAACCTTCGAGGAGGATTGTACGGATGAGGGGAAATAAATAGAGACTGTGCTAGGGGATATGGATGATTTATAAGGTTCTCATGGAATTTGGAAAATTATTTAGGGATAAAGTCGAGGACAAATGGGATATTAAGGTCATGATATAGGGTTTTGTTGGTTGCATAGAACGGAAAATCGCCTATTAATCGGAGGATTTTGGGCTGAATGAATTGAATGCGTTTGATGTTAAAAAATTTTGCTTTCCCCCAAAGTTCAATTCCCTAGATCCAAATATGTATCAGGATTGTCTTGTATATTAGTAATTTGTTGTCAATTGAAAGTGTAGATTTTCTAGTCACTAGTCTGTATAATTGGCCCAATCGTCGGTTTTCTTCAGTAAACGTTCGTCAGTAAAAGTTCTTGCCTTTTAAGTCTGGTATGTTGGTTCCATGTTAGTCCTCGGTCTAAGATAAAGACAAGATACTAGGCTGTGTCTGAAAAAAAGAAGCTTGATTGAATTAAAGTTTACTGATGGACAGGATCTGCGCCGGAGTGTGAAGGTAATGTGTTTGCATTTGGATTCGTTTACTTTGATGAGTCATTTATTACACCAATGCTCATTCAGCGAGAGGTGCCTATGCAGATATAAAGATGCTATTTCGAGATCTGAGTTAAATGATAGGATGGCGGTGTAATCAGCAAATGTTGCCAGGAAGGTATCGGAATGAGCAAGGATGTCAGTGGAAAAGAGGATATCGGATAGCCCGAAACGCTACCTTGGAGAACACCGGCTTCAACTGGGAAGGAGTTGGAAAATGCTGTACCACAGCGAATCCGAAAGGTGCGATCAGAGATGTAGGAGCGAGGGATTAGGTACAAGGACTGGGGTAGATGGGTTTTCAGCTTGGAAAGAAGCCTGGCGTGCCATACCTGGTCAAAAGCTTGAGCTATGTCCAGAAATGCACCCGAGCAATATTGCTTGCTTACCAGTGATGCGGAAATATGGTCGACCACTCGGATTCTTTGTTGGACTGTGGAGTGTTGTGAACGAAATTCGAACTGATGGGAAGGAAGATTTTGGGATTCTATAAAGGGTAGGATTCGTTTCAGGAGGATCTTTTAAAAGACTTTTGAAAGGATTGGGAGTAGGCTAATTGGTCTATAGGATGTCAAGCTGTTGGGAAGTTTGCCTGGTTTCGGAAAAAGTATAATGGTACGTAAAGGTACGTAGTATGCAATTGTAGATATATATAAGGAATATGACTGCTTTGGATGGAAGTTGTCGAAGCATCTGAGGGGTAAGGAGATATCCGAGAGTTTTAAGGGGGATTATCTTTTGTTATTGAAATTTCATTTCGGAAAGATGAATTACTTTAATAGGCAAGGAGAGTGGGATAGGTAATGTGAAGAATTCTTCTACTGTTACGGTGTGAGCAGGATAGGATTTCGGATGAGGAATAAATGTATTGGAGAGGTGTTTGGCGAACACTTCGGCTTTAACTTCGTCAGATATTGCCCAGGAGCCGTCTTCTGGTCGGAGAGAATGGGAAATTTGGTGAGGGTTTAGGATTTTCGTTGTGGTTTTCCAAAGGCAATCGTCACGAACAGAGAGGGAGGATATGTAAGAGTTAAAAGATTGTGATCTGAAGGTGGCTAATTCCAGTTTTAATTGTTTGCAGTAATAATTATAGGAGCTGCGGTCGGTAGGCTGTCGAGTACGTTGCCACAATAATCTGGCTTTGCGTTTGGTGTGGATTAGGTGGACGAGGTGTTGGGGTAGAATAGTCTTTGTAGGAATTCTGAGGAGAAGGAATCTTTGGGGAAAGAGGCAGTCCAGGCGGCTTGTTGGATTGTGGTAGTAAAGGAATATACTGCTATGTTCCTGGCCTCGCGTTTCTACGGCGAGTAAGGGGTTCCAGGAATCGCATTTATTTGTATTTATATCGGTCCCAGAAGGGAACCGATCAACTTAAAATATATTAATGATGTATTTAAATGTTAAATACCACAGACCCCCTACTGTAGTATCCTAGATTGAACCATATACTCTTTATTGGATTTCCTTTCTAAAGGTATCATGTTTATAAATTTACTATTTGTTTCTATTACTAATTGGTGGCATGCAAGGTAGAATGTAAAAGTACTACGTTGGTTTACTAACTATTATATTTACAAGCTTAAATAAAACCAAAGAACATCTATATACAAAATAATAACTAAACCTATATACATAATGAATAGTTAAGAATCATACTAGAGGAGAATGCTTGTTGTTTGGTTAAATTTACATGTTATATTGATGATATTAATTAATGATGTATGGGTGCCAACACAAATTTATATTAGTATAACTAAAGGCTTGTTACCACTTAGCTGGTCCTTCATAGTGTTTCTAGCTGTCATATCTGGATTCCCTGTCTCTGCTCTCCTTCAGCGTCTAGTCCGTCCATCTGCTCTCTCCGGCTGTCTTCATCTTCCTCCCTCGACTCCCCCGCTTGAAGTCCCCAGAAGAAGTCCTCTCAGCTCCAAGTTCCCAGAAGAAGTCCTCTCTCCTCTCCGTTCCAAGAAGAAGTGTCCAGTCCAAATTCTCTATCTCCCACCTTTTTTCATCCCCCTCTCTTTTGGCAGCCTGTTTCCTGATTGGCTGAATATTCTAAGCCTAAGGGATGACCACGCCCTCTCCCCCAGGCCAAGGTAAAGCCGCAGGTACAGACTTAGGTATTTCTGGTGGAAGGTGTGAAAAGGTCTTTCGGGATCCTGTTTAAACACTTGTCGGTCTTTGTCGGTGGTCCTTAAGGGTTTTTATTACCACTTACAAAAGGTTGTCCTAATGGGTTACCCTCCCTCAGGTACCCAACCGCCAGATGTTGGGTTTATACCTAAATATGTTTATATTTAGGTAATACCTAAATTACCTTCATGTTTATTTGTTTATACCTTTAAACTAATTATTCCACCGACGGTCTTTACAATACATAGCAATACGGAACTATCTAGGTCCTCGGATGTTTTTAAGGATATATTGACATCAATTTTATCGGAGAGGATTTGGCGGAAAAGGTCCCAGTTAACCGGGTCCCTAATTAGTGACGGTGGAGAAGGTTTGGAAACGGGTTCAAGTGAAACATTAAGGATTAGTGGACTATGATTAGAGGAAAGTTCATTTACATGTGTAATGGAACAATTGAGTGGACTTAAGCCGCTGTGAATAATGAAATCAAGAATAGCAGGATTACGGTAAGGATCTGTGGGCTAGTAGGAAGGAGAGTTTTGGAAAAGGAGGTAAAAACGTTGGGAATTGAATGCAGACTGTAGGGTTCGGCAACGAGAATTCGTGGTTCTGGAACCCCATTTTTGGTGCATGCATTTAAGTCTGCACCCAAGATGAAGAGATGTCCTAAGGAATTGAGGAGAGAACTGAATTGGGCATTGGTTATGGATCGGTTAGGGTAACCGGTTTTTATTCTGATAGCGGTGGACTGTAGGATAACGTGTGTAGGTAATGGGAGAAGATGATTCGAGAGGGATTGGTGTACAATGACACTAGTACCGGCATATGCTCTTCCTTTAGGGTGGTCACTACGATTGTCAGGTATTTTGAAGTGCTTTTTAATGGTCGAGTTTCAGTAATTTGTCAATGTTCTTGTCAAGCAATATTACAGATAGTTCGTCTGTATGATTCCTAACACTATTCGCATTCCGAAGGAGAATGGATATAGGTTTATTATTCTACGTCATTTAAGGATTTTTTTGGGTAGCGATAAAATGTGATACAAGGTTGGCGAGAAGGAATATCAAAGGAATTTGAATTCAGAGAGGAAAGATGAAAATAAACTGGTGAGATCTGTGGTATTCGATGGAGGAGGAATATGGTGTGGATAAAATTCTTTAGGAATAGGTGATGGTTGAGTAGGATATTGAGGGTGGGATTAAGAATTTTGAGATATATTGTTGTTGCGGCAGGGTCTCACAGTATGTAATATCGGTTTTACCTTCTAGTAGGTGTGCAAAAGACACTTTCGGGTCTATGGTTTTGATAGGTTCATTTCTTGATCCGGATCTTTCAATTTCTTCTTGGTATCGGGATTTCTGGTATCTGGATTTAATATTCTTGTATATCTGGCAGCCTTTGTAGTTCGCCGGATCTCCTTCATAACACAAAGCAGGATACGGCTTCTCCACTTTTAGACTTTTGTAGTTAATCTTGTAACTTCATAAATTCTTTCGATTCCGGGAGTCAGTTCCAGGGCTATAAAAAATAGAGGTAAAGGAACTTTTACTCCTGGCTGTTCCTTACTCTCCTATAGAACATTTGTTATTTGGCGCAATTTGAAAACTGAAGTTTTTAGTTTTTCTTCTATTGTTTCAGTAGGTGTTGAGAGGTGTAGGTTTCTTACAATTACTCATAAAGCTCGCAATTGATATGTGTAAAATCTGAGTGAATGCAATAAACTGAAAACTACTCCCGCTGTATGTGTTTTATTCCTGGAAGGACATCCTGCAACTAGAAGGACTGCCAAGTCTACAAAAACATCAAAAATAAATTTCGCAAAACCCGGGAACCAAGAAGAAATCTCTAATCCCAGAAGAGGACCTGCTAAAATAGTAGACTCTAAAGTTTCTTTTTTCCAGTTACTAGGGGGCAGAGCCCCAACTGACAAATATGGACATGAACCCCGACCCCAACTTCATAATCCTATCCCTCCTGAAGTACAAAACCCTCAACAACCTCATCAACATCACATTCCTCGTATTCCTCCTACATCACAAGCCACAGACCTTACCAGTTTGTTAACATCTTTCCTCACTGAATTCAAATCCCTTGTTACGCAAATCTAGTATCCCACCTCATCACTCCTTTAAAAAATCCTTAAATAAATTCTTCCAAACCCTTATATATTCTCCTTTGGAATGCGAATGGTGTTAGAAATCAAACTGAAGAACTGACAGCTCAACTACTAGACAAGAACGTTGATGTAGCCATTATTACGGAAACTCGACTGACCAAAAAATAAACTTTAAAAATACCACAGTACTCCAGATAAGGTACTGACCATGCTGACGCGGAGCAAATGCCGGCACTGCAGTCATTGTACACCAATCCCTCTCTCACCACCTACTCCCATTACATACTCATGATTTACTGCAATCCACAGTTATCATAACCAAAACTTTCTCCTTCCCTATTACCCTTGAATCAGCGTGTCACAATCTAAGCTAATTCATATCTAATACCCAATTCAGTTCCCTCCTCGATTCTTCAAGACACAATTCATCCTGGGTGCAGAATTAAACGCCAAGAATCAACAATAGGGCTCAAGAACCACAAATTCTAGCGGCCGAACACTGCTGTGTGCACTCAATTCCCAAAGTTTTAACCTTGTTCCTCCGAACTCTCCAACCTACTGGCCCACTGATCCTAACTGCAATTCCTATATCCTTGATTTCTTCGTCCACAGTGGTTTAGGTTCTCTCAACTATTCCATTACACGCCTCAATGAACGTTCCTCAGACTACAGTCCATTAATATTCCAAATATTACTAGCTCCTATTCCTTAACCCTTTCCACTGTCCTTTAGAAAGAGGCATAGTCAACTGGAAACTCTTTCATCAAATCCTTTCCAAACAACTTGACCTCAGAATAACCCTGAAAACCACAGAAGACCTCCTTGATTTTTTCATCCACAGTGGCTTAGGTCCCTCCAATCATTCCTTTTCCGGTCTTGCCGAACTATCCTCAGATCATAGTCCATTATTACTCTAATTATCTCTAGCTCATATTCCTAAGTCTTCTAAACCGTCCTTCATCAGAGGTCCAGTTAACTGGAAACTCTTTCACCAAATCCTTTCCGATAAAATTGACCTCAGAATAACCCTGAAAACCCTAGAAGACCTTGACAATGCAGTACACTTTTTTACCACCGCTATCCAACAAGCAATCTGGACTGCTTCTTCTCCAAACCACTCCTCAAGAACTCACAAGAAAAATAAGTTACCTAAACACATCCTCGACGCGTACCAGATTATTATACCAACGTAAAATACATCACACAAATCGCAGTTCCCATAATTATTACTCTAATCAAGTCAAGCAAGAATTATCCAACTTCAAATCCCAATCCTTTAACTCTTACCTTGCCTCCCTCTCCACTCACGACAATTCCCTCTGTAATATCACCGAAAAAAATCTAAAATCCCAAAATATTTCCCATCCCCTCTGTCGAGGTGATGGCTCCTGGGCAGCGCCTGAAGAAGAAAGAGCTGAAAAATTCGCCAGACACCTCACCTGTACATTTACTCCTCATCCTGAATCCCATCATATCCATAATGCAAAAGTAGAAAAAATCCTCTCCTCACCAGTTCCACTTTTTCTACCATCAAAAGCAGTTCACCCTTCTGAGGTCAAATATCATATACGAAAATTATATTCCCACTAATTTCCTAGATACGACCTTCTAACCCCACAGATCCTTCATCAATTACCACCTAAAGCAATCATGTTCCTCACATATATATATAGAACTTCATCCTAAGAACTACCCATTTTCCTCTCTTATGGAAACATTCCACCATCATGCTTTTCCTGAAACCAGGCAAGCCTCCCAATAATACATCATCCCATTGAACAATTAGCCTACTCCCAATTCTTTCAAAAATGTTTGAAAAGATCCTACTGAAAAAAATCCTACCCATGATAGAATTACAAAACCGTCCTACCCATCAAATCGGATTTCGTTTCCAGCATTCCACCATTCAACACGGACTCCGAATTGTTGACCACATATCCTCATCCATAGAAAGCAAAGAGTATTGCTAGGGAACATTCCTGGACATCGAGCAAGCTTTCGACCACGTGGCACACAGTCTACTCTTTAAACTCAAAACCCACCTACCCCAGTCCTTATATCTAATACTCCGATCCTACCTCTCTGACCGCTCTTTCGAAATGAATACCAGTTCCTCTCTCAGACACAGTCCGGTATCTTGGCTTTCTTCTAGATAAAATACTAACGTGGAATCCACATACCAGACATAAAAGACAACAACTTAACAGAATAACCCGGGTATGGACAGCTATATAGACTAATGAATAGAAAATCTCAACTTTCAGTCGACAACAAACTACTAATCTACAATACAATATTGAAACCTATCTGGACCTACGGACTAGAGCTGTGGGGGACAACAAAACCTTCTAACATTAAACGCATTCAATCCTTTCAGTCAAAGTCCTCCGAACGATAGTCGATTATCCCTTCTATGTAAGCAATAAAACCCTCCTTAATGACCTTCGTATCCCACTAACAGATAAATTTTCCAAATTTCAATAGAACCTCACTCATCGTCCAAATCATGTAGCACAATCCCTATCTAGCTCCAGCCATCTCTACAATCCTCCCCGGAGGTAAAAACGGCAGTGGCCCCGGGACCTCTTGTAAGTATGTGTATATTGGAGTACTGACAATGGCCAGATTCTCCACTCAAGTCCTGAGCGTCTGTTGCTCTAGTGCCATCAGTCTCCACTGGTTTGCAATACGAGTGACACGGCTGGGAGAGAAGCACTAGGATCTCCTGGGGTCCTGCTTCCATTCCTGCTTCCACATTTGGGGGAAAAAGCATGACTCGGAATCCCCGGGGCGAATGTAAATATTTTAATTTCATTTAGGTTCTCTATATTATTAGTATATATTTTCTATTCTATATTATTTTTACATATGTATGTTAATTTTCTTATTTTACTTTCTCCAACTCTTTTTATTTTATCTCTATTTTAGTTATCATTTGTGTATATATATATATATATATATATATATATATATATATATATATATATATATATATATATTATATATATATATATATATATATATATATATATATTGAGTGAATGTTTAATGTAGCCCTAATATTAATGCCCACTAATACGGCAAAATGTATTAATTTTGAAATATAAAAAAAAAATATATATATATATTTTTTTTTACAACTTTTCTTTAATCGACCTTTTTGATAATTATAATATTTTATATATATAACACACATAAATGATTATGTTTAAAAATATATATAGCAACTGAGGAAGGAAAGTACACTATTTGGTACAGAGGAAGCGGGAATCATTGTTTAGGTAACGGGTTTCCAATTAGGAATATGACTTTGAGGGACGTACGATTCTCTAGTGATAGAATTACGGAAGCTATATTTCAGGGACGTTGGTTTAAAATCGCATTTATAAACATACATTGTCCGACCGATGACAGAGACGATGAAGTCAAATATGAAATTTTCGATAAACTCGAATGATTTTATGATAAACTACAGCAAAACTCCACGAAAATAATTGTAGGTGAAGCGAACGCAAAGGTGGGAAGGGAAGAAGTTTATGTTCCGACGATTTGTAAAGAAAGTGTGCAAGAATAAAGTAATGATAATGGGATCCGTCTGATAAACTTTTCCATCTCGAAAATTAAAAGTACTGCGTTTAAACATAAGGATATTCATAAATATACTTGAACAACACCGGATTCGCAAACACGAAATCAAATCGATCTTGTCTTGATACAACGTAGCTGGCAAAGCATTATAATTAATGTACGGTCTTATCGCGGAGCAGAATGTGGGTCAGATCATGAATTAGTACTGAACTTATGGAAACATTCCACCATCGTCCTCTTCTTGAAACCAGGCAAACCTTCCAACTATACAGCATCCTATAGACCAATTAGCCTACTCCCAATCCTCTCAACAATTTTTGAAAAGATCCTACTGAAAAGAAACCTACCTATAATCAAATCCTATAACCTTCCTACTCATCAATTCGGATTTCGTTCCCAACATTCCACTGTCCAACAAGGACTCCGAGTTGTTGACCATATATCCTCAACCCTAGAAAGTAAGCAGTATTGCTCGGGTGCATTTCTGGACATAGCGCAAGCTTTTGACCGGGTATGGCACGCCGGATTGCTCTTCAAGCTTAAAATCCACCTACCACAGTCCTTATACCTAGTACTCCGATCCTATCTTTCCGACCGCTCCTTTCGAGTTCGCTGTGGTACCGAATTCTCCGACTGTTACTCAATTGAGGCTGGCGTTCCTCAAGGCAGCGTCTTGGGCCCCATCCTTTACATTCTCTTTACCGCTGATATTCCTGTCCATCCCGATACCCTCCTGGCAACTTTCGCTGATGACACTGCTATCCTTTCTTCCAACTCAGATCCTGAAACAGCGTCCGCAAACTTACAAAGGCACCTCTTCCTGATTGAACACTGGTGTAAGAAATGGCGCATCAAGGTAAACGAATCTAAATGTAAACACATTACCTTCACCCTTCGGCGTAATACCTGCCCGCCAGTTTATTTTAACTCCATCCAGCTTCCTTTCTCAGATACAGTCCGGTATCTTGGCTTTCTCTTAGACAGACGACTAACATGGAATCCACATACTAGACTTAAAAGACAGGAACTTAACAGACGATATGGCCAGCTATATAGACTACTGAATAGAAAATCTAAACTTTCTGGTGAAAACAAATTAATGATCTACAAGACAATACTGAAACCCATCTGGACTTACGGACTAGAACTATGAAGAACAGCCAAATTTTCTAACATCAAACGCATTCAATCCTTTCAGTCTAAAGTCCTCCGTACAATAGTCAATGCTCCCTTCTATGTAACCAATAAAACCCTACACCATGACCTTAATATCCCATTTATTCTTGATCTTATCCCAGCCAAATTTTCCAAATTTCACCAGAACCTTTCTCATCACCCAAATCCCGTTGTACAATCCCTATCAAGCACCACCCATCCCTACAATCCCCTTCGTAGGTTAAAGCGGCAGTGGCCACGAGACCTTTTGTAAATATGGATATTTTGGAGTTCTAGCAATGGCCAGATTCTCCACTCAAGTCATGAGTGTCTGTGGCTGTAGCGCTCTTACTCATCCTCCGCTGGTTTAAAATACCAGTGAAGTGGCTGAGGGAGAAGCGTAGGGATCTCCTAAGCCTCCCTTTTCCCTCCACATGTGGAGGGGACAGGATTGGTTCGGAGATCACCTGGCAAATTGTAAATAATGTATATATGTATGTTTTATATAAGGTGTTTGTTTTACTTTTATTTCTATTTTTATTTACTTCTGTGTATATATATATTTTTTTTTCTTTACTCTTTTGTTCTTTTTTCTTATTCTTTTGTTATTACTTTATTTATTTATATTTTTGTATATACGGTATGAATGCAATCTGTGAACTCTATTATAAGTGTCCTTAAACTGTGACAAATTGTAATATTTCTGAATAAAGTGTTTTAATATCTAAATATCTATTATATAGATTGTGTCCACCGTCAGAATATGGTTAGTAAAGAGTTTTGGGAATTCGTTAAAGTATTTAGAAAAAGTAATTACTGGTCTGTAGGTAATATATCATTACAAGATTGGTTAAGTAATATAAACTTACAAGATTGGCACTTTAAAACTCTATACAACCCTCCGTTAATTTCAAACAGATTTTTATACGTTGAACCGGATATTAATAATGCTATTTTAGATAGACCCTTCTCTCTTGGTGAGTTGAAAGCTGTTTTGGGTAACACCAAAAATAACAAGGCACCAGGAAGTGATAGGATCCGATATGAATTTTACAAGTAAGCTCCCGATTCCTTTTTAAACATTTTATTGGCTATATTTAATAGAATTTTTGAAATGGGCTATGTCCCATTAACATTATTTTTCCATTATATAAAAAAGGGGATAAAAATTTGGCTTCTAATTAAAGGGGAATCTCCTTCATTAATGCAATTGCCAAGTTATATACGGGGTTGATTTTGGCTAGATGTCTGCACTGGATTGATGAAAACAATATAATTAAAGAAGCTCAGGCTGGTTTTAAAAAAAAAATATTCAACAATCGATAACATATTCACATTAACGAGTCTAATTAAATTAAAATTACAAAAGAAAAGTGAAAAAGTTTATGCGTTTTTTGTAGATTTTTCTACAGCATTTGATAGTCTGGATCGTTGTAGTCTAATTTATAAACTATATCAGCTAGGATTTTCATCTAAATTAATTAATTCAATTAAAAGTTTGCTTAGCGATACTAATGCTTCAGTTTAGGGTTTGGGTGGTTTGACGAAACCATTTAGTATAGAATCGGTTGTAAGACAACGTTGTTTGCTTAGTCCGATTCTATTTTCATTATATATAAATGATTCTGAAGAAACTTTAGATGGTGGTATTTGTGTAGAGGAAAATTGAAAAAATTAAATATCTGGCTTTTGCGGATGATATTGTTCTGCTATCTTCACATCCAGCGACATTACAGAGTAATATAAATTCTCTAGACGAATACTGTAAAAAATGGAATCTGAGAATAAATCTCGAATAATAAATCTAAAATAATGGTTTTTCGCAATGGCGGTAAGCCATCACGTAAAGAAAAATGGTTCGTGGGCTACAAAAGTATAGACGTAGTACAACAGTACAAATACTTAGGAATAATTCTCACGCCTACTATCTCAATGTCCAAACATCTGGCAGAAAAACTGGAGAAAACCAAGGTGGGTTTGAATTTTATTATTTTTTTTTTTTTTTCAGTTTATCGAAAACAAAGACATAGCTCTATCCAAAAAAATACAAGTATTTAATTCCGTTAGTAGGGCAGTGATGTGCTACGGAGCACAAATCTGGGACGGGGTAAGTTATGAAGCCGTGGAAAGACTACTAAGATTCTTTCTTAAAAAAATATTTAAATTACCAAAATATACTCCAACACACTTTATTCACTTTGAGACTAACATAGATCCGTTATTTATCTTCACAATTAAACTCCATTTTGATTATATTGTAAAAATTTAGAATTTTCCACCACATAGATATCCAAAAATATTAGCACTACAGATAATTAAAAAAGAAATCGCATGATTTAGGGACTTACTTAATCTGAAATGAACTGCATGGATTAAATTTCAATTTAAATCGATGTAACTGTGATGATGTTAAACTGCGAAGAGCTAATTTATATTTACTAAGAACTCAAATTCAGAAAGACAAATATAATCAATATGTAATTAAAGTTCAGAATTCTAAAACTTTCACTTTTTATCCTCATTTAACTTCAGTAAATTATATTGACGACAACAGCTCATTGAAGGTGATCAGATGGGTGATTAAAATTAGAGCTGATGTTTTGAACTTAAATTATAAACACTTCCAGCAAACAAATAATAATTGTAGCATGTGTAATACAAACGAAACAGAAGATCTCTATCACTTCCTGGCTGCTTGTCCGATACTCTCTGAATTTAGAATTAAATGGTTAAAGTCTAGAAATTTATCTCGGGATCAAGTAATAGACTTATTAAATGGAAACAATTGGATAGCATTGGTAAATTACTGCAAGTTTGCTTACTCCTATAGAATAATGCTCACCAGAGAATTTAACAATTAATCACTTGGAGAATTTTGGTACGACTGTTTTTGTGATTAAAATATTTGTATAACTTTTACATTGTAAATATAATTGTTCTTATTTTCCTATTAAGTATTTTTATATAAATAGACTGAAATATAATTTTGTTATGAAACACAGACTCCTCTGACGGTCAACAGACTATGTAGCAAGTCTGATTTTCGGTTTTAAATCTAAAAATAATATTTTGTATTGTTTTTTAGTTTATATTTTGTAATTTTGATAAATAAAAATACTTTTTCTTCTTCTTTTTCTCCATGAATTAGTAATATCGAAACTTCGGCAAAAACTTCATACAAAAAAGAGAAAAGAAAACCGTTTCGATTTTGAGAAATTTAATTTGGAAAAATTAAAAAATCCGTCAATTAGAACCCAATTCGATCTAGATGTAAAGAATATGTTTGAAGCTTTAGAGCTTTCTGACGAGAACCACGAGGATATTGACAAGTTAAGGGTAGAGCTCAGGGATAATATTACAGCGGTCGGGAACTCGTGTCTAGAAAAAAGGAAAATAAGAAAAACAAACCGTAGTTTGATAAAGATTGCTTAAACCTGTGCGAAAAAAAAAGCGGCTAAATTAAAAGCTTTTAATAATCCTATCGAAGACAATCTGGAATGCTTCCGAAGCTCGAAAAAGGAAACGAAAAAGGAAATTGCTTGAAAATAAAAAAAGGGAATATCTTAAAAATAAAATAATTGAAATAGAAACTAACGGAATCGAAAATAACGTAAGAGACATGTACAAAGGTATAAACAGATGACGTAAATGTTTACGGACCGTAACGTCTGGAATTAGGGATGAAAATAACAATATTCTGACCGATCCGGTTGACATATTAAATAAGTTTAAGAACCACTTTGACAATATTTTAAATACGGGAAATTATGATCGGTGTTCTCCTTCTGAGTACCAGAGTGCTGAACCGTTAATAGAAGGACCAAGTAAAGAAAAAATTGAAGTAGCTATCGGAAAAATAAAATCTTATATAGCAGCTGGGACCGATAATATTCCTATTGAACTTATTAAGGCATGCAGGGAAGCTGGAGTTTCTAAAATACATCGGTTGGTCAAAAAGATCTTGGAGAATGAGAAATTACCTGAAGAATGGAAAGAATCTATTTTTATTCCGATTCACAAAAAGGGCCCGAGGACGGATTGTAGTAACTATCGAGGAATTTCACTCCTTCCGGTATGTTATAAAAGATTCACTTTAATCTTAACCAGTAGAATCATGGAATACAATATACACAAATAATAAAGAAATAAATATAAATATAAGAAGTTAATAAATAATACTGGTGAAGAAGTTAAATTAAATAAACAAATAAAATAAAATAAAAACTTCTAAACACAATCATACCTATATACAATATATACATTCGCCCAAGAATCTCTGAGCCAGGTTTTTTTCCCCCACACGTGGAAGGCAAAGCAAGACTCCGGAAGATCCCAGCGCCACTTTTCCAGCCGCATCACTAGTATTAGAAGCCAATCGAGACTGAAAGAGGGCACTAAAGCCACAGACGCTCAGGACATAAGTGGAGAAGCTGGCCATTGCCAGGACTCCAAAGGCATATTTACAAAAGATCTCGAGGCCACTGCCGTTTCAACCTTAGAGGGGGATGGTATGGATGTTCGGAGCTGGATAGGGATTGCGCTAGAGGATTGGGATGATGAATGAGGTTCTGGTGAAAGTTGGAGAATCTGGATGGGATGATGTCATGGACATATGGGATGTTAATGTCATGGTGTAGGGTCTTGTTCGTGACATAATATGGAGCATTGACTATTGTTCGAAGGACTTTGGACTGGAAAGATTGGATACTTTTTGGGAATAGGATAATAGTAGAATGGTTCCATAAAAGAGGAAAGTGGGTGGTTCGCTGGATGCTATTGTATATTAATGTAAGACATATGACAACTTTAGGAGGGGTTGTCTAAGGATATGAGAGGTAAGGAGGTCGTATCGAGGAAATTTGTGGGAAAGTAATTTTCGTAAATGGTATTTGACCTCAGAAAGATTAACTGCTTTAGACAGTGAGGAGAGTGGCATGAGTGAATTAGGGAAATACTCTACTGTTGAGGTGTTTGGAGGAAAGGTGTCTGGCGAATTTCTCAGCTTTGTCTTCTTCAGACGCCGCCCAGGAGCCATCACCTCGACGGAGGGGATGGGAAATATTTTGGGATTTTAGAATTTTTTTCGGTGATATTACAGAGGGAATTGTCGTGAGCGGAGAGGGAATCAAAGTAAGAGTTAAAGGGTTGGAATTTGAAGTTGGTTTTGTTGTCCCCCACAGCTCTAGTCCATAGGTCCAGATAGGTTTAAGGATTGTCTTGTAGATTAGTAGTTTGTTGTCGACTGAAAGTTGAGATTTTCTATTCATTAGTCTATATAGCTGTCCCTACCCGGGTTATTCTGTTAAGTTGTTGTCTTTTATGTCTGGTATGTGGGTTCCACGTTAGTATTTTATCTAGAAGAAAGCCAAGATACCGGACTGTGTCTGAGAGAGGAACTGGTATTCATTTCGAAAGAGCGGTCAGAGAGGTAGGATCGGAGTATTAGATATAAGGACTGGGGTAGGTGGGTTTTGAGCTTGAAGAGTAGTCCGGTGTGCCACGTGGTCGAAAGCTTGCTCGATGTCCAGGAATGCTCCCTAGCAATACTCTTTGCTTTCTAGGGATGAGGATATGTGGTCAACAATTCGGAGTCCTTGTTGAATGGTGGAATGCTGGAAACGAAATCCGATTTGATGGGTAGGACGGTTTTGTAATTCTATCATGGGTAGGATTTTTTTCAGTAGGATCTTTTCAAACATTTTTGAAAGAATTGGGAGTAGGCTAATTGTTCAATGTGATGATGTATTATTGGGAGGCTTGCCTGGTTTCAGGAAAAGGATGATGGTGGAATGTTTCCATAAGAGAGGAAAATGGGTAGTTCTTAGGATGAAGTTCTATATATATATATATGTGAGGAACATGATTGCTTTAGGTGGTAATTGATGAAGGATCTGTGGGGTTAGAAGGTCGTATCTAGGAAATTAGTGGGAATATAGTTTTCGTATATGATATTTGACCTCAGAAGGATGAACTGCTTTTGATGGTAGAAAAAGTGGAATTGGTGAGGAGAGGATTTTTTCTACTTTTGCATTATGGATATGATGGGATTCAGGATGAGGAGTAAATGTACAGGTGAGGTGTCTGGCGAATTTTTCAGCTGTTTCTTCTTCAGACGCCGCCCAGGAGCCATCACCTCGACAGAGGGGATGAGAAATATTTTGGGATTTTAGAATTTTTTTCGGTGATATTACAGAGGGAATTGTCGTGAGCGGAGAGGGAATCAAAGTAAGAGTTAAAGGGTTGGAATTTGAAGTTGGATAATTCTTGCTTAACTTGTTTAGAGTAATAATTATATGAACGGCGATCTGTGCGATGTCTTGTACGTTGCCATTACAATCTGGTACGCGTCGAGGATTTGTTTAGGTAACTTATTTTTCTTATGAGTTCTTGAGGAGTGGTTTGGAGAGGAAGCAGTCCAGATTGCTTGTTGGATAGCGGTGGTAAAAAAGTGTACTGCATTGTCAAGGTCTTCTGGGGTTCTCAGGGTTATTCTGAGGTCAATTTTATCGGAAAGGATTTGGTAAAAGAGTTTCCAGTTAACTGGACCTCTAATGAAGGACGGTTTAGAAGACTTAGGAATATGAGCTAGAGATAATTAGAGTAACAATGGATTATGGTCTGAGGATAGCTCGCCAAGATGGGAAAGGGAATGATTGGAGGGACCCAACCCACTGTAGATGAAAAAATCAAGGATATCACGATTGCGGTATGGATCTGTGGGCCAGTAGATAGGCGAGTTAGGAGGAAGCAGAATGAAACGTTGGGAATTGAGCACAGAAAGCAATGTTCTACCACGAGAATTCGTGGTTCTAGAACCCCATTGATGATGTGTTAGGAGGGCAATATACTGGTGCTATGGTGACGGGAAAGGAGAAGGTTTTGATTACGATAGCGGTGGACTGTAGGAAATCTCGAGTCGGTAATAGGAGCTGGTGATGACAACGGGAGTGATGTACAATAACAAAGTTACTGGCATGTGGTTTACCGCCAGGATGGTAAGTTATGTTATGTATTGACGTATTTTTAAATGCTGTTTTCTGGTCAGTCGTGTTTCCAGTGATTAGTACTACGATGTTCTTGTGCAGTAGTAAAGCTGTTAGTTAGTCAACGTGATTTGTAACACCATTCGCTTTTTAAAGGAGGGATGAGGTGAGATACGAGATTTCTGAGGAGAAATACGAGTGGAGTAACTAGGCATTTGAAATCGGTTAGGAAAGATGCTAACAAACTGGTGAGATCTGTTGCAATTGAAGGGGGAGGAATATGAAGAATTTGATGTCTTTGATGATTAGGTATGTTAGGATGAACAAGATATTGAGGTTGTGGTTGAGGTAGTTGTTTCTGCTGGGCTTCACATGGTATTAGTTGGGTTCTTACCTCTAAGAAGTACGGAGTATGATACATTATTACTAACAATTCTATAAGGTTCTCTTCTTGGTCTGGTTGTCTCATCTTGGATCCGGTATCGGGATTTGATTTTCTTATATTTTTGGTAGCCTTTGTAGTTGACCGGGTGTCCATCCAGGCATCTGGCACAAACTTCAGGATCTTGTATTGGTTTGGTGCACTCTGCTGATTTGTTTTGTTCACACCATTACACGCAACGAGGTGAGTGGTGGCAGTAATTTTTTGTGTGGCACTGCACGATTTCCCTCTTGGGGTACGGCTTCCTATCTTCACGATAGTTTAGGAAAATCTCTTGATTTTATAAATGTTCTCTACACCGGGTGATGGCACCAGGTCCACGAAAAGTAATCGTAGTGGAACTTTATTTTTTACTCCTGTCTGCTTCTTATTCTCCTTCGGAACGTTGGTTACCTGACGCACTTTGAAACCAAGCGCCGCTAGTTCTTCTTTTATCACTTTAAGTCTAGTACGAATAAGGTAGTGGATAAGCGGATGCGAAGGTTGTGTTCTCAAATCGTCTCTCAGATTTTGCCTATTTTTCAGCGGAATCTGTTTGATTACTCACTGAATACAGTCCAAGTGTACACCAGATAAAATGAGTCCGCAATATTTGACATATCGTACCACCGCCAGTTGGCGTTGAGGAATGCAAATTTCTTATCACCACTCGTAACGATCTTTCCTGTTCCAGCTGGTACATTTGAGTTCGTTTCTGACAGATCTTCACAATTTTTCGGTAGGTTTCGGCAGTATCTATTGTTATTTTCTTATCGTTGGTCCTGTTGAGGCAAGAGTAACTGCCGGAGCAGATTTTGTTTAGTTGTGTACACAATAACTGAAAATTTTAGATAATGTTTACAAATATCAGAGGAGGCCTTGGTTCCCTGGTTATTGCTGCTGACTCCATTACTTCTCTGACATTATGAAGCACTTGGAACGGGTTTGGAGTTAAGAAAGGATATTCTTCAACCATTTATTGCGAAGACGTACCTGGTTGAGGTTCAGGTTCAGGATCCGGATTGTTCAATGTGGTTATTGGAGCTACTTCTCGCAGGCAGCGACGAGTTCTTTGTTTGGCTGGTGAGTCACGAGGGGTATTAACGCCGTCTGACCGAGTCCTCTTAGTGGGTACCTTACTGGACATCACTTGGTGACAATGCCGCATATCATTAAAGAAGAAAAATAAATAAATATTAAAAAAAATATAAAAATAAAAAAATATATATCAAACAGCAAATATCAACTGCTCTGATGTACATGTAATTTTTTTCAATGAAAAATCAGAGAGATCCCGCTGAAAAATAGGCAAATACTGAGAGACCAGTTGAGAGCACAACCTTCTTATCAGCTGATCCACTGTCTTCATCGAAAATCTAGAAAATTATTACACTATTTATGCATGTTGTTTCCAAATAGTGTTTTACTTTTGCAACTGCTTTCCATGGTAGGACAGAAGATGAAAGAAAAACCATGCCCATTCTTGAAACTGTTGCAGGGGAAGCGTTGTCAACATTGTCTGGCTCAAATACAAGTTTCGAATTCTTAGCCATTACTATACGATCTCCATTAGCTAAAGTAAGTGTTTTTGTATCGTCAAGAACTGAGTTAAGGTTCTCTATCCAAACAGCATCCACGGGTCCATCTAATACAATCCACATGTTTCTCTCAGGGGGAGTCTTAATATTCCTTGATTAACCCAAAAAATCAAGATTACGTTATAAAGAGAAGTCAATATCCAAGCAAGTACTCTTTGTGTTAAAATGGGCTTGCGATACATCACATTTAGTTTTTGTGCTATCTTAATCTTTCTTTCACCTTATCTTTCCATTTCTGACGGGCTTATCAGAATCAGTGTGGGATTGCGCATGTCACTTTCACTGACCGAAATTCTCTTTGTTATTATACATTGCTATACATGTTATTATATATTGCTCTTTGTTATTATACATAGTTAAGAATGTGTTTATATAAACTGCTCAGAAATGAATAGGTATACTTCCATCGATTCCTACTAGTTTCAATTACTAATATATAAAATATATAGTAAGTGAAAGTATTGATCATGAAATTTTCGAATTCGTGTTCTCAAAAAATAGTGTGTGTATTTGTATGTGAACAGTCTAGCTCAAAAACGAAAATTAGTTCGAAACTGAAATTACAATTTAAGATTTGTATGTAGTTGGGATGTTAGAGTACCTTTTTGGTAAAATCAGCTAACCATAAGTGCGACTTTATATCATCGATTTTAGACATTTTTTAGATGTTCTCGAACTACAATATCTCAAAACGATTTTGATTAAATTTGGTACATCAGTGTAAAATTAGTATGATGGGAAAAGTAAGATTCACGGCATCTGATCGTAACCTGGGGTAAGCAAAGAGCAGATCTGTAAGGCGTTAAAGGAAGCATCGGAATCGAGTAAAACTCTCTTTGCTGGCAACAATACAATATGGGTAAAACATTAGGGAATGTGGAGGTCCGAGCAAATATAGAGTGGATAGAACGTTTATCCGATGCAAGTATTCAGTGGAAACAAAAAAAGAAGAGGAGCAACACAAAGCAGTAACAGTAGCATACCACCAGGGGAAAACCAACCACCGAGGCGTGTATTTCTAGTGGGGTATGAAAAATTCCATTCAGGGACAGCGAGTAGGGAAGTACGAAGTATGTCTGCGCACGAAGCACGATAGACAGCCCCCTCAAGGAATTCAGGAGACACCTACTGGGAATCACATCCCAGATGCTAAAACTGTTTAATAAAAAAGCCATACTATTCCTCACCTATATATATATAATGCTGTACACCGAACCACATATTTTCCTGACCCTTGGAAACTATCCATTGTCAAAATGATACCTATGAATCCTGTATCCCATCCTAGAATCTAAACACATTATCCCAGATCCCCAATTTGGATTCCGCACATCCCACTCCACTATTCAGCAATGCTATAGTGTGGTAGATGTAGTCCCTCTGCATTGAATATACTGCACTAAAGTCTTTCTCGACGTTAATCAGGCGTTTGATAGAGTCTGGTATCCGGAACTAGTGTACAAATTCCATAACTAATGTACAAACTGCGTAAATTCCTGTCACCTACATACTTCCTCATTATCCGTTCTACCTTACTGACAGATACTTCAAAGTCAATCACAACAATGCTTATTCATCTCTTTTTACTCAGTTTGTTCGATTTCCTCATCAGTATCTTAGATCCTATCCTTTACACGGTTTATATAGCTGACATCCCAACCCAATCCAACATTGCCACATATGCCGATGACACGTGTATCGTATTAGTTATTAATGATCCATCTATTGCATCCCAAACTCTTCAATCACACATCACAAGTCTTTAAAATGGTGTAAAAACTGAAGGATTAAAATAAATTCCATCAAATTACATTTACTCTTCGTCGTAAACCTATGACTTCCTGTCCTACAGTATCCTTCAACAATAGTCCACTTATCCCTGTTGAACAAATCCGATACCTAGGACTCCACCTAGACAAACGACTCACTTGGCACCCCCATACCAGACTGAAACGACTAGAAACCACCCGACGTTTTCGACTACTACAGCACTTAGCAATAATAATAAAAATCTATTTTCATTTCATTTCATTTACTAGACAAACGCTCTAAACTTCCAGCTATTTACAAAAGACTCACATTTATTACTATAATAAGGCCTATATGGACTTACGGGATCGAGATTTGGGGCTATACTAAACCATCAAATTCCTCTCGTATAAAATCCCCACAATCAAAAATCCTTCGTAAAATCCTCAATACTCCCTACTTTGTCACAAATAAAATAATCCATAACGACTTTAATATACCATATGTTTCCGATTTAGATCAATACAGATACCTATCCTTCCATAATACACTTCTGAACCATCCGAACCCCTTTTTTCCAACCTTGCTTCCTTTCTATCCCTGATAACCCTCTGAAGCTTCTGAAAAGAAGATAGCGTCGGGACCTTCTAATATAGAAATATAATTGGAGTGCTACCTATAGGTAGTTTCTCTTCATGTTGTACATGTCATGTTACTTATTTCATATTTACTAGTTGTATTTATCATTTAATGCAGTTGTAAATTTCAATAATAAAAAAAAAAAATAATAAGTTTTTATTATCATTTGAAAAAAAAAATATTTATTTTAGTAATACTGTAATAAGCCTCTGGCAATTTCGTATTTGAATATTTTAAAGTAATTTTAGGTATGTCAACACTACACATAATTCTATTGCGCTGATAGCGGATGAACCTTGACCCCTTTAATCCATAAGATATAAACAACCTCATAGGTTTTCTTAATCCCTATCAATATAAGTTTTATATTTATGAGAAATCTAGAGCTCATCCCTCCATTCCTACAATTATAACCCTACAGTAATCTTCCTGTTTTTTTTATTATAGATAGAAAGACGTTATTGACGGCCCTAGAAAAAAAACCGTTATTCTGGAACTACCTGTAACTCCATCTAAAGGAGCAGAAGACACTCAACCTCATCCGGTTACATCTCAGGAGACGATAGATGAGTCTCCCTTTTTCACCCTGAATCCTTACGAAGTACTGCAAAATGAAAAAGAGGAGATGGAATATGCACCCATTCCCAGAGACCCTCAACCCCCTCCAATTTTCGTTAAAAAATTCCTGCTACTATGCATACATTTAAACAAAATTTCATGGTTGCTACTCCCGTTTAAGCAGGACTAACGATATTAAAATATCCCAGGTATAGCTGATGGATACCGCCAAATTATTAAATATCTATCCGATACAAAGGCAGATTTTGACAGCCACCAATTGAGGCAAGAGCGTTCCCAGAGGGTAGTAATCCGGAATTTACACCCCTCTACTCCAGCCGAGGCGATTCAAGAAGAACTGACGGCCCTAGGTTTCAAAGTCCGACAGGTCACCAGTGTAATGAAGGACGACAGAGATGTATCAGGTACTAATAGAAAAATACTATTACCTACATTTTCCATAGCTTTAGAGCTCTCAGAAGTCGATAAAACATACGAAATTAGAAGATTATACTATACTAGCGTTAAGGTAGAAAAAAACATAAACTAAAAGAGAAATCTTCCAGTGCCATAATTGCCAGCCATATGGCCACACCAAAACTTACTTCCACCACATCCCGTAATGCGTAAATTGAGGAGAGTCACACAAGACTAGTGAATGCAATAAACTGAAAACTACTCCCGCTATATGTGCTTTATGCCTGGAAGGATATCCTGCCACCTATATGAGCTACCAATTCTACAAAAAGATCAAAAATAAATTTCGTAAACCCGGGAACCAAGAAGAAATCTCTAAGCCCAGAAGAGGACCTGCTAAAATAGTAGACTCTAAAGTTTCTTTTTCCCAGTTATTAGGGGGGGGGGGAGCCCCGACTGACAAATGTGAGGCCCTGCCGCAACGTGAACCCCAAACCCAACTTCAACATCATATCCCTCCTAAAGTACAACACTCTCAACAACCTCATCAACATCACATTCCTCATATTCCACCTCCATCACAAACCACAGACCTTACCAGATTGTTGGCATCCTTCCTAACTGAATTAAATTCCCTTGTTGCCCCACTGATATCTCCCTTTACAAATCTAGTATCGCACCTCATCCCTCCTTTAAAAAATATTTAAATGAATTCCGTCAAACCCTTATCCATTCTAGTAGATAAGAATTGGGCGAGCTAGCGCACCAAAAAGAGCAGCCAATCAGAAGCCAGGATTTCAGTGACGTCATCATGGAGGGAAGTTTGAATTCAAATTTGAACAACGGCACGCTGCTTTTTAGGACCTCTAACCAGCCTTAACCACCACGTGACCAGTCACGTGCCCACCAGTCACGCCCCTTTTCGATCATGTGACCATCATATTTCCCCCCTCCTCCTCTCTCTATGAAGCTGAGTGTACCCGACCGCCATCTTCTTTTCATGTACTTAGAAAAATCATCTTTATTCTGGGACTAGGTCCCTTTAGAATAACAGTATTGTTCATATATATTAACTACAAATCTGGTCAAAAGACTTATTACAATGAATAATGACAAAATACATGTAATACATAAAGTAATAATTAAGCTCTTAGGATAAATTAACGAGGACAGTTGGGTAATAGGGGTTCAGTACTACAATATTGGAGCTAAAATAATTGCATAATAATCACTGAATGAAATTAGAAAGGAAAGTAAAATCTATTTTATAGGTAAAGCATTGTAGTGATGGAATATAAAAATTAAAAAAAATAATAATAACTGTTAATATGTAGGGAAAGAAATTGTAAAAACTAAAACAAAAAAATATATAAAAAAACAAATAATGATATACATATGTTCCCTAAGATATTTAAGTGATAATGCGTAAAGATTAGGAGAAGAGAAAATAAAATACATAATTGGTAATTGGTTGACTGTCGTGGATAATGAAGAGAAGAATAGTTGGGGTGCTCAGTCAAAAAAGGAAGGCAAAAAATAAATTATAATATTTATTTTTTACATATGCCGACGTTTCGACCTGAAGTTCAGGCCATCATCAGGACTTTCTCCTTAAGTGTCAAGGGGAGAATCCCCTTCTCTATATATATTCTCCCCTTGACACTTAAGGAGAAAGTCCTGATGATGGCCTGAACTTCAGGTCGAAACGTCGGCATATGTAAAAAATAAATATTATAATTTATTTTTTGCCTTCCTTTTTTGACTGAGCACCCCAACTATTCTTCTCTTCAGAAAATAAAATAAAGTATATATATACACATAGCGAGAAGTAACGAGGTTTGCACAGCTTATTGACGTCACGAGGTCTCCTTTTCGATCCTGTGACCCTCATATTTTCCCCATACCCTCTCTCTAAGAGGCTGAGTGTACCCAACCGCCATCTTCTTATCATGCACTTACGAGGTTTACGCCTTGTGTGTCGTCACGCCCCTTTTCGATCCTGTGACCACCATTTTTCTCCTAGCCCCAACCCCCAACCCCTCCCTCTAAGAGGCTGAGTGTAACCGCCCGCCATATACTTTTCAGTTACTTATGAGATTTACGCCTTGTATGTCATCACAATCCTTTTCGATCCTGTGACCCCATATTTCCCCCTCCCCTACCCCTCTCTCTAAGAGGCTGAGTGAACCCGGCTGCCATCTTCTTTTCAGATTCTTACGAGGTTTGCGCATTCTATGTCGTCACGCCCCTTTTCGATCCTGTGACTCCACAGTTTCCCTTTCCCCTCCTCCCTCCCACTCCTCACTAAAAGGTTAAAGCCGGCCGCCAATTTGTTTTACTGTAAACTTCCTAATGTTTATCTTCTATATAACCTTCCTATTGTTTATCTTTTATATAACCTTCTTAATGTTTGCTTTTTCAGAGTCAGGTGAAATGCGATTTGAACGCCGAGGGAAGGGGGACTTTGCGAGTCATTTTCTTTTTCTATAACTTCCCTATTGTTTACCTTTTAAATAATGACAAATCTGGCGCTTCTCCCTCCATCCCAACCATTATAGCCATCATAACCTTACAGTAACCTTCCTAATTTTTTATTATGGTAATGGGTTCTACATGAGTATATAAGAATTGGGGGAGCTGGGACACCAAAATGAGCAGCCAATCAGAAGCCAGGATTTCAGGAACGTCATCATGGCGGAAAGTTTGAATTTGAATTTGAACAACGGCACGCTGCCTTTAGGACCTCCAACCAGCCTTAACCACCACGTGGTCAGTAACGTTACCACCAGTCACGCCCCTTTTTGATCCTGTGACCCTCATAGTTTCCCCCTACCCCTCCCTCAAAGAGGCTGAGTGTACCGGGCCGCCATATTGTTTTCATGTAATTACAAGGTTTACACCTTGTATATCGTCACGCCCCTCTTCGATCCTGTGAGCCTCACATTTTCCCCCCACTCCTCTCTAATATGATAAGCCCGGCCGCCATTTTGTTTTTCCAGTAATCTTCATAATGTTTGTTATGTATAATCTTCCTAATGTTTATCTTTTACATATCCTTCTCAATATTTACCTTTTCAGAGTCACGTGACCAGCGATTTGAGAGAAAGGGAGTACTTTGTCCGCCATTTTTGTTTTTTCTATAACTTCCTTATTGTTTACTTTTTCCATTATGACAAATCTGGTGCTTCCCCCTCCATCTGAACCATTATAACCATCATAATCTTACAGTAACCTCCCTAATTTTTTATTATGATAATGGGTTCTACATGGAATTCTACGGACCCCCATAGACTCCTTCGGGAGCCAAAACCCTTCGGGAGCTAGGGCCGAGGTCCTTTTTGCTCTAAAATCAACCGTTTTCGAGATATTCGACATTTTATGTTTTTATTATTTTTCAAAATAATATATTTCTTTTTTTTTATTATTCATTATTCCATGTAAACCGGATCATATATATTTGTGACAAATCTCGCGTTCCTCTCTCCTCCCAACTATTATAACCTTACAGTAACCTCCCTACTTTTTTTATTATGGTATTGGGTTCTATATGGGATTCTGCGGACCCCTCTAGAGCCATCGGGGGCTAGGGCCGAGGTCCTTTCTGCTCTAAAACCAACCGGTTTCGAGATATTCGAAATTTATGTTTAATTTTATATTATTATTTGGAAAAAAAATAATTATTTTAGTAATACTGTAAAAGGCCTCTGGAGATTTCGTATTTGAATATTTTTAAGTAATTTTAGGTATGCAAACACTACACATAATTCTATTGTGCAGATAGCGAATGGACTTTAACCCCGTTAATCCTTAAAATATAACCAACCTGTTGGGTCTTCTTAATCCGTATCTAAGTATAAACAAAAGACTTGGACCTTCAATCTCTTATCTCTTATTGTTCTCCTTTACACGTAAACATGGACTTTGACATCTTTAATGATTAAAATATAAACAACCTGTTAGGTCATGTTAATCCCAATCTAAGTATAAACATTTAGTAGCAAGTGTCATGGCCGCATCTGTAGTATAACTTTCATGTCGCTCTGTGATTGTTACATTGTTATGTGATTAATAGTAAAAACCCTGTGGTAATATTTTATCAACAGTGACTTTACAATCAGTTGAACATTTATAAGTTCACAGATACACTGGTGAGTTACAGTTTATTAACAATTAACAGTGGCAGTTAATTCCCTTGCCGTTCTTATCTTACATACGTTAAGTTCAAGGCCAAGCTCTGTATACTAGCTCTTTCTCGTCAGCTGGTCTCAGTTCGAAACCAAAGACTAATAGATTTTTTTTTTCCCCTCCCAGAAACAGTTTTGTTTTAATTATTTGTTATCTTGTTTATTTATTCTCAAAAATGTTTTGTTTCATTTCTCTTTTTAACTTTGTAAATAGTTTATTATTATTTTCTTTTCTTTTTTTTTAAGAATTTGTAAATATTTATTTTTGTAATTCTAATTTAGGTAAAGGTATATATATATATATTTTTTTTTCTTCTTGTTCTTATCATGGAAAATATGAATTTGGACAAGAACTCTTCATGTGAAGATTCGGATGACGAGACACCATTTTCAGAAGTTAGCGAAACTGATATGCAATATCTGAAAAGACGCTCACTTCAAAAACGTCACAGAAACTCTGCCCACGGGTCAGCGGGCAATTCACCCAATAAGAAAAAAATAAATCGACAAAATCTAAATTGTCAGCCGAGCAAAATAAATCACCACCCAAAACTAGAAGCAAAACAAATACCACAAAACCAGCGCCAACTGCACCAACTACTTCAGCCAGCAATAATGCTGTTCCTGTTAGTAACTCACCGATCAAACCTTCGGAGCCTCAAGCTCCTACTAACCCCGAACCGCCAACTAATTTTGTTTCCAAAATTGAAAATTCCATAACATTTGGTCAAGAAATTGCCGATCTGATAGGACAGACCAATTTTCACTGTTATTCCCGAGTAAACGACATAAAAATTAACACGAATTCAAGAGTTAATTATAAAACAGTAATTGACTACATCACATCTTTTTTTTTTTTAATCAGTTTATTGAATAATAATACAATCAGCCACTGCTGGAGGGCTATAATCATTAAGGCTAAAAGTTCTCATTCATACAATATATACAAATAACAAAGAAATAAATATAAATATAAGAAGTAAATAAATAATACTGGTGAAGAAGTTAAATAAAAATAAAAAAATAAAATAAACAAATAAAATAAACTAAAAACTTCTAAACACAATCATACCTATATACAATATATACATTCGACCAAGAATCTCCGAGCCAGGCTTTTTCCCCCACACGTGGAAGGCAAAGCAAGACTCCGGAAGATCCCAGCGCCACTTTTCCAGCCGCATCACTAGTATTAGAAGCCAATGGAGACTGAAAGAGGGCACTAGAGCCACAGACGCTCAGGACATGAGTGGAGAAGCTGGCCATTGCCAGGACTCCAAAGGCATATTTACAAAAGATCTCGAGGCCACTGCCGTTTCAACCTTCGAGGGGGATGGTATGGATGTTCGGAGCTGGATAGGGATTGCGCAAGAGGATTGGGATGATGAATGAGGTTCTGGTGAAAGTTGGAGAATCTGGATGGGATGATGTCATGGACATATGGGATGTTAAGGTCATGGTGTAGGGTCTTGTTCGTGACATAATATATGGAGCATTGACTATTGTTCGAAGGACTTTGGACTGGAAGGATTGGATGCGTTTGATATTCGATGATTTAGTTGTCCCCCACAGTTCAAGTCCGTAGGTCCAGATAGGTTTCAGTATGGTCTTGTAGATTAATAATTTGTTTTCTGTTGAGAGATGAGATGTTCTGTTTAGTAGTCTATATAGCTGACCAAATCGTCGGTTAAGCTCTTGTCTTTTAAGTCTGGTATGTGGGTTCCAAGTCAGTCTTTTGTCCAAAAGGAAGCCAAGGTATCGGACTGTGTCTGAGTAGGGAAGAGGAATTGAATTAAAAAGGATTGGCAGACAGGATCTGCGTCGAAGAGTGAAAGTTACATGCTTGCATTTTGATTCATTAATTTTGATGCGCCAGTTGTTGCACCACTGCTCAATGAAGGAAAGGTGTCTTTGCAGGTTCTGAGACGCTATTAGAGGATCCGAGTGAGAGGATAGGATGGCAGTATCATCAGCAAATGTTGCTAGGAAGGTATCAGGACTTGAAGGGATGTCAGCGGTGAAAAGGATGTAGAGAACTGGGCCCAAGACACTGCCTTGTGGAACACCAGCCTCAATTGGATAATGTTTGGAGAGTTCAGTGCCACAGCGGACTTGAAAGGAGTGATTTGAAAGGTAGGATTTGAGGACTAGGTACAAGGGTTGAGGTAAATGGGTTTTGAGCTTGAAAAGCAAGCCATCATGCCACACCCGGTCGAAAGCTTGAGCTACGTCCAGAAAGGCACCAGTGCAATATTGCTTGTTTTCAAGTGCAGAGGATATGTGGTCCACAATGCGAAGGCCTTGTTGGACAGTGGAGTGTCTTGAGCGGAACCCAAACTGATGGGGAGGGATATTGTGGGATTCGAGTATGGGTAGGATGCGTTTGAGAAGGATTTTCTCAAAGATTTTGGAAAGGATCGGAAGTAGGCTTATCGGTCTATAGGATGATGTATAATTAACAGGTTTACCTGGTTTAGGAAAGAGGATAATTATGGAGTGTTTCCACACCAGAGGAAAGTAGGTTGTGCCGAGGATACAGTTGAATAGGTATGTAAGGAATAATTGCTTTTTTGGGAAGTTGTCTGAGGATCTGGAAAGTAAGAAGATCGTGTCCTGGAGATTTGCGAGGTTTTAGGTTCTTTAAAAGGAATTTGACCTCAGAGGGATTGACGGCTGTAGGAGGTAAGGAGAGAGGAATCGGTGAAGAGAGGAATTCTTTAACTTCAGCAGTATGGGAGGGATGGAGTTCAGGATGAGTAGTGAATGTGTACGATAGATGTTTAGCAAACTCTTCTGCTCTATTCTCATCTGACGAAGCCCAGGAACCATCATCACGGCAGAGGGGGTGGGAAATGGATTGGAATTTAAGGATTTTTTTAGTTACATTCCAGATGGAGTTATCACTTGCAGATAGTGAGGAAAGATAGGAATTATAGGATTGGGATCTAAACGTGGCCAGTTTTTGTTTTACTTGCTTGGAATAATAGTTATATGATTTCCGATCATCAGGATGCCTGGTTCTTTGTCAGATAGTCCTAGAGCATCGTTTTCTATTAATAAGATCCAGTAGGTCTTGGGGTAGAGGATTTGTTTTGTGGTATTTTTTAGAAGGATCAGGTGAAGATGCGGTCCAAACTGCTTGTTGGATCAAGGTAGTCATGGAATGTACTGCTTCATCTAGGTCTGTAGGTGTTTTTAAGGAAACTCTGAGGTCAATATTATCATCCAGTATTTGACGGAAGAGGTTCCAATTAACTGGCCCCCTGATAAATGAAGGTGGAGGTGGTTTGGGAATTGGTGATGTGGAAACCGTTGGGATTAGGGGACTATGGTCTGAGGAAAGATCATCAAGTCTTGAGATGCAATAATTAAGGGACCCTAGACCTTTGTGGATGAAAAAATCTAGGAGATCGGGATTGCGGTTAGGATCTGTTGGCCACTATGTGGGAGAATTGGGTGAGAGGATGTTGCTGTGATGGGAATTAAGTGCAGATAGCAATGTTCGTCCTCGGGAATTTGTGGTTCTGGCTCCCCATTGCTGGTGTTTAGCATTTAAGTCTGCACCTAGAAGGAAGTGGTGTCCTAAGGAGTTAA
This sequence comes from Nezara viridula, assembly GCA_928085145.1. Taxonomy (NCBI): domain Eukaryota; kingdom Metazoa; phylum Arthropoda; class Insecta; order Hemiptera; family Pentatomidae; genus Nezara; species Nezara viridula. The sequence continues at coordinate 207,477,740 of OV725078.1, forward strand.
GGAAGGAAGTTAATTGGGATTCTGAGATGGGTATTTTAGGCGGGGAGTATGCTGCGACTACTGCTATTGGGTAAAGGGAAGTTTGGATTATCACGGCAGTGGATTGTAGGAAATTATGGGTTAGCAAAGGGAATAGATGATGGGAAAGGGATTGATGGATAATTATGGCAGTGCCAGCATGTGCTGTTCCATCAGGATGGTCGGTTCGATAGATACGATAGTTGGGGATGTTAAGTGGTCGTTTGTTGGTAAGTCGAGTTTCAGTTATTAATGCTATATCAATGTTTTTGTCCTGTAATAAGATTGTTAGTTCGTTGATGTGATTTCGAATACCATTCGCATTCCAAAGGAGAACGGAGAGGGATTTGATTGGGGACATTTAAGGATTTCTCGCCAGTGGGATGAGGTTGGATACAACATTGGTAAGTAAGGAAATGAGAGGAGTGATGAGTGACCTGAATTCAGAGAGGAAAGAAGTCAATAGGCTTGTGAGGTCAGTGGCATTGGGAGGAGGAGGAATGAATGCCTGGTTATTAGGCCTAGGTTCAGAGATGGGATAAGGGTCTTGAGGTTGAGATGTGAATACTCGAGGTTGAGATTCTTGTGGCAGGGCCTGAGTTTGTGTTGGTGCAGTGTCTCCTTTGAACATCTGAGCATAGGACACTCCATTATTTACAGTTCTATAGGGTTGTCTAGGTGGCCTGGATGGCCGTTCTTCTCTTGGTGGTGCATAAATTCTTGCTTTCAGTTCCTTATATGTTTGGCAACCCTTGTAGTTCGCTGGGTGCCCTTGATGGCATAAGGCGCATACTGCTGGTGTTCTTCTGGACTTCTGGCAGTCCTCTGTTTTATGTTGAGCACCTGACACATCTAGGAATGTGGTGGCAATAGCGTTTCGTATGACCATAAGCCTGGCAGTTATGGCATTGTACAATGTCGCGCTTAGTGTAGGGCTTTTCTACAACAACGCTAGTGTAATAAAGGCGTGTGACCTTGTAAATGTCTTCAACCTGGGGCGTTCGGTCAAGGTCAACGAAGAATAGTGGGAGCGGTATTTTATTTTTTGTGCCAGGCTGTTCTCTATCTTCCTTGAATATATTCACTATTTGGCGAACACGGAACCCCATCTCAGTTAGTTCTTTAATGGCATCCAGCGGTGTTGATGGGTGTAATCTCCTGATCACCACCCTGAGCGCTCTCTCTTGGCGCAGCTGATATGTATGGTAATCCGTCTTAGTGTCAGATAAATACTTGACAATTTTTCTGTACGTATCTGGGGTGTCAGGCATTAATTTCGTGTCATTAGTGCGGCTTTGGCATAAGTATTTACCTGAGCCCACTATATTATTTAATTGTAGACACATTAATTGAAAATTTTTTATATTTCTAACGAATATTGGTGGGGGTTTAGGTTCACTAGGGATGGGTACTACTTCCATTTGTTCATTCTGTGTGTTTGACAGCACTTGGAATGGATTAGCTGTAAAAAAGGGCGATTCCTCTAACGTACCTTGTATTGGTATAGCTTGTGTTGACATATTTTGTGATGATGTGCCAGGTTGATTTTCAACTTCGTCAACTGAGCTCTCTGGTGTAGCTGGCGGGGTATTTTTTTTAGAGCGTCTAGCCCTTTTCTTGATAGGTGAACTCTTTGTGGTATCGAGACTCCTAGATCTTAAAGTTCGATTGCTACCTTTGCTCGACATTACCATGTGAAAATATCGCATCTCATGTTAATTAATTAGAGGTAAATGTAATAATTTGTAAAAAAAAATAGTCCTTCATCAATTACGTATATATTACGCGAGTTTGTAGAATTCTGAGTAACGTAGATGTGCTTCCGCCGAAGGGCAGCAGCCCACTGGTTGGATTAGCGAATGTATATGGCCGGCTTGTTATCTATCACTATCCTCAGGTCTATTTACACTGTTCACAATGCCGTTATAAATAAGTGATTACTCACCTTATTTATGTCCAGTTTCAACTTAATTGTTAACTTAACGGTTCACACTACTTTTTCACATATAATATGAATTATTTCACTGATAATAAAGTCACTTTATAAGAGGCGAAATAAAGAGTGTATGTGTAGGGTTAACGCATGCGCAGAACTGACTTCACATCTAAAAACTACGATTTTCACTGTTATCAGTTGAGACAAGAAAGGCTTACCGAGTGGTCTTGAGAGGCCTACACTCAACCACCCCTATATCCGTTATCAAGTCTGGCCTGGAAGAAATAGGTCACAACGTTAGGCATATTTCATGCGTATTACATCCAACGCAGAAATATCCATTACCTTTATTCTTCATTGATTTAGAGCCTGCTAATAACAACCCCGAGATATTTCAAGTTAACCGGCTTATATATTCAACAGTTAAATTTGAAGAGCCTAGGCACAAACCAGTATTAGTGCAATGCACTAAGTGTCAAGAACTCGGGCACACAAAGACCTATTGCCATCATCAGGCCAGGTGCGTAAGATGTGCCGGCTTACACGCATCTAGCACATGTCAGAAACCTCTAGACCAGCCTCCTAAATGTGCTCTCTGCGGCGAAGACCACCCGGCAAGCTATAAGGGATGCATAGTCTACAAAAATCACTATAAGCTACGATCTCGGAACATGGCCTTAAAAAGCATTCAACATAATCAACAAAATTACACCGACCCACCAGAAATTGGAAATATTTCAAATTTTCCAGAATTGCCGACAAAAACTACTCATGTCACACAACAGGAAGCGTCTACTTTAACTGACTTCTATCATCATCGTCAGGACTCTATCAAAACTTACACACAAACCACTATCAAGAAGCAGGAACCTCGAAGTCAGGCGCCTCGAACCTCCCAATCCAAACCTCATACTCCCAATCCTCAATCTCATCCTCCCCGTCAGCAAATTCCCCCTCATCATCTACCCCTACGAGTAAAATTACGGCCACAGTACCCTCAGCTACCTCAACCTAATGTTCAGAAAACAAAAACCGCACAAGCACCTTTGATTCCAGACCCTCCTTGTATACAACGACGGATGCCGCCCTTAATTAACACTCCTAACCAGCCACAAGAACCTACCCTAAACTCACTTCACAACCAACATCCATCTGATATAACTGCCATTCTTTCATCCTTCCTATTGGACCTCCAAAATACTATAAAACCTCTTATTACTCTCCTCACAAGAATCCTTACCGAAATTCCCTTTAATCTCTCACGATGAGTACAAAGCCCCTAGCTGTTCTTTTATGGAATGCTAATGGACTACACAACCACCGAGACGAACTTGACATTTTTCTTCATGACTACCACATTGATATTGCTCTACTGACAGAAACTCACTTCACACAACGTTCATATTTCAACATACGTGACTACATCACTTATAGATCAGACCACCCCGACAACACTTCCCATGCCGGTTCTTGCATCCTTATCCATAAATCCTTGTCCCATTCTCTCATTCCTTCTACTCCAACTGAGGCTATTCAAGCAACTTCAGTAATCATTTCAACCCGTCCTTTCCATTTAACACTCTCAGCTGTATACTGTCCTCCTGGTCATACTCTTACCTACAACTTACTTGAATCCTTATTTCAATCCTTCGGATCGCGCTTTATTGCAGGAGGGGACTATAACACTAAACACCAACGATGGAGTTGTCGAGCATCCAACTCCCGTGGTAACATACTATCTTCTCTCTCAACTTCCAATAGTTACTCTGTCCTTTCTCCTATGAATCCTACCTATTGGCCAACTTCCCTCAGAAAACGCCCTGATATCCTGGACATATTTGTCACCTCCCAGATTTCCTCTTCCCATGTCACAATCAAATCCCTGGATGACCTCTCCAACCTTTGTTCCTAAGTCCACGTCCCCTCTTACACTGATTACAGGACGAGTAAAGTGGGACAAATTTCGGAAAGACCTGGAAAATAAATTGGACCTAAATACTCCACTTAAGACGAAACATGACATTGACACAGCCATAGAAGTACTTACTACATCAATAAGTGAGAAAATAAACGATAATAATTCTATCAATAAAATTAACAACTCCCAACAGACAAACTTGCCACAGCATATTCGTATCTTATTAAGGGAAAAACGCAGAACAAGATCGAAGTGGCACAGGACCAGATACCCATCAGATAAGACATATTACAACAAATTAACTAACCAACTAAAAGCTGAAATTAAAAAATACAAAATTCAAAATTTACTTAACATGACAGAAAAACTTACTACTACTGACAAATCATTATGGTTGACCACTAAAAAGCTCCTTAAATTTAAAGATTTTAACCACCCACTTATTACTGAAACCCAAACCTGGTCCAGATCTGACGAAGAAAAATCACATATATTTGCTCAGCACCTCTTCAAAACATTTAATTCACACCCAGATATCCTTCATCCAACCCACCTTGAGTTTATTGAAGCAGAATTGGATATCCCACTCCAACTGACACCTCCAAATAAAGCATTTCATCCTTCAGAAATATCCAATATCATTCATAGATTACCTTCCCGCAAAGCTCCTGGCCATGACCTAATCACATTCCAGATCCTAAAACTGCTTCCTAAAAAAGCCATACTATTCCTCACCTATATATATAACGCTGTACTTCGAACCACATATTTCCCTGACCCTTGGAAACTAGCCATTGTCAAAATGATACCTAAACCCACGAAACCGCCAGAACACCCATCCTCTTACCGTCCTATTTCTCTCCTACCCATTATTGGAAAATTCTGGAAAAACTCATCTTAAAACGCCTGTATCCTATCCTAGACTCTAATCAAATTATCCCAAATCACCAATTTGGATTCCGCACATCCCATTCCACTATACAGCAATGCCATCGTGTGGTAGATGTAGTCTCCTCTACATTGGAGCACGGAATGTACTGCACGGGAGTCTTTCTCGACGTTGAACAGGTGTTTGATAGAGTCTGGCATCCCGGACTGATGTGCAAACTCCGTAAATTCCCACCACCTACATACTTCCTCATTATCCGTTCCTACCTTACTGACAGATTCTTCAAAGTCAATCATAACAGTGCTTTTTCATATCTTTTTTCTCAGTTTGCTGGTGTTCTTCCTATTAAGTTAGTATCCTAGGTAATATCCTTTATACAGATTATACAGCTGACATCCCAACCCATTCCATTACTGTCATCACCACATATGCCGATGACACATGTATCCTTTCAGTCAATAACGATCCATCTATTGCATCCCAAACTCTTCAATCACACATCACAAGTCTTGAAAAATGGTGTCAAAACTGGAGGATTAAAATAAACTCCAACAAATCCCATCAAATTACCTTTACTCTTCGTCGTAAACCTATGACTTCCTGTCCTACAGTATCCTTTAACAATACCCCACTTATCCCTGTTGACCAAATCCGATACCTAGGACTCCACCTTGACAAACGACTCACTTGGAACCCCCATACCAGACTGAAACGACTAGAAACCGCCGGACGTTTCCGACTACTCCAGCACTTACTAGACAAACGCTCTAAACTGCCAACTATTTACAAAAGACTCATATATATTACTATAATAAGGCCTATTTGGAATTACGGGATCGAGCTTTGGGGCTCTACTAAACCATCAAATCCCTCTCGTATCCAATCCCTACAATCCAAAATCCTTCGTAAAATATTTAATGTTCCTACTTTGTCACAAATAAAATCATCCATAATGACCTTAATGTACCATATGTTTCCGGTTTAGCTCAATCCAGATACCTGTCCTTTCATGATAAACTTCTGAACCATCCGAACCCTCTCGTTTCCAACCTTGCTTCCTCTTCTATTCCTGATAACCCTCCGAGGCGTCTAAAAAGAAGATGGCCTCGGGACCTTCTAATATAGAAATATAATTTGAGTGCTACCAATGGGTAGTTTCTCCTTGTGTTGTACATGTCATATTACTTGTTCATATTTACTGGTTGTATTTATTATTAATTACAGTTGTAAATCTCGTTAAAAAAAAAATAAAAAAAGTATAAACATTTAATCGTTTATTGTTCTCCTTCATGCGTAGACATGTACTTTGTCCTTTTTAATTCTAAAAACATAAACAGATCAGTCTACAAATAGGAGCGATTTTAGGACTCTTCCTTATTCTGTGTTCCACAGCTACTTGGAACATCTCTGGAAAATTGTAAGTTGATTTCATTAAACATTGTTTTTTCATTTTTATATTCTCAAGTGTGATTCTTATATTTTCTTTCTAATAAGTTATTGTTTTTCAATTATTTAAAAAGTAACATTTTTTAATTCATTTTAAAAATTTGTATTATTTTTTTATTTTGGAAAAGTTAAAATTATTATTTTGAAGTTGAAATTTATTTTCAATTAATTTTTATAATGATTTATTTACGTTATTAATTAATTTTTACATTTAATTATGTCTAGTTTAAATACTTGTCAGGATTGTGATAGAGTTTTTAGCAAGGATTGTAACAAACTTCGACATGAAATTACGTGTGTGATTACTCTGACACGACGTACATGCATTTCCTGTAACGAAATTTTTAATTCTGTAAAACAGTGTATGCAGCATGTACGTCGTTGTCAGAGAGAAAAACCACTCGTTATGGCGAAGCGTAGGCGGTTGGAGGCGGCTATGGGATCGTTGTATGAGATCGAGACATCGTTCGGAGGAGGTCTCAAGACTTTTTTCATGCCGTGTTTGGAATCGATCGATGTAGTGGAGTTGTTATGCAGCAAGACAGAAACAGTGCATCGATTGATTTCCGATTTTTTGGCAAAATCAGACGCTCCCCTAAAATTTAATTTGGTTTTGGAGGCGACGTACGAAAACGTTAAAGGAGAGACATGCGATCGTGCCTTCATTAACAAAAATAAGGCGATATATCACATCTCTTTCATCTTGGATACTCTAAGTGAGATGTATGCGAAGTTGGCTACCGAGATGGAAGAGATGACCATGAAAGGGAGTGGCTGGTTCTTAAAAGGTCTAGATGGTCTTCTCCTAAAGATCAATCGATTTAGACCTCTGAGCGCCTCCAGCTATATTAGGCTTCCTCCTAAAATAGCCGCAAAAAAGGCCATTATCAATGTTGAGAATTACGACGACAATTGCTTTAAATATGCCATTCTTTCGCACCTCATTCGCAAGGTGATCACCCAGAACGAGTGAGGAAATACAGGGACTTACAGCATGGGTACAATTTTGACTGCATTTCCTTTCCCACTCCTCTCCACCAGGTGAAAACATTTGAGCGGTATAATAATATCAGCATCAATGTTTTCGCTGTTGGAGAGTCGCAAGACGTGTATCCGCTGAAAGTTGTTAAACAGGAGAAGGCAGATCATCGTGATCTCCTTCTTCTGACAGATGAAGAGGGGCGAAGCCACTATACATATATAAAAGATTTTAACAAATTAGTGGCTTCGCAAATTTCTAGACATAAGAGTGGAAAACACGTCTGTAAGCGATGCCTCACCCATTTCAATTTAGATGGGAGAGACATCGCTGAGCGGATGAGGGAGCACATGGAGTACTGTGGAGTAAATAAACCGACGCGAATAATACTCCCGGCTTGTGACGATGAAGGGAATCCTCAGACAATATCTTTTATAAATATTCAACGACAAGTGAGGATTCCTTTTGTCGTCTATGCTGATTTCGAATCTGTTTTGAAAAAGATTCAGCCGGGAGAGCCAGGGTCTTCACGTACGACTCCCTACCAGAGGCACCTTCCCATGAGTTTCTGCACTTATATAAAGATTTCAGAAAATATCCCATGCCACTTCCTGCCTCAAGATTTTCCCACGGAGCCATACATTTACACAGGCGAGGATTCAGCGCAGACATTTATGACATATATCAGGGAAGTGGCGAAGAAGGTGTCTCTGGTGTACTCCATGAAGCGGCACATGCTACCCCTGACACCATTGCAGTTGGAAGCCCACCTTAGATCCCAAACCTGTTACCTATGTTCCCGTCCTTATTCTTCCGACAATAAGAAAGTGATGGACCACGATCACATCACTGGATGTATCGTGGTCCAGCACATTCGAAATGTAATATCCTTTACCGTACCCCTCGTTTCCTTCCCGTCCTATTTCACAACCTTAGCGGTTACGATGCTCACTTCATTGTCCGAGAGTTGGGACGAGGATTGACTGAAGAAGAGAAGAAAAACATGCGGATTGACGTCATCCCCAACTCTGAGGAGAAATACATCTCCTTCGCAATGACAGTGGGCACCTTAACCGTTAGATTTGTGGACTCATTCCGCTTCATGGCTTCCAGTCTGGATAGGTTGTCCAAGAATTTACCCAAGTCTAACTTTAAGGAGACGAGTAAATTCTTCCCCGCTGACCATTTGGACCTCGTGATCAGAAAAGGAGTGTACCCCTATGATTACGTGGACTCGTTCGAGAAACTTCGGGAGACGGTTCTGCCCCCGAAGGAAGCATTTTATAATCAATTGAATGAAATGCCCGTCTCGGACGAGGACTATCAGCATGCTCAAGCGGTATGGGACACGTTTAATATCAGAACCCTGGCCGCGTACAGTGAACTCTACCTCAAGGTAGATGTTATGCTCCTTTGCGATGTCTTTGAAAATTTCAGAGACGTCTGTTTGGGAGCATATTCACTGGACCCGGCTTGGTATTACACGGCACCCGGACTCGCTTGGGATGCCATGCTGAAGTATACGGGGATACAATTAGATCTGTTGGCTGATTACGACATGGTCCTGATGATCGAGCGGGATATAAGGGGTGGCTTGTGCCAATGCAGTCACCGGCATGGAATATCGAGCAATAAATATCTTGACCCAAGTCGAGATCCCCAGGAGGAATCTTCATATATCGCCTACCTGGACGCAAACAACTTGTACGGGTGGGCGATGTCGAAAGCGCTTCCTTCTGGCGGTTTCGAATGGGTCAAGAATCCGGAATCTCTAGATTGGCTCAATTTACCGAAAGACGGGCCTTTCGGCTAAACCGTTGAAGCCGATATAGAGTATCCGGAACGGCTGCACGATTCGCACAACGATTTTCTCTGTTGCCAGAGAATAAAGTTCCACCCGGTGGAAAATTCAAAAAGCTTTTGGCTTCACTGGACAACAGGGAAAAATATGTTTTGCATTTCGTCAACTTGCAACAGGCCATGAGCTTAGGACTAAAGTTAGTTCGAGTACATCGAGCGCTCAAATTCCGACAATCTCATTGGCTTCGTAGTTACATTGAACTTAACACCAAACACCGACAACAAGCTACGAACGATTTCGACAAAGACTTCTTTAAGCTCATGAATAATGCCGTTTTCGGAAAGTTTATGGAGGATGTCCGAAAACGGTGTAAGATTGAGCTTGTAGTAAGTCAGCGACGACTAAATAAACTTACAGCAAAACCTACTTTCAAAGACAGGACAATATATACAGATTCGTTAGTGGCAGTACATTCGGACTTTGAAAAGATCGAAATGAACAAACCTATTTACGTAGGGATTGCCGTTTTGGATATTTCCAAGGTCCGAATTTACGAATTCCTTTACGAGACCATGTTACCTTACTACGGACCAGACAAACTAAAACTAATGTATACGGACACAGACAGTTTGACTATATCTTATACAGACGGACGACTTATACAATGGCATGACAGATTTTATGGACGAACTGGATACCTCTGACTACCCTAACGAACATCAGATACACAGGACTTATAACAAAAAGGTGTTGGGGAAATTTAAAGACGAAGCCAACGGAGTGCCCGTCTCCGAGTTTGTCGAACTTCGTGCGAAGATGTATTCGATACGAATTCACGCCGATAAAGTCATCAAAAAGGCTAAAGGGATAAAAAAGTCAGTTGTAGAAAATAGGTTAACCTTCGAAGATTATTTAGCTGCACTGCGCGACGGAAAAGTGTTTAAGACGACGTTTCGTTCAATTATTTCGAAAGAGCATAAACTCTTTTCCGTCGTACAGACAAAGACTTCCCTTTCGCCACACGATGATAAACGTCATCATATCGACGGAATTCGTACTTTGGCTCATGGCCATTATTCCATACCGGATGGGTAGATGAGGTGTTGGGGTATGGCATATTTTCTCCCTGATAATAATTGTAAATAGTTATTTAGAGAATATTTTTGTTGTAAATAGTTTTGTAGGGAAATTTTGTTGTATATAGTTTTGTATGGAATATTTTTTGTTGTAAATATTGTAGTTTTATTATGAATAATTTTGTTATTAAAAAGGAAGTAAATAAATATTTTTTTTTTATAAATCAAGTTAGTAGTTTTATTTTTATTAATGGTTATGGGATATGGTATAATTTCTCCCTCTAAAACTCTATCTCAATACTGACAAAGTTTAAATATTTGTAAATAGCTTTTTTTTGTAAATAGTTTTGTAGTAAATAGTTTTATTTTAAATATTTAAAAAAAAAATGAAAAAATATATTTAACAAAAATAGTAGTTTATTTTCATTATTATTAATATAGAATATTTCTACATAGAATATTCATTTACAGATAAAAGATAATAGATATCTATTATTCTTTTAGTTGATATATTACTATTGTTAATGAATGAAAGCGTGTTATGAATGGGTCACTGGCGTGGTACTAGCGTGCTCGTAAATCAAAAGAATTTATGTTGAAAAATATTAACAATGATATTATATCAACAAACTTTCTCGATGCACTCACACCATGACGTGTCTTTTAGGACCTCCAACCAACCTTAACCACCACGTGGCCAGTCACATGACCACCAGTCACGCCCCTTTTCGATCCTTTGACCCTCATATTTCCCCCCTCTCGCTATATATGAAGATATATAGAGGCGATATATGAAGATTCCTTCTGGGGATCTCGACTTGGGTCAAGATATTTATTGCTCGATATTCCATACCGGTGACTGCATTGGCACAAGCCACCCCTTATACCCCGCTCTATCATCAGGACCATGTCGTAATCAGCCAACAGATCTAATTGTATCCCCGTATACTTCAGCATGGCATCCCAAACGAATCCGGGTGCCGTGTAATACCAAGCCGGGTCCAGTGAATATGCTCCCAAACAGACGTTTCTGAAATTTTCAAAGACAACGCAAAGGAGCATAACATCTACCTTGAGGTAGAATTCCCTGTACGCGGCCAGGGTTCTGATATTAAACGTGTCCCATACCGCTTGAGCATGCTTATAGTCCTCGTCCGAGACGGGCGTTTCATTCAATTGATTATAAAATGCTTCCTTAGGGGGCAGAACCGTCTCCCGAAGTTTCTTTTTTTTTTTTTTTTTTTTATTGAATAATAATACAATCAGCCACTGTTGGAGGGCTATAAGTATTAAGGCTAGAAGTTCTCATTCATACAGTATATACAAGTAATACAGAAGTAACTACAAATATAAGAAGTAAATAAATAATGCTTATAAAAAAAAAGTAAATCAATAGGAAAAAAAAATAATAAAATAAAAAAAAAATAAACAAACAAAATAAAATAACAACTTCTAAACACATTCATATCTATATACAATATATACATTCGCCCAGGAATCTCTCAGCCAGGCTTTTCTCCCCACATGTGGAAAGCAAAGCAGGACTCCAGAGATCCCAGTGCCACTTTTCCAGCCGCATCACTAGTATTAAAAGCCAGTGGAGGCTGAAGGAGGGCACTAGAGCCACAGATGCTCAGGACATGAGTGGAGAAGCTGGCCATTGCCAGGACTCCAGAAGCATATTTACAATAGATCTCGCGGCCACTGCCGTTTTAATCTTCGAGGGGGATTGTAGGAATGGTGGGAGCTGGATAGGGATTGAGCTAGAGGATTTGGATGATGGACAAGGTTCTGGTGAAAGTTTGAGAATCTGGATGGGATGATGTCGAGGACAAATGGGATGTTAAGGTCATGGTGTAGGGTCTTATTTGTGACATAATATGGGGCATTGGCTATTGTTCTAAGTAATTTGGACTGGAAGGATTGGATGCGTTTGATATTCGAATGTTTAGCAGTTCCCCAAAGTTCAAGTCCGTAGGTCCAGATAGGTTTCAGTATTGTCTTGTAGATTAAAAGTTTATTTTCAATCGAAAGATGAGATGTCCTGCTTAGTAGTCTATATAGCTGGCCATATCGTTGGTTAAGTTCTTGCCTTTTAAGTTTCGTATGTGGGTTCCAAGTTAGTCTTTTGTCTAAAAGGAAGCCAAGGTAACGGACTGTATCTGAGTAGGGAAGTGGTATTGAATTGAAAAGGATTGTGGGACAGGATCTGCGTCGCTGGGTGAAAGTAATATGTTTGCATTTTGTTTCATTGATTTTGATGCGCCAGTTGTTGCACCACTGCTCAATCAAGGAGAGGTGAGATTGTAGGTTTTGAGATGCTATTTGAGGATCTGAGTGAGAGGATAGAATGGCAGTATCATCAGCAAATGTAGCTAGGAAGGTATCGGGATTTGAAGGGATATCGGCAGTGAAAAGGATGTAGAGAACTGGACCCAAAACACTGCCTTGTGGAACACCAGCCTCAACTGGATAGTAAGTGTAGAATTCGGTGCAGCAACGGACTTGGAAGGAACGATTTGAGAGATAGGATTTGAGGACTAGGTATAAGGATTGGGGTAAATGGGTTTTGAGCTTGAAAAGCAAGCCATCATGCCACACCCGGTCGAAAGCTTGCGCTACGTCCAGAAAGGCACCAGTGCAATATTGCTTGTTTTCAAGTGCAGAGGATATATGGTCCACAGCACGAAGGCCTTGTTGGGCAGTGAAATGTCTTGAGCGGAATCCAAATTAATGAGAAGGGATGTTGTGGGATTCGAGTATGGGTAGGATGCGTTTGAGGAGGATTTTCTCAAAGATTTTTGAGAGGATAGGGAGTAAGCTTATCGGTCTGTAGGATGATGTGTTATTAACGGGTTTGCCTGGTTTTGGAAACAGCACGATTATGGAATGTTTCCACACCAAAGGAAAGTTGGTTGTGGTAAGGATGCAGTTGTATAGATAGGTAAGGAATATAATTGCTTTTTTGGGAAGTTGTCTGAGGATTTGTGAAGTGAGGAGATCATATCCAGGGGATTTTCGGCCTGATGGAACAGCACATGCTGGCACTGCCATAATTATCCATCAATCCCTTTCCCATCACCTATTCCCTTTGCCGACCCATAATTTCCTACAATCCACTGCCGTGATAATCCAAACTTCTCCTTACCCAATAGCAGTAGTTGCAGCATACTCCCCGCCTAAAATACCTATCTCAGAATCCCAATTAACTTCCTTCCTTAACTCCTTAGGACACCACTTCCTTCTAGGTGCAGACTTAAATGCTAAACACCAGCAATGGGGAGCCAGAACCACAAATTCCAGAGGACGAACATTGCTATCTGCACTTAATTCCCATCACAGCAACATCCTCTCACCCAATTCTCCCACATACTGGCCAACAGATCCTAACCGCAATCCCGATCTCCTAGATTTTTTCATCCACAAAGGTCTAGGGTCCCTTAATTATAGCATTTCAAGACTTGATGATCTTTCCTCAGACCATAGTCCCCTAATCCTAACGGTCTCCACATCACCAATTTCCAAACCACCTCCACCTTCATTTATCAGGGGGCCAGTTAATTGGAACCTCTTCCGTCAAATACTGGATGATAATATTGACCTCAGAGTTTCCTTAAAAACACCTGCAGACCTAGATGAAGCAGTATATTCCATGACTACCTTGATCCAACAAGCAGTTTGGACTGCATCTTCACCTGATCCTTCTAAAAAATACCGCAAAATAAATCCTCTACCCCAAGACCTACTGGACCTTATTAATAGGAAACGATGCTCTAGGACCATCTGGCAAAGAACCAGGCATCCTGATGATCGGAAATCATATAACTATTATTCCAAGCAGGTAAAACAAAAACTGGCTACGTTTAGATCCCAATCCTATAATTCCTATCTTTCCTCACTATCTGCAAGTGATAACTCCCTCTGGAATGTAACAAAAAAAATCCTTAAATTCCAATCCATTTCCCACCCCCTCCGCCGTGATGATGGTTCCTGGGCTTCGTCAGATGAGAATAGAGCAGAAGAGTTAGCTAAACATCTATCGTACACATTCACTCCTCATCCTGAACTCCATCCCTCCCATACTGCTGAAGTTAAAGAATTCCTCTCTTCATCGATTCCTCTCTCCTTACCTCCTACAGCCGTCAACCCCTCTGAGGTCAAATTCCTTTTAAAGAACCTAAAACCTCGCAAATCTCCAGGACACGATCTCCTTACTTCCCAGATCCTCAGACAACTTCCCAAAAAAGCAATTATATTCCTTACATATCTATTCAACTGTATCCTCCGCACAACCCACTTTCCCCTGGTGTGGAAACACTCCATAATTATCCTCTTTCCTAAACCAAGTAAACCTGTTAATTATACATCATCCTATAGACCGATAAGCTTACTTCCGATCCTTTCCAAAATCTTTGAGAAAATCCTTCTCAAACGCATCCTACCCATACTCGAATCCCACAATATCCCTTCCCATCAGTTTGGATTCCGCTCAAGACACTCCACTGTCCAACAAGGCCTTCGCGTTGTGGACCACATATCCTCTGCACTTGAAAACAAGCAATATTGCACTGGTGCCTTTCTGGACGTAGCTCAAGCTTTCGACCGGGTGTGGCACGATGGCTTGCTTTTCAAGCTCAAAACCTATTTACCTCAACCCTTGTACCTAGTCCTCAAATCATACCTTTCAAATCGCTCCTTTCAAGTCCGCTGCGGCACTGAACTCTCCAAACATTATCCAATTGAGGCTGGTGTTCCACAAGGCAGTGTCTTGGGCCCAGTTCTCTATATCCTTTTCACCGCTGACATCCCTTCAAGTCCTGATACCTTCCTAGCAACATTTGCTGATGATACTGCCATCCTATCCTCCCACTCGGATCCTCTAATAGCGTCCCAGAACCTGCAAAGACACCTTTCCTTCATTGAGCAGTGGTGCAACAACTGGCGCATCAAAATTAATGAATCAAAATGCAAGTATGTAACTTTCACTCTTCGACGCAGATCCTGTCCGCCAATCCTTTTTAATTCAATTCCTCTTCCCTACTCAGACACAGTCCGATACCTTGGCTTCCTTCTGGACAAAAGACTGACTTGGAACCCACATACGAGACTTAAAAGACAAGAGCTTAACCGACGATTTGGTCAGCTATATAGCCTACTAAACAGAAGATCTCATCTCTCAACAGAAAACAAATTATTAATCTACAAGACCATACTGAAACCTATCTGGACCTACGGACTTGAACTGTGGGGGACAACTAAATCATCGAATATCAAACGCATCCAATCCTTCCAGTCCAAAGTCCTTCGAACAATAGTCAATGCACCATATTATGTCACGAACAAGACCCTACACCATGACTTTAACATCCCATATGTCCATGACATCATCCCATCCAGATTCTCCAACTTTCACCAGAACCTCATTCATCATCCCAATCCTCTAGCTCAATCCCTATCCAGCTCCGAGCATCCATACCATCCCCCTCGAAGGCTGAAACGGCAGTGGCCTCGAGATCTTTTGTAAATATGCCTTTGGAGTCCTGGCAATGGCCAGCTTCTCCACTCATGTCCTGAGCGTCTGTGGCTGTATTGCCCTCTTTCAGTCTCCACTGGCTTCTAATACTAGTGATGCGACTGGAAAAGTGGCACTGGGATCTTCCGGAGTCTTGCTTTGCCTTCCGCGTGTGGAGGTAAAAGCCTGGCTCGGAGATTCTTGGGCAAATGTATATATTGTATATAGTTATGATTGTGTTTAGAAGTTTTTATTTTATTTTTTTTTTATTTTTATTTATTTTTTTTTTTTTATTTATTTACCTTCTTCATCAGTATTATTTATTTACTTCTTATATTTATATTTATTTCTTTATTATTTGTATATATTGTATGAATGAGAACTTTTAGCCCTAATGCTTATAGCCCTCCAGCAGTGGCTGATTGTATTATTATTCAATAAATAGATTTCAAAAAAAAAAAGGGGATTTTCGGGGTTTTAATTTGTTTATGAGGAATTTTACTTCAGAGGGGTTAACAGGTTTTGGAGGTAGAGAGAGAGGAATTGGTGAAGAGAGAAATTCTTTAACTTCAGCAGTGTGGGTGGGATGGAGTTCGGGATGGGGAGTGAATGTGTAGGATAGATGTTTAGCAAACTCTTCAGCTCTATTCGCATCTGACGAAGCCCAGGAACCATCATCACGGCGGAGGGGGTGGGAAATGGGTTGGAATTTAAGGATTTTTTTGGTTACAGTCCAGAGGGAGTTATCACTAGATGATAATGAGGAAAGGTAGGAATTGTAGGATTGGGTTTTAAAGATATCCAGTTTCTTTTTTACCTGTTGGAATAATAATTATACGATTTCCGGTCATCAGGATGCCTGGTTGTTTGCCAGAGGGCCCTAGAGCATCGTTTGCTATGGATAAGGTCCAATAGGTCTTGGGGTAGAGGATTTATACTGAGGTATTTTTTGGGACGATCAGGTGAGGATGCAGTCCAAGCTGCTTGCTGGATCAGGGTAGTGAAGGAGTCCACTGCATCGTCAAGGTCTTCAGGTGTTTTTAAGGAAACTCTGAGGTCTATATTATCATCCAATATTTGAAGGAAAAGGTTCCAGTTAACTGGTCCCCTGATAAATGAAGAAGGGGATGATTCAGGAATGGGTGATGTGGAAACGGTTAGGACTATAGGACTGTGGTCTGAGGAAAGATCATCAAGCCTTGAAATGGAACAGTGTAATGATCCTAGACCTTTGTGTAGGAAAAAGTCTAGAAGGTCGGGATTGCGGTTGGGATCTGTTGGCCAGTATGTGGGAGTATTAGGTGAAAGGATGTTGCTGCGATGGGAATTAAGTGCAGATAGCAATGTTCGCCCTCGGGAATTTGTGGATCTGGCTCCCCATTGCTGGTGCTTTGCATTTAAATCTGCACCTAGGATGAAATGGTGTCCTAAGGAATTCAGGAAGGAAATTATTTGGGATTCGGAAATGGGTATATTAGGCGGGGAATATGCCGCAACTAATGTTATTGGGTAAAGGGAAGTTTGGATTATTACGGCAGTGGATTGTAGGAAATTATGTGTTGGTAAGGGAAATAAATGATGGGAGAGAGATCGGTGGATAATTATAGCAGTGCCAGCATGTGCTGTTCCATCAGGATGATCGGTTCTATAAATATTGTAGTCAGGAACGTTGATTTGTCGTTTGTTGGTTAGTCGGGTTTCAGTTATTAGTGCTATGTCGATGTTTTTGTCATGTAATAAGATTGTCAGTTCGTTGATGTGATTTCGAATAGCATTCGCATTCCATAGGAGAATGGAGAGGGATTTGGTTGAGGACATTTATGGATTTCTCGGAGGTGGAATGAGGTTGGATATAACATTGGTAAGTAATGAAATAAGAGGGGTCATGAGGGATCTAAATTCAGAGAGGAAAGAAGTTAATAGGCTTGTGAGGTCAGTGGAATTGGAAGGAGGAGGAATGTATGTCTAAGTATTGAACCTAGGTTCAGGGATGGATGGATATGGGTCTTGAGGTTGATGTGTGAATTCTCGAGGTTGAGGTTCCTGTGGCAGGGCCTGAGATTGAGTGTTTATATTGTCTCCTTTGAACATCTGAGCATAGGTCACTCTTCCGTTCACTGTTCTAGAGGGTTGTCTTGGTGGCCTGGATGTCCCTTCTTCTCTAGGAGTTGCGTACATTCTAGTTTTTAATTCTTTATATGTTTGACAACCCTTGTAGTTGGCAGGGTGCCCTTGGTGGCATAAAGCGCATACTGCAGGTGAAGTTCTAGACTTCCTACATTCTTCTGTTTTGTGTTGCTCACCACACCTCACACATCTAGAAATGTGATGACAATATCTTTTCGTATGGCCATAAGCCTGACAGTTATGGCATTGAACTATGTCACGCTTGGTGTAAGGCTTTTCTACTACAACGCTGGTGTAATAAAGGCGTGTGACCTTGTAGATGTCTTCGACCTGGGGCGTTCGGTCAAGGTCAACGAAGAATAGTGGGGGCGGTATTTTACTTTTTATTCCAGGCTGTTCTCTATCCTCCTTGAATATGTTCACTATCTGGCGAACATGGAATCCCATACCCACGAGCTCTTCTTTTATAGCATCTGTTGGCGTAGATGGGTGCAGTCTTCTGATAACGACCCTGAGCGCCCTCTCTTGACTCAGTTGATACGTGTGGTAATCAGCCTTGGTGTCAGATAAATATTTTATAATTTTTCTGTATGTTTCTGGAGTGTCGAGCATTAATTTAGTGTCATTGGTGCGGCATAAATATTTTCCTGAGCACACTAGGTTATTCAATTGGTGGCACATTAACTGAAAGTTTTTAATATTCCTAAGGAATATTGGTGGGGGTTTGGGTTCCCTGGATGTAGGTGCTGCTTCCATTTCTTCGTTTTGTGTATTTGATAGCACTTGAAATGGGTTCTGAGTGAAAAACGGCGATTCTTCACCAGTCTGAGTTGTCTCATAATTGTTTTGTTATTGTGAGGTACCAGGTTGGGGATCCACTTCTATAACAGAGCTCCCTGGTGTGGCTGGTGGAGTATTTCTTTTCGAACGTCTTGTTCTTTTTTTAGTAGGAGAACTCATTGTAGTATCGAGGCTTCTGGACCTAGTATTTTTACCCTTGCTCGACATTAGCATATGATAATATCGCATTTCATATTATAAATGATAGGAAAAATTGTTAAATGAGAAGCGATAACAATTTTTTTTTTTTTTTAAACACGGAAATATATACGCGTGCTTAGAGAGGACTGGTCGGCACAGAACCTCCTCGGACGGAGAGCCAGAGCCCACTGGTGGGATTAGCGATGTTATGGCCGTCCGTTATCAGTAACTAACCTGAGGTCTATTTACACTGTTCACTATTGAGCTGTAAATAAGTGATTACTCACCTTATTCTTTTGTTCAGTAACAAACTTAATTGTTAATATAACAGGTAACAGTGTTGTTTCGCATTGAAGTTGAACACTGCCACTATTAATGAAGAATTTTGTAAGAGACAAACTGACGTATGTTTAACTTAGGCTAACGCATGCGCAGAACTCCCCGAAGTTTCTCGAACGAGTTCACGTAATCATAGGGGTACACTCCTTTTCTGGTCACGAGGTCCAAATGGTCAGCGGGGAAGAATTTACTCGTCTCCTTAAAGTTAGACTTGGGTAAATTCTTGGACAACCTATCCAGACTGGAAGCCATAAAGCGGAATAAGTCCACAAATCTAACGGTTAAGGTGCCCACTGTCATTGCGAAGGAGATGTATTTTTCCTCAGAGTTGGGGATGACGTCAATCCGCATGTTTTTCTTCTCTTCTTCAATCAATCCTCGTCCCAACTCTCGGACAATGAAGTGATTATCGTAACCGCTAAGGTTGTGAAATAGGACGGGAAGGATACGAGGGGTACGGTAAAGGATATTACATTTCGAATGTGCTGGACCACGATACATCCACGTGATGTGATCGTGGTCCATCACTTTCTCACTGTCGGAAGAATAAGGACGGGAACATAGGTAACAGATTTGGGATCTAAGGTGGGCTTCCAACTGCAATGGTGTCAGGGGTAGCATGTGCCGCTTCATGGAGTACACCAGAGACACCTTCTTCGCCACATCCCTAATATATGCCATAAATGTCTGCGCTGAATCCTCGCCTGTGTATATGTATGGCTCAGTGGGAAACTCTTGAGGCAGGAAGTGGCATGGGATATTTTCTGAAACTTTTATATAAGTTCAGAAACTCATGGGAAGGTGCCTCTGGTAGGGAGACGTACGTGAAGACCCTGGTTCTCCCTGCTGAATCATTTTTAAAACTGATTCGAAATCAGCATAGACGACAAAAGAAATCCTCACTTGTCGTTGAATATTTATAAAAGATATTGTCTGAGCATTCCCTTCATCCTCGCAAGCCGGGAGTCCGATGGACTCGCTGACCAACAATGAGAGGGGCCCTCCAGACTTGCTGGAGGGAGGGGACCTCCAGACTTGCTGGAGGTAGGGGCCCACCAGACTTTCTGGAGGGTGTGACGTAGGATTGAACGCCCTACTCACATATCTTTATTTCACCAAACACCACAAAAAGTCATGGATCTCCCTAAGGTAAAACGCTCATTATCCGGAGGTAAACTAGTCCCCCGTTCCGGTCTCCGGGTGGGGACTGCTTTAGGGGATTCATGGCGCAAGTTGAAATATAGGGATTTAAATATTGGTACGTGGAACGTAAGGAATTTAAACACAGCAGGGGGACTAAAATTGGTCGCGAATGAGGTAAATGGGTACAATTTGGATGTCGTGGCTCTGCAAGAGGTTCGCTGGCCAGGGGAGGGCTCGATGAGGGAAGGGAAGTACACTATTTGGTACGGAGGAAGCGGGAATCATTGTTTAGGTACCGGGTTTCTAATTAGGCGTAGATTACTATCTGCTTTGAGGGACGTACAATTCTTTAGTGATAGAATTTCAGTAGCTACATTTCAGGGACTTTGGTTTAAAATCGCATTAATAAACATACATTGTCCGACCGAAGACAGTGACGATGAAGTCAAAAGTGAATTTTACGATAAACTCGAATGGGTTTATGATAAACTACCACGAAACTACATGAAAATAATTGTAGGTGACGCGAACGCAAAGGTAGGAAGGGAAGAAGTTTATATTCCGACGATTGGTAAAGAAAGTTTGCACGAATATAGTAATGATAGCGGGATCCGTCTGATAAACTTTACCATTTCGAAAAACCTGATAATTAGAAGTACGACGTTTAAACATAAGGATATTCATAAATATACTTGGACATCACCGAATTCGCAAACACGAAATCAAATCGATCATGTCTTGATACAACACAGCTGGCAAAGCAGTATAATTAATGTACGGTCTTATCGCGGAGCAGAATGTGGGTCGGATCATGAATTAGTAATCGCGAAACTTCGACAAAAACTTAATATAAAAAAGAGAAAAGAAAACCGTTTCGATTTTGAGAATTTTAATTTGGAAAAATTAAAAAATCCATCAATTAGAAACCAATTCGAGCTAGATGTTAAGAATAGCTTTGAAGCTTTAGAGCTTCCTGACGAGGACCACGAGGATATTGACAAGTTATAGATAGAGATCAGGGATAATATTATTGCAGTCGGTAACTCATGTCTAGGAAAAAAGGAAAATAAGAATAACAAACCGTTGTTTGATGAAGATTGCTTAAACATGTGTGAAAAAAGAAAAGCCGCTAAATTAAAAGCTCTAAATAATCCTAGCGAAGACAATCTGGAATACTTCCGAATCTCAAAGAACGAAACGACAAAATTGCTCAAAAATAAAAAAAGGGAGTATCTTAAAAATAAAATAATTGAAATAGAAACTAATAGAATTGAAAATAACGTAAGAGAAATGTACAAAGGTATAAACAGATCACGTAAATATGTAGGGCCCGTAACGTCTGGAATTAGGGATGATAATAACAATATTCTGACCGATCCGGTTGACATATTGAATAAGTTTAAGGACCACTTTGACAATATTTTAAATACGGGAAATTATGATCTGTGTCCTCCTTCTGAGTACCAGAGTGCTGAACCATTAATAGAAGGACCAAGTAAAGAGGAAGTTGAAGTAGCTATCGGAAAATTAAAATCATATAAAGCTGCGGGAATCGATAATATTCGTACTGAACTAATTAAGGCATGCGGAGAAGCTGGAGTTTCTAAAATACATCGGTTGGTTAAAAAGATATGGGTGAACGAGAAATTACCTGAAGAATGGAAAGAATCTATTCTTATTCCGATAAAAGGGTCCGAGGACGGATTGTAATAACTATCGAGGAATTTCATTCCTTCCGGTATGTTATAAAATATTCACTTCAATCTTAACCAGTCGACTCACGAAATACGCCGAGGAAATTATTGGAGACTACCAATGCGGATTTAGACGGAATCGTTCGACTATTGATCAAATATTTTCTTTACGGCAAATATTAGAGAAAAAATTGGAGTATAACGGTATTGTTCACCAGCTGTATATAGATTTTAAAAAGGCTTACGATTCTATTGACCGCCAGAAACTGTATAATATTCTAATCGAGCAGGGGATTCCAAAAAAACTAGTAAATCTAGTCAGGATGTGCTTAACGGAGACACTCAATAAAGTTAGAATCGGTAATAATTTGTCCGAAAAATTTGAGGTTCGTTCGGGCTTAAAACAGGGGGATTCTCTTTCGCCTGTCCTGTTCAATTTGGCATTAGAACATGCCATTAGGGAGGTAATGCGAACCGAGAAAGGGTTGGATCTGGGCGGGACAACATCCGTGCTGGGCTATGCTGATGATCTGGTACTGTTAAGCGAAGACGTTGAAACTATAAAACTAAATACGATAACGTTAATGAAAGCCGGTAAAGAACTAGGACTCGAAATAAACGTGGATAAAACAAAATATATGGTTAGCTGCAAAAATGGCGATACTACTGGTGATATCGATATAGATGGTAATGTGTTTGAACAGGTAGATAAATATAGGTATCTAGGTTCTACGATAACTAGAAAAAACGAAATTGAAGAAGAGATTAAGGTTAGACTGAAGGCGGGGAATGCTTGTTATTTTTCTGTGACAAAACTACTTAGTTCGCGCCTCTTGTCCCGAAACTTAAAAATTAGACTCTATAAAACAATTATCTTGCCTACAGTTCTTTATGGATGCGAAACTTGGCCGCTTACATTAAGGGATGAGCAGCGTCTTAAGGTTTTTGAAAATAAAGTATTGCGTAGAATATTCGGACCGAAGAAGGATGAGTTAACCGGAGAGTTCAGACGGTTACACAACGCCGAATTGCGTGAGATGTATCCGGGTAATATAATTGAGGTAATTTCATCGCGGCGAATCAAATGGGCTTGTAAAGTTGTTGGGCTTAGTAACGAGAGAATTCCTAAAAGGTTAATATTTGCTGTGCCGAATGGTAAGCGTCCGAGGGGTAGACCGAAGCGAAGGTGGGAAGATTGCATTAAAGCCGATCTGAAGGGACTGGGTTTGGACGGCGAACGGTGGAGGGAGGTGTGTAACAAGCGACTGGTGGTGTCGGCATCGAACCTTCGGGTTCGCTAAGCCTTATTATTATTATTATTATTATTATTATTTACTCCATGTGCTCCCTCATCCGCTCAGCGATGTCTCTCCCATCTACATTGAAATGGGTGAGGCATCGCTTACAGACGTGTTTTCCACTCTTATGTCTAGAAATTTGGGAAGCCTCTAATTTGTTAAACTCTTTTATATATGAGTAGTGGCTTCGCCCCTCTTCATCTGTCAGAAGAAGGAGATCACGATGATCTGCCTTCTCCTCTTTAACAACTTTTAGTGGATACACGTCTTGCGATTCTCCAACAGCGAAAACATTAATGGTGATATTATTACACCGCTCAAATGTTTTCACCTGGTGGAGAGGAGTGGGAAAGGAAATGCAGTCAAAATTGTACCCATGCTGTAAGTTCCTGTATTTCCTCACTCGTTCTGGGTGATCACCTTGCGAATGAGGTGCGAAAGAATGGCATATTTAAAGCAATTGTCGTCGTAATTCTCAACATTGATAATGGCCTTTTTTGCGGCTATTTTAGGAGGAAGCCTAATATAGCTGGAGGCGCCCAGAGCTCTAAATCGATTGATCTTTAGGAGAAGACCATCAAGACCTTTTAAGAACCAGCCACTCCCTTTCATGATCATCTCTCCATCTCGGTAGCCAACTTCGCATACATCTCACTTAGAGTATCCAAGATGAAAGAGATGTGATACATCACCTTATTTTTGGTATTGAAGGCACGATCGCATGTCTCTCCTTTATCGTTTTCGTACGTCGCCTCCAAAACCAAATTAAATTTTAGGGAAGCGTTTGATTCTGCCAAAAATTTGGAAATCAATCGATGCACTGTTTCTGTCTTGCTGCATAACAACTCCACTACATCGATCGGTTCCAAACACGGCAAGAAAAAGTCTTGAGACCTCCTCCGAACGATGTCTCGATCTCATACAACGATCCCATAGCCGCCTCCAACCGCCTACGCTTCGCCATAACGAGTGGTTTTTCTCTCTGACAACGACGTACATGCTGCATACACTGTTTTACAGAATTAAAAATTTCGTTACAGGAAATGCATGTATGTCGGGTCAGAGTAATCACACACGTAATTTCATGTCGAAGTTTGTTACAATCCTTGCTAAAAACTCTATCACAATCCTGACAAGTATTTAAACTTGACATAATTAAATGTAAAAATTAATTAATAAAGTAAATAAATTTAACTTTATTATAAAAACTATTTGAAAATAAATTTCAACTTCAAAATAATAATTTTAACTTTTCCAAAATAAAAAAATAATGAAAATTTTTAAAATGAATTAAAAAATGTAACATTTTAAATAATTGAAAAATAATAACTTATTAGAAAGAAAATATAAGAATTACACTTGAGAAAATCAAAATGAAAAAACAATGTTTAATGAAATCAACTACAAGTAGCTGTGGAACACACAGAATGAGGAAGAGTCCTAAAATCGCTCCTATTTGTAGACTGATCTGTTTATGTTTTTAGAATGAAAAAGGACAAAGCACATGTCTACGCATGAAGGAGAACAATAAACGATTAAATGTTTATACTTAGATTGGGATTAACAAGACCTAACAGGTTGTTTATATTTTAAGGATTAAAGGGGTCAAAGTCCATGTTTACGTGTAAAGGAGAACAATAAGAGATAAGAGATTGAAGTTCCAAGTCTTTTGTTTATACTTAGATACGGATTAAGAAGACCTAACAGGTTGTTTATATTTTAAGAATTAACGGGGTTAAAGTCCATTCGCTATCTGCGCAATAGAATTATGTGTAGTGTCTACAAACCTAAAATTATTTTAAAATATTCAAATGCGAAATCTCCAGAGGCCTTTTACAGTATCACTAAATGTTTTTTTTTCCAAATGATAATAAAAAATTAAACATAAATTTTTAATATCTCGAAACCGGTTGGTTTTAGAGCAAAAAGGACCTCGGCCCTAGCCCCCAAAGGGCTCTAGGGAGGTCTGCAGAATTCCATATAGAACCCAATACATAATAAAAAAAGTAGGGAGGTTACTGTAAGGTTATAATAGTTGGGAGGAGAGAGGAATGCGAGATTTGTCACAAATATATATGATCCGGTTTACATAGAATAATGAATAATAAAAAAAAAAGAAATATATTATTTTTAAAAATAATAAAAACATAAAATGTCGAATATCTCGAAAATCTCTCTGGTTGGAGGTCCTAAAAAGCAGCGTGCCGTTGTTCAAATTCAAATTCAAACTTCCCGCCATGATGACATCACTGAAATCCTGGCTTCTGATTGGCTGCTCTTTTTGGTGTCCCAGCTCCCCCAATTCTTACCCACTTACATGGAATTCTACGGACACCCCTAGTGCACTTCGGGGGCTAGGGCAGAGGTCCTTTTTGCTCTAAAACCAACCGTTTTCGAGATATTCTACATTTTATGTTTTTATTATTTTTCAAAATAATATATTTCTTTTTTTTTTGTTTTATTCCTCATTATATGTAAACCGGATCATATATATTGATAACAAATCTCGCGTTTCTCTCGCCTCCCAGCTATTATAACCTTACAGTAACCTCCCTACTTTTCATTATGGTATTGGGTTCTATATGGGATTCTGCGGACCCCTCTTGAGTTCTTCAGAGATTGGGCAGAGGTCCTTTTGGCTCTAAAACCAACCGTTTTCGAGATATTTGACATTTTATGTTTATTTTTTTATTATTATTTGGGAAAAATATATTTATTTTAGTAATACTGTAAACGGTCTCTGGAGATTCCGTATTTGAATATTTTAAAGTAATTTTAGATTTGTAAACACTACACATAATTCTATTCCGCAGATAGTGGATGGACTTTGACCCCTTTAATATTTAAGATATAAACAACCTCTTAGGTCTTCTTAATCCCTATCTAAGTGTAAACGATGGACTTGGACCTTTAATCTCTTATCTCTTATTGTTCTCCTTCACGCGTTAACATGGACTTTGCCCTTTTGAATCCTCAAACTGTAATTGACTTCTTAATCCGTATCTAAGTATAAACAAAGGACTTGAGCATTTATTCCCTTATCTCTTAGTGTTCTCCTTTACTCGTAAACATAGACTTTGCCCTTTTGAATCCTCAAAATATAGACAGCATCTTAGGTCTTCGTAATCCTCCCAGGTCGTGCTGGGACAGTGAGAGTAGTGAAACTTAAAACCGCGAAGGGAGACCTTATTCGCCCTGTTACGAAATTTGCGCCATTGCTATCTCCCAATTGATGTGAAGTGTGTAAATTTTGCCCAGGGACAAAATTGGTGGGCGGTATGTTAACGCCACAGCGTTAATTTATTTTATTTTTACAGTTAAAAACGCCACAGCGTTAATTCAATTTATTTTACACTTAACTAGTTTGATTAATTGTTGATTTGTTTTATTATAGCAAAGTGAAATCAATTAATAATATGTATATTTATTTATAAGATATGTGTATATTAAGTATTATAGGCTCATAGCTTATATTGTTTATATTAAATAAATCAATAGTTTTTTCAATTTTTATTAATTATAATTTGGGCCATAGAAATAGTTTTTATTTATGATCAAGCATGAAAATGTTTCATTAATATTGTCATAATTGTTTGTTCAACTGGTCTTTATTTTATGCTAGAAGTTTGTTATTTTTTTACCTATCTAACAAGTGTAAAATTGATTCATTTTGATTTTATGTTTTCAATATTAGATTTCGTAAATATTCCAAAATAAATGTTTGAAGATACAGTCCACTTTATTTCTTTTTTTCTTTTATTAAATCACAATTAAATAGTTAGGCTTCATTCGAAGTTTGACATAAACTAAGAGGGAGCTAACCCAAGGATATCAGGATTGCGGTTAGGATCAGTGGGCCAGTAGGTTGCTGAATTGGGTGGAAGGAGACTGAAACGTTGGGAATTGAGTTCAGACAGAAATGTTCTGCCACGAGAATTCTTGGTTCTTGAACCCCATTCTTGATGCTTTTAACTGGATTTAAGTATGCACCCATTTTCAGCAAGTGTCATGGCCGCTATTGCAATTCAACTAACACGTCGCTCTGTCTTTGTAACTATCTGATGTGCTTATTATTTAAAATAGTGCTGTAAGACTTTTTCAACAGTAAGTATATTAATAGTTTTACATTTTTATATTCACATATTATCAGGTGAGTGACTATTTATTAACAATGAAACAGTTATAAATTAGCGCTCGTTTGTTTAGCCCATGTGGCTTGTAATTACCTAGCGGGTTTTACCTTATCTGCGATAAGTTCACGGCCAAGGCAATATATACATTCTGAGATTGTTTACATCAATGCTTTTGGTATTAACGCTAATAATGTCCCGCTCCGTACCTTAACTCCGCCCCACCAGTTTACGGATACTCTTCGTGAACATACTAATAAAAATGAAAAAATAAAATAAAATATATATATAAAAACAACATGATATTCTTACACACTCTAGCAAAGTAAAATACACTTTCCTCTTTACATTTTTACCACCAGTTAAATCACTTCAGTGTTGCACTGCACTTTTCCTCACATATATACACCAAATTATACTATAAGTTAAGAATCGTAAATGCAATGGTATTAATCATAATACCATTTCATAGTTAATGTAATAGACAATAATGACACCACATGTTAGATTTAATATTATCATTCATTATTATCTTTGTCGTGTTTGAATAAAGTAAAGTTGTTTCTTGGATTCATTGAATACTTATTCAACTGACAATTTACAATAGTTTAACCGCTGAAATTTAACTTATATACACAAAAATAAAAAAAGATAACCTCTATAAATAACATTCCAAAACAAAATTCTTATTTCCGGAGACAAGGACACTTCAATTCTAGGGTTGCTCTGGTTCTGAAATTGGGAATTTTAACTGTTCTATGTGAACCGTCCTTCATTTTTTAGGTTCTTTGACACTCTCAATAGTCACAACATTATGCTCCCTAATGATTATCACCCTGAATGGTCCCTCATATCTCCGTAACTCCTTCCCCTCTATTAGAGCCTTCTCCCATAGATTGCCCAATTCCATTTTATTATTAATAATTCTCCCCGTCATTTCCTCGTCTGCAGCTGGACTCCACAGAGAGAATTTCGAATGGAAAAAACCCTGTTGCCGTATGTATGTAATGATTATATGCTGTCACCGCCTCCCGCATTGCCATATCCGGTTCCAGCCCTTTTTCCATCTGATATACTCTAAGATGGTCACTGAGAGTACTGTGCAGTCTCTCTATACTCCTCCTGCTCTTGGGTTGCCCTGGAGTTTTGAGATGCCACTTCACACCTAAGTTCTTCATTTCAGCTCTGATCTTGGCATTGTCAAATTCCTTACCTCCGTCGGACGTTATGCAGTTGGGCACTCAATAAAACTGGAACCACGTCTGCAGGGCTAATAATACTGTCTCTGCTGATCGACCCTGCACCAGGTACGTCATTACTGCTTTGCTAAACAGGTTGTTTAGGGTTGATCACAACAAATTGATGTTACTCCCCCCCCCCTCTTCATGGGGTACATGTAAAAGAACAGCCAAGTAGGTAACACTGCAGTGACTACAACTATTAGTAGAGGAAAAAATGGGCGACTGAAACGAGAAGAAGACGATTTCCACCCAAAAATATTTATGACGTAACGCTTGAAATGTCTCCTGTGCTCTGCGGTGGTTGGTATTACCCTGGTGGTAAACGAGTGTCACCTCCTTCTGCTGTTCTTCGTCTCGCACTGTGTCCACCATCAACTTGCAACGAACAAACATTCTGTCTATCCCGATTCGTTCAGACCGCCATATTCTTTTTATTTTCTCGCAGATAGTCCCATTCCCCACGCATATGTGGTGAGTTTTCCCAGGTTTGGAAGCGTCTTTCAGAGCTCTACAGATCTGGTCTTCCCTCGCTCCTGGCTGTGACCAAATGGTTGTAATTCTGCTGTTCCCGTGTTTGCGGTACTGCGCCTTCATTAAACTCGAAGTACTGGTCTTCCAAATTATCTGACGATTTTGTCATCAATAATCTCCTCTAGCTCCTCCATGTCGGCCGACCTCTCTTCCGCCGGGCTCCCTTCTTCTTGGGAATCATCTCCATCCTCATCTTCCTCTACAGTCTGTCCTCCTTCCCCTTCTGGCGTCCATTCCATCAAGAACTGTCTCAAGTCTTTCGACGACTCTCCTGTGTTTTCTTCGTAATCGTCCTTGATAGCCAGTCCGCCACCACGTTCTCTATTCGTGGCTTGTATACAATATCCATATTATATTGGTTCAAAAACTCCTTCCAGCGTGTGATTCTAGCCCAGGACTCTTTCAACTTTTCTGCCCATTGTAGGGGTCTATGTTCGGTGTGCACGCGGAATTTCCTCCCAAGCATATGAGGGTCTGAAATGGTCGATAGCCCACACGATCCTCAACAGTTCTCTTTCCAGCGCGCTATACCTGGTTTCAGCGTCTTTAAGCTGCCTGCTGGCATACGCTACCGGGAGATCACCTCCATTTCCTTCTTAGGACATCACGGCCCCCACCGCGTATTCGCTAGCATCCGTTGTGATGGTGAATAATTTTGAAAAATCCGGAAACGCTAATACTGGTTCCTCTTGCAGCCACGCCATGCATTTTCGAATGTTGTCCTCCATTATGGGGGTTACTTTCACATTTCTGATTTTCTTTAATAAATTGTTAAGGGGCACGAGGTACTCCGCCATTTCGGGCACAAACCTTCTATAATAATTAAGGGTCCCCAACAGTCTGCGGGTCCCTTTTACATCCCGAGGTATTGCCAATTTCCTAATTGCCTCCACTTTTCGAGCGTCTGGTTTGACTCCCTCATTCGAGATCGTGTGACCTAAAAAATTTATGTGTTCTTGCCCTAACAAACGCTGCTCGTTAGACAATTTCAGCCCAAATTGTCTCACTCTCTCAAATAAACTCCGTAGATGCTCCACGTGCTCTGCCTCGGTTTTACTAAACACCAACAGGTCGCCCATATAAATTTGGCACATCTCTTCATCTATCCCCCTTAGAAACTCGTCCATCAACCGCTGGATTGTTATAAGGGCATTCTTGAGACCAGACGGCATTCTCGTAAAGTCATAGTGCTCCCTCTCGAATGTGAACGCTGTCTTCGACTAGTCTTCCGGGGTCATTCTAATTTGGCGATATCCCGCTTTTAAGTCCAAAGTACTAAATACTGATGCCCCGCTCTAAGACGACGTGTTCTATAAGAGGCCTAGGAGTACACCAACGGCCTGGAAAAGGAGAGAGCCCGCATACAGCGGGAGAGAGAAGCCCACAGGAGCGGAAAGAAAACCAGGGAAAAGCAGAGCAAGGGCTAGCCAACGGAAAGAATACAGGAGATGCCATGGTTGTGGACACTTGGTGGCACAGTGTCCCCTCACGAAATCGAAGCCGTGAAAACTAGAGGAGCAGAGAAGGGCGAAGAAGCAGCGGAAGAAGTTGACGGCGGCAAGCCGTGGAGAGGATCTGAGGAGAGTGTCAGATTGGCTGCTGGTTACCTATAATAGAGGTGGGAGGAGTGCGATGCCTGGTAGAAACCAGGAGTTCCAATACCATCATGACGCGTGGAGTGTTGGAAAAGCTGTACGGTGGAGGGAGGACACTCCAAATCAAGGTATGTAATTGTAAGTTAATCACCCTGGATGGCCCGTGTGGAGTAGGTGGAGATAGGATTGAGAGGGTGGTAAACTTACGGTGCATGTGGTGGGAGAAATGCCCCAGGAATACCAGGTAATTATAGGATGTGATATGTTGGGAAAGGTGGGAGTGCGAATCGCAAATAGCAAAGAGGAGTGGAAAATAAAAATAGGGAGAATCAGGTATACGAGCAGGGCGGCAATAAAGAATGAGGACGGTATAGCGCGTATAGGAGCTATTAGTCGAGCTGAGGAATGGAGAATAGTAGTTAGAAGGGAGTTCGAAGACATTTTCTTCACCCAAAATAATAATACCTGAACCTAAATTGCTTATAAGTGCAGACCTTAATGCCAAACATCAGCAATGGGGAGCCAGAACCACGAATTACCTAGGAGGAACATAGCTGTCTGGACTTAATTCCCACAACATCCATCCCCTGATAATCCTACATACTTTCTAACCGATCCTAACCGTAACCCGGACATCCTCAACCCTTCCATTCACACAGGTCTAGGGCCACTAAATTACTCAGTTCTACTGTTCGATGACCTTTCCTCAGATCACAGTCCGCTAAACCTAACCCTTTCCGCATCTCCTATTTCTAGGTTATCTCGGCTCTCATTCATCAGAGGCCCAGTCAACTGGAACCTTTTCTGACAAACAATAACAGATACAATAGACTTCAGAGTATCCCTGAAAAACCCTCAAGACCTAGCTAATGCATTGAGTTCCTTCACCATCTTGATCCAACAAGCAGTCTGGACTGCATCCTCACCACTCCCCTCCAAAAAAACCTTAAGAAAAAACCTGTCCCAAAACCTTTCTGAGCATATTAAATCCAAACGTCAATCTAAGGGCTTCTGGCAAAGTACCAGGGATCCTTGACAATCGGAAATTGTTTTATTACTATTCCAAACAGATTAAAAAAGACCTGGCTTCCTTTAGATTTTAATCTTACTACAAGATTATTCCTTAATCCTCAAGATTACTACCTTTCTTTAATCGCTACCGATGGCGACTCCCTCTGGAAAGTGACCAAAAAAATCCTTAAATACCAATCTATTTGACACCCCCTCTGACGAAATGATGGCACTGATGAAACCTTCGTCAAATGAGACTAGAGCTGGAGAATTCGCCAAACACCTACCCAACACATTCGCTCCCTACCCCGAACTCTACCCCACCCACACTGCGGAAGTTAAAGAACTCGTCTCTTCTCCGATTCCTCTCTCCTTACCTCCAAAAGCTGTCAACTCCTCTGAGGTCAAATTCCTTAAAAACAACTTGAAACCTTGAAAATCTCCTGCACACTATCTCCATTTTACTTTTCGTCTTCCCCTTTTTCTTCTCCCTTCTACTTCCAGTTACATACAAATCTTTGGCAATCTTTTAGGCCTCATTATTTTTACAAGCCCAAACCAAATCATAACCTTGTCTTTTAATTATTTGCTATAATGTTTGTTTCCACACGAAGACGAATTTAGATATCTAGGGTCTACGATAACTATAAAAATAAAGAGGGTATTAAGATTAGGTGGAATAAGGGAAATGCTTGTTATTTTCCCTTGCCGAAACTCGAAAATCAGAATTTACAAAACCATTTCTGTTCCTACGGTTCTTTATGGAAGCGAAATGTGGCCACTTACATTCAGGAATTAGAAACGTCTTAAGGTTTTTGAAAATAAAGAATTACACCGAATATTCGGACCGAAAAAGGATGATTTAACCATAAAATTTAAGCGGTTTCATAACGCTGAAATGCTCGAACTGTACTCAGTTAATTTAATTAAAATGATTGAGTTGAGGTGAATAAACTGAGCATGTAATGTTTCTGGAATTAGTGAAAAAAGAATTCCTAAAAAGGTAATATGCCCTGTGCCGACTGGGGGTTCGGGTGAGAATGTGTGGTAAGAATGCGTTAAGACTGATCTTGCGAGGTTGGGTTTAAAGGGCTCCCGATGGATGGAAGAATATCCATTGATGATATTGGCATCAAACCTTTGGGTTCGCTAAGCCTTATAATTTGTTAAAGACTTATTTTCTGTAAAATCTCACTGAAACGTTTGTCAGAGTCTTCTTTAATACAAACAGTATGATTCTGTCAGCCTCAAGCTTCAAAAGTACAGACAACCTCATAATTTAATATTACAGAGCCAAATATTTAACTGATAATATTAATATATATTTTCTGTATATATGGTGTGAATGTGTTCATTTATCATTATAATTATTGTCACCAGACAGAACATTGTATACCTAAATAAATAAATAAATAAAAATATATAATATCATATTATTAGAGTCGATGTAGATAAACTACACACACAAACTAACTGTTTAGAACCATTATCAAATAATAATACAATAATAATTTTTTTTCTTCATCTACCTTTAATGCCCGTCTCCAAAGTGTTGAAAATATACCATCGGTCCAATCATTCGTGGCTACATCAAGGCGACCAAACATCTGGGGTGCTGTTATCGCCTATGGTTTATAAAAATTTAAAGATTTGTGTATGTATATATATATACATATATAATCTAAGGATCTTGAGGTTAAGCCGATACAAAATCAGCGATGCTTTAAGACTTGATTGTTTTCATATTCATTCCTAACACTCAGCGGCTAATCCAGGATTTAATTTTAGTGGCTTTCAGCCCTCTCTTACCTTTCAGTCCGAGAGCTTTTGTATATGTGTGTATATATATATATATATATATATATATATATATTTATGTATAAAAATATTGCAAATAACTAACTATATATCATCAGTCTCCTTCTCATGACTTTCTTCACATGGATTACATTTTCGTAGAAATTTACTCTATTACCACTCCTCTATTATTTGCCATAGTTTACCGCCCTCCTCGTGTTCCATTTGATAACTTCTTTGAATCCTCCCTTGTCAGCCTGGTCTACCTTTACAACAATATTATTATCACCGGCGATTTCAACGTGAATATGCTTTCAAAAACTCCTAAAAAATACCTCCTAACCGACCTACTGTTTTCCCTTAACCTTTATCTTGTTCCTTATTCTCCTGTCCATCGCACCCAATTTTTCGATACCTGATTAGACCTCTACATCTCCGACTCGCACATCAAAATCCTCTCCTCTTCTCAACATCCCGTCCCAATTTTTTCATCACACGACCTGATCCAAATTACATACTACCTACCCGTGAAATCCTTTACACCCAAAATAGTTTCATACCGTAATTTAAACCTTCTGTCCTATGAATCCCTACAATCTAAGCTTGATTCTTTCCAATGGGACATCATATCCTCTAATGACTCCATTGATCCAATGGTATCTACCCTAACCTTAAACCTACAATCCTTATTAGACACCCATGCTCCTCTTAAAACTAAAATCATACGTCGTCCCTCTGCACCTTGGCTGACTCTTGAAATAAATAAAATGATAAAAAGAAGGGATGTAGCACAAATACCGCCGAACCCGTTTGCCAGCTGATTATACGTCTTTTAAGAAACTTCGCAATGGAACCCAATCCACAATCCAACTTGCTAAATCCAACTACTTTCATAATGCCCTTTCCAATGCTCCTGATTCCAAATCCAAATGGAAAATACTCCGTAACCTATCCCTACCTCCAAACCTACAAAACTCCATGTCGCTCGACCTCCAAAACAGGATTATGTTTCTAACATCGAGAGGAGGAAGTGCCCGCTGGAAGAAATCACTAGTGCTGGTCACCAATAACTTTATTTTTATATTGCATTATTCGTCTATTAGTATGAATTTTTCCTATATTCCTAATTTCTTTAAATATGTGTTATTCGCAATTTGGTTTCACCATCCAAGAGAGGGCGCGCTCCCTGGAAGAATACAGCTGGTCACGATAGTAATTTTTTTTTATATATATTACATTAGGAAATTCTTGTATCAGTATACATTTTTCCTACATTTCTATTTTCTTTAAGAAGTTGTTTTTCGTAACTTTTTTCGACATTTTTTTTCCATCATCCTACAGTGGCTTCATAATACAGTGCGGTCATATGGATCGGACCTCCATCGAACACCAAAACCTTACCATCCTCATCCTTCTAGATTTTTCCAAAGCGTTCGACACAGTTGACCATAACACCCTCCTTACGAAATTGCACAATCTTCCTCTATCCAACAGTGTCCTGCGTTGGTTCAAATCCTTCCGTTCAAATCAGTCCCAGTATGTAGTCGTCCCAGGTTAACTCCCATCTAAGACCCTCCCTCTCTCCTGTGGTGTCCCTCAAGGTTCCTCTCTATCTCCTTCTCTCTTTGCTATATACATTAATGACCTTCCTCTTTTGATCCGTCACTCCCTATACCATATCTATGCTGACGATTTCCAAATATACCTGTCCTTCCCGCCCTCCGACCTATTATCAGCCACAGAAAAACTTCAAGAAGACGTGGATAAGATTTTTGACTGGGCTAGAGCCAACAAGTTGATGTTGAATGCTGCAAAGACAAAGGCAATGTTAATTGGCTCCAATCACCTCCTTAAAACAGTTCCACACATTCCAACTCTTTTCCTACATGATAATTCTATCAAATTTTATCTCTCTATCAAAAACCTTGTAATAACCTTCGATCAAACGCTTTCCTAGAAAAACCATGTATCCAACATCTCCCGCCGTACCATTTCCACCTTAAAACGCCTAAACTACTTCCTTCACTTATTTACCCTTGAAACCCGTAGGCTCCCGGTCACTTCCTCAATTTTTCCCCACTTTGACTATTGCTGTACGGTATATGGGGGCGTCTCGGGGGATCTCGAGGCCAAACAAAAACGCTTGACAAATTGCTTTGTACGATTCATCTTCGGGATCGCAAGGGACTTCTCTGTTTCCCATTTATATGTAGTTTTTTTAGAATCCCCTGCTCGAATAGAATATTATACAGTTTCTGGCAGTCAATAGAATCGTATGCCTTTTTTGGTGTAAAATCTATATACAGCTAGTGAACAATACCGTTGTACTCCATTTTTTTCTCTAATATTTGCCATAAAGAAAATATTTGATCAATAGTTGAACGATTCCGTCTAAATCCACATTGGTAGTCTCCGATAATTTCCTCGGCGTATTCCGTGATTCGACTGGTTAAGATTAAAGTGAATATTTTATAACATACTGGAAGGACTGAAATTCCTCGATAGTTATTACAATCCGTCGTCGGGCCCTTTTTGTGAATCGGAATAAGAATAGTTTCTTTCCATTCCTCAGGTAATTTCTTATTCACCCAGATCTTTTTAACCAACCGATGTATTTTAGAAACTCCAGCTTCCCCGCATGGCTTAATTAGATCAGTAGGAATATTATCCGTTCCCGCTGCTTTATAAGATTTTAATTTTCCGATAGCTACTTCAACTTCCTCTTTACTTGGTCCTCCTATTAACGGTTCGACACTCTGGTACTCAGAAGGAGGACACAGATCATAATTTCCCGTATTTAAAATATTGTCAAAGTGGTCCTTAAACTTATTCAATATGTCAACCGGATCGGTCAGAATATTGTTATTATCATCCATAATTCCAGACGTTACGGGCCCTACACATTTACGTTATCTGTTTATACCTTTGTACATGTCTCTTACGTTATTTTCGATTCTATTAGTTTCTATTTCAATTATTTTATTTTTAAGATACTCCTTTTTTTTTATTTTTGAGTAATTTTGTCGTTTCGTTCTTTGAGGTTCGGAAGTATTCCAGATTGTCTTCGTTAGGATTA
Organism: Nezara viridula; assembly: GCA_928085145.1. Classification (NCBI taxonomy): domain Eukaryota; kingdom Metazoa; phylum Arthropoda; class Insecta; order Hemiptera; family Pentatomidae; genus Nezara; species Nezara viridula. The sequence continues at coordinate 207,514,278 of OV725078.1, forward strand.
TATAGAGCTTTTAATTTAGCGGTTTTTCTTTTTTCGCACATGTTTAAGCAATCTTCATCAAACAACGGTTTGTTATTCTTATTTTCCTTTTTTCCTAGACACGAGTTACCGACTGCAATAATATTATCCCTGATCTCTATCTATAACTTGTCAATACCCTCATGGTCCTCGTCAGGAAGCTCTAAAGCTTCAAACCTATTCTTAACATCTAGCTCGAATTGGTTTCTAGTTGATGGATTTTTTAATTTTTCCAAATTAAAATTCTCAAAATCGAAACGGTTTTCTTTTCTCTTTTTTATATTAAGTTATTGTCATAGTTTCGCAATTACTAATTCATGATCCGACCCACATTCTGCTCAGTGATAAGACCGTACATTAATTATACTGCTTTGCCAGCTATGTTGTATCAAGACATGATCGATTTGATTTCGTGTTTGCGAATCCGGTGATGTCGAAGTATATTTATGAATATTCTTATGTTTAAACGTTGTACTTTTAATTATCAGGTTTTTCGAGATGGTAAAGTTTATCAGACGGATCCCGCTATCATTACTATATTCGTGCAAACTTTCTTTACCAATCGTCGGAATATTAACTTCTTCCCTTCCTAACTTTGCGTTCGCTTCACCTACAATTATTTTCATGTAGTTTCGCGGTAGTTTATCATAAACCCACTCGAGTTTGTCGTAAAATTCACTTTTTTTTAGTTGTTTGGCAATAATAACTTACAGTTGGTAACAATTGAGTATATTTTATTATCAACGTTACATGTTAACAAGTTGGTTTACGTTTCGGGACATTTATTCCCATCTTCAGAACTGCAATCCCAATGCTCTTGTGGACGCAAGGCTAAATTTTTTTTTAAGTTATAATATTATGCTTGTTACATTACATATTTGCTCCATGGTCCATGGTCAAATTTCTAATTCATGTGTCATCTAGAGCAACATCCTCCTTTTGACTAATAATTGGGTTTCAGTGAAAAAATTGACCTTTGGATCTGACTGTTTTATCTGACTATTTTTATTGTTGTTGTTAATGTTTATTTTATGTGTCTGTGATTTCACTTCTATTAAATTTTAATTTTGTTCAGTATGTCCGTATAATGGGTTCCTAAATGTTTAGTGTCTGTTTTGTAGTTGACTGTTGTTCTGTTGTTTTTTGTAATGTGTATTGCTTCAAGAAATTTTCTATTGATGTTTTTTGGTTCTGTTCCTATTATCTGCGGTTTGTTAAAGCGAAATTTATGTTGTAGTTTTAAACAGTGATGTGCTAAGGCTGTTGTGTTTATCTTTTTTGGATTTTTACAGTTGGTGATATGTTGTGAGATTCTAGTTCCTAATAGTTTGGATGTTTCACCAATGTAGATTTTGGGGCAGTTTAATTTATATATTGCATTTTTATTGTTTATTGGTTCTATTTTATCCTTTGTGTTGGTGATGTGCCTGCTTAGTTTCTTGTTATAATATTGTCCGAGTTTAATTTCTGTCAAGTCATAATCTTTGAACACCTCTTTGATTTTGTTAGTAAGTTCAGGTATGTCATTTCGTAGTTGTAGTTCAAGTCCATTTTGATTGTTTGTGCAAAAAAAAAAGTAAAATTCACTTTTGACTTCATCGTCACTGTCTTCGGTCGGACTATATATGTTTATTAATGCGATTTTAAACCAACGTCCCTGAAATGTAGCTACCGAAATTCTATCACTAAAGAATTGTACGTCCCTCAAAGCGGATAGTAATCTACTCCTAATTAGAAACCCAGTACCCAAACAATATTCCCGCTTCCTCCGTACCAGATAGTGTAATTGCCTTCCCTCATCGAGCCCTTCCCTGGTCAGCGAACCTCTTGCAGAGCCAAGACATCCAAATAGTACCCGTTTACCTCATTCGCGACCGATTTTAGCCCCCCTGCTGTGTTTAAAAACCTTACGTTTCACGTACCAATATTTAAATCTCTATATTTCAACTTGCGCCGTGAATCCCCTAAAGCAGTCCCCACCCGGAGACCCGAATGGGGGACTAGTTTACCTCCGGATAATGAGCGTTTTACCTTAGGGAGATCCATGAATATTTGTGGTGTTTGGGTTAACTAAAGATATGTGAGTTGGGCGTTCAATCCTACGTCACACCCTCCAGCAAGTCCTGTGGGCCCCTACCTCCAGCAAGTCTGGAGGTCCTCTCCCTCCAGCAAGTCTGGAGGGCCCCAACCTCCAGCAAGTCTGGAGGTCCCCTCCCTCCAGCAAGTCTGGAGGGCCCCTCTCATTGTTGGTCAGCGAGTCCATCGGACTTAACCGGGAGGAACTTCCAAGGAATTTCCACCGACCATCCCCACATCCGCCACCCGTGGGACGCTCCCCATACGCGGTAATGAGCCTGCGCCAGGAAAATAATAATGAATAGTAAAATTAAATCAAACATGTGGTTTCATTATTGAAGTATATTAGATTAAACTATGGAATGGTATTATGATTAGTACCATTACATTTACCGAATCTTAACTTATATATGTATACACACACACACACATATATATATATATATATATATATATATATATATATATATATATATATATATATATATATATATATATATATATATATATATATATAAGTTACGCCTTTATTCATCCAATAATCCTACTTATATACATTTATCATGTTGTTTACACTCCAAGATAGTATTAAGGCTGATAACGCCAGTCTCCGGTCTTTATCTCCCCCCTCCCCCACCAGTTTACGAATAGGATTTCGGAAACTTGAATTTTCCTAGAGCGGAGCAAACGGTTATCAGCCTTAACACCTTACCATTGTTCTTACGAGTATACACTTAAAAGGAACTAAAAACTCACTTCTCTTTATCTTAAACGAGAAAAAAAAAAACATTGAAACAAAACAAAAACTCATCTTTACATCGTCTTATTAATAAGGGAACAAAAACTCTTAATAAACTAAAAAGGAATTACAAATTCCTCTTCTGTATAGTAAAATACACGCCAACAAGGGCAATTCGAAATGCTCTAGTCCTATTTACATATTAAAAAAAAATGTCAACATCTTTATGTTATGACAAACAAACAAAATAAACATGTTTCTTATCTACAGCGGTGAGGCTACTACGAATCCGTTTGTTTATTCTGGGTCTATCACTGGGAGCTTCAATTTTTCAATGTGAACAGTTCTCCTCTTCCTAGGTTCATTGATACTTTCAATTGTTAGCAGATTATGCTCCCTAATAGCAACCACTCTTAATGGACCCTCGAACCGTAACAATTCTTTCCCTCTGTTGGTTCCCAATCTGCGGTACATAATTGTTCCGATTTTTAGGTCTCCCATTTGGTCACGTACTTGAACATTCTGCCTCTCTATCTGCTTCCTCTTTTAACGCTTAATTTTCCCTACGCCTTCTCTACCTCTACCCTATTGCTATGGATTTGCTCTACTGTCGGTTCGTTGATCGTCGTTTCCCCGCAATCTCGCCTCGGCCTGTGCATCCCGAATAGTACTTCCACGGGTGAAAATCCAGTGACGGAGTGAATCGAATGATTATATGCTGTTACAGCTTTTTTCATTGCGACATCCGGCTCCAACCCTTTCTCCCTCTGATATACCCGGATGTGGTCACTCAATGTTCAACCGTTCGATGCCGCCTCTGATTTTAGGGTGTCCCGGGGTGTTGTAGTACCAAACATTCTCTAACCGTTTCACCTACTCCCTAATCGCGGCATTGTCAAACTTCCTACCGCCATCTGATGTGATCCTCTCGGGGACCCCGCGAACTGCACCCAGGTTTGTAGGGCTTCCGCAACTGCGTTGGCTGACTTGTCCATGACTTGATGTGCCATAGCTGTTTTGCTGAAGACGTCGATTATAGTAACCCACTTGAACCCTCTCCATGTGAATGTATCAATTTGGAGATCCTGTAGCGGCATATTCCCTGTAGGTCTCTCATCCTGGATTCCTCTGGGGGGGTGTCTATCATATTTCGTGCGCATACATACTTCGCATTTCCCTACAGTTTCTTGGATGGATTTTTTCATGCCCCACCAGAAATATTTTCGACGTAATGCCTGTAACGTCTCGTTCACGCCTCGGTGGTTGGTTTTCCCCTGGTGGTATGCCAATGTGACTTCTTTTTGTTGCTCCTCGTCTTGTATCGTTTCCACTGAATACTTGCAACGGATGACTGTCCTATCCACTCCTATTCGCTCGGATCTCCATATTCGCTTTATTTTGTCCCATATCGTATTATTCCCAACATAGAGATGGTGCATTTTTCCCGCTTCCGTGGCGTCCTTCAGCGCCCTACGGATTTGCTCTTCACTTACCCCGGGTTGCGACGAGATGACGTGAATCCTACTTTTCCCATATTTTCTGAAATCTATTTTCATGGTCCCCGCGGTTCTCGTTTTCCAGATCATCTGGCGATGCTTATCGTTAATAAGCATCGTCTATCTCTTCCATCTCCGCTGCTCTTTCCTCTGCTGAGCTCTCTTCTTCTGGAGACTCCTCCCTTCCCTCTATACCGACGGTATCATCTGCCCCTTCGCCATCAGGAGTCCATTCACTCAAAAATTGGCGCACATCCCGCGATGGTCCTCCCCTGTCCTCTTCTACTGCGTTAATCATGATGGCTCTAGAGAGCCAATCTGCCACCACGTTTTCCTTTCCCGGCTTATACACCACCTCGATGTTATACTGACTAAGGAATTCCTTCCATCTCGTGACCCTAGCCGAGGTTTCCTTTAATTTCCCTACCCACTGAAGGGGTTTGTGGTCGGTGTGGACTCGAAACCTCCTCCCGAATATATGTGGTCTGAAATAGTCGATAGCCCACACTAACGCAAGTAGCTTCCTTTCCAAAGCGCTGTATCGCGATTTCGCACTCGTAAGCCGTCGGCTTGCGTATGCTATCGGACGTCCCTCCAACCTAAATAATCGATTTTTAGCAACCTTTTGGATTTAAACCATATCAGGGTCGACTATTATGTTTTCGAGGTAGCTTTTTATGAAAATACAATCGAATTTGAGATTGCGTCCTTACACTCCCCCTCAATCGACTTTAAGTAACCTTCCGAAATTAATCAATATCAGGGTCGACTATTATGTTTTCGAGGTAGCTTATTATGAAAATACGGTCAAATTTGAGATAGCGTCCATCCACCCCAACCAATCGACTCTTAGCAACTATTAGGATTTAATCGATATCAGGGTTGGCTTTTATGTATTCGAGGTAGCTTATTATGAAAGTAAGGTCAAATTTGAGATTACGTCCCTCCACCCCAAACAATCGACTTATAGCAACTTTTCTTCGGGGACGACTCTTATGTTTTCGATGTAGCTTATTATGAAAATACGGTTGAATTTGATATTTCGTCCCTCCACCCTAAATAATCGACTTTTAGCAACCTTTCGGATTTAATCGATATCGAGGTCGACTGTTATGTTTTCGAGGCAGCTTATTATGAAAATACGGTCGAATTTGAGATGGAGCCCCTAACTCCCACCCCCATCCCAATCGACTTTTAGCAACCTTTTGGATTTAATCGATATCAGAGCCGATTATTATGTATTCGAAATAGCTTTTTATGAAAATAGGGTCAAATTTGAGATTGCCTCCCTCCACCCCAAACGAGCTAGCTTATTATGAAAATACGGTTGAATTTGAAATAACGTCTCTCCACGCCAACTAATCGACTTTTAGCAACCTTTCGGATTTAAACCATATCAGGGTCGACTGTTATGTTTTCGAGGTAGCTTATTATGAAAATACGGTCGTTAAGATGGAGCCCCTACCTCAAACCTCCACCCCAATCGACTTTTAGCAACCTTCCGAATTTAATCGATATCAGGGTCGACTATTATGTTTTCGAGGTAGCTTATTATGAAAATGCTGTCGAATTGAAGATTGCGTCCCTCCACCCCAAAACGAGGTAGCTTATTATGAAAATACGGTTGAATTTGAAATAATACACTCCCCCTCAATCGACTTTTAGCAACCTTTCGGATTTAAACCATATCAGGGTCGACTATTATGTTTTAAGGGTAGCTTATTACGAAAATACGGTCAAATTTAATATTGCGTCCCTCCACCCTAAATATTCGATTTTTAGCAACCTTTTGGATTTAAACCATATCAGGGTCGACTATTATGTTTTCGAGGTAGCTTTTTATGAAAATACGATCGAATTTGAGATTGCGTCCTTACACTCCCCCTCAATCGACTTTAAGCAACCTTCCGAATTTAATCGATATCAGGGTCGACTATTATGTTTTAAGGGTAGCTTATTACGAAAATACGGTCAAATTTAATATTGCGTCCCTCCACCCTAAATATTCGATTTTTAGCAACCTTTTGGATTTAAACCATATCAGGGTCGACTATTATGTTTTCGAGGTAGCTTTTTATGAAAATACGATCGAATTTGAGATTGCGTCCTTACACTCCCCCTCAATCGACTTTAAGCAACCTTCCGAATTTAATCGATATCAGGGTCGACTATTATGTTTTCGAGGTAGCTTATTATGAAAATACGGTCAAATTTGATATTGCGTCCCTCCACCCCAAACAAAGTAGCTTATTATGAAAACACGGTTGAATTTGAAATAGCGTCTCTCCACGCCAACTAATCCACTTTTAGCAACCTTTCGGATTTAAACCATATCAGGATCGACTATTATGTTTTATAAATAATAATAAGGCTTAGCGAACCCGAAGGTTCGATGCCGACACCACCAATCGCTTGTTACACACCTCCCTCCACCGTTCGCCGTCCAAACCCAGTCCCTTCAGATCGGCTTTAATGCAATCTTCCCACCTTCGCTTCGGTCTACCCCTCGGACGCTTACCATTCGGCACCGCACATATTAACCTTTTAGGAATTCTCTCGTTACTAAGCCCAACAACTTTACAAGCCCATTTGATTCGCCGCGATGAAATTACCTCAATTATATTACCCGGATACAGCTCACGCAATTCGGCGTTGTGTAACCGTCTGAACTCTCCGGTTAACTCATCCTTCTTCGGTCCGAATATTCTACGCAATACTTTATTTTCAAAAACCTTAAGACGCTGCTCATCCCTTAATGTAAGCGGCCAAGTTTCGCATCCATAAAGAACTGTAGGCAAGATAATTGTTTTATAGATTCTAATTTTTAAGTTTCGGGACAAGAGGCGCGAACTAAGTAGTTTTGTCACAGAAAAATAACAAGCATTCCCCGCCTTCAGTCTAACCTTAATCTCTTCTTCAATTTCGTTTTTTCTAGTTATCGTAGAACCTAGATACCTAAATTTATCTACCTGTTCAAACATATTACCATCTATATCGATATCACCAGTAGTATCGCCATTTTTGCAGCTAACCATATATTTTGTTTTATCCACGTTTATTTCGAGTCCTAGTTCTTTACCGGCTTTCATTAACGTTGTCGTATTTAGTTTTATAGTTTCAACTTCTTCGCTTAACAGTACCAGATCATCAGCATAGCCCAGCACGGATGTTGTCCCGCCCAGATCCAACCCTTTCTCGGTTCGCATTACCTCCCTAATGGCATGTTCTAATGCCAAATTGAACAGGACAGGCGAAAGAGAATCCCCCTGTTTTAAGCCCGAACGAACCTCAAATTTTTCGGACAAATTATTACCGATTCTAACTTTATTGAGTGTCTCCGTCAAGCACATCCTGACTAGATTTACTAGTTTTTTTGGAATCCCCTGCTCAATTAGAATATTATACAGTTTCTGGCGGTCAATAGAATCGTAAGCCTTTTTAAAATCTATATACAGCTGGTGAACAATACCGTTATACTCCAATTTTTTCTCTAATATTTGCCGTAAAGAAAATATTTGATCAATTGTCGAACGATTCCGTCTAAATCCGCATTGGTAGTCTCCGATAATTTCCTCGGCGTATTCCGTGATTCGACTGGTTAAGATTAAAGTGAATATTTTATAACATACCGGAAGGAGTGAAATTCCTCGATAGTTATTACAATCCGTCCTCGGACCCTTTTTGTGAATCGGAATAAGAATAGATTCTTTCCATTCTTCAGGTAATTTCTCGTTCACCCAGATCTTTTTAACCAACCGATGTATTTTAGAAACTCCAGCTTCCCCGCATGCCTTAATTAGTTCAGTAGGGATATTATCGATTCCCGCTGCTTTATATGATTTTAATTTTCCGATAGCTACTTCAACTTCCTCTTTACTTGGTCCTTCTATTAACGGTTCAGCACTCTGGTACTCAGAAGGAGGACACAGATCATAATTTCCCGTATTTAAAATATTGTCAAAGTGGTCCTTAAACTTATTCAATATGTCAACCGGATCGGTCAGAATATTGTTATTATCATCCCTAATTCCAGACGTTACGGGCCCTACATATTTACGTGATCTGTTTATACCTTTGTACATGTCTCTTACGTTATTTTCGATTCTATTAGTTTCTATTTCAATTATTTTATTTTTAAGATACTCCCTTTTTTTATTTTTGAGCAATTTTGTCGTTTCGTTCTTTGAGATTCGGAAGTATTCCAGATTGTCTTCGCTAGGATTATTTAGAGCTTTTAATTTAGCGGCTTTTCTTTTTTCACACATGTTTAAGCAATCTTCATCAAACCACGGTTTGTTATTCTTATTTTCCTTTTTTCCTAGACACGAGTTACCGACCGCTTTAATATTATCCCTGATCTCTATCCATAACTTGTCAATATCCTCGTGGTCCTCGTCAGGAAGCTCTAAAGCTTCAAACCTATTCTTAACATCTAGCTCGAATTGGTTTCTAATTGATGGATTTTTCAATTTTTCCAAATTAAAATTCTCAAAATCGAAACGGTTTTCTTTTCTCTTTTTTATATTAAGTTTTTGTCGAAGTTTCGCGATTACTAATTCATGATCCGACCCACATTCTGCTCCGCGATAAGACCGTACATTAATTATACTGCTTTGCCAGCTATGTTGTATCAAGACATGATCGATTTGATTTCGTGTTTGCGAATCCGGTGATGTCCAAGTATATTTATGAATATCCTTGTGTTTAAACGTCGTACTTTTAATTATCAGGTTTTTCGAGATGGCAAAGTTTATCAGACGGATCCCATTATCATTACTATATTCGTGCAAACTTTCTTTACCAATCGTCGGAATATAAACTTCTTCCCTTCCTACCTTTGCGTTCGCGTCACCTACAATTATTTTCATGTAGTTTCGCGGTAGTTTATCATAAACCCATTCGAGTTTATCGTAAAATTCACTTTTGACTTCATCGTCACTGTCTTCGGTCGGACAATGTATGTTTATTAATGCGATTTTAAACCAACGTCCCTGAAATGTAGCTACCGAAATTCTATCACTAAAGAATTGTACGTCCCTCAAAGCGGATAGTAATCTACTCCTAATTAGAAACCCGGTACCCAAACAATGATTCCCGCTTCCTCCGTACCAAATAGTGTACTTTCCTTCCCTCATCGAGCCCTCCCCTGGCCAACGAACCTCTTGCAGAGCCATGACATCCAAATTGTACCCATTTACCTCATTCGTGACCGATTTTAGCCCCCCTGCTGTGTTTAAACTCCTTACGTTCCACGTACAAATATTTAAATCCCTATATTTCAACTTGCACCATGAATCCCCTAAAGCAGTCCCCACCCGGAGACCCGAACGGGGGACTAGTTTACCTCCGGATAATGAGCGTTTTACCTTAGGGAGATCCATGACTTTTTGTGGTGTTTGGTGAACTAAAGATATGTGAGTAGGGCGTTCAATCCTACGTCACACCCTCCAGCAAGTCTGGAGGGCCCCTCTCATTGTTGGTCAGCGTGTCCATCGGACTTAGCCGGAGGAACTTCCAAGGAATTTCCACCGACCATCCCCACATCCGCCACCCGTGGGACGCACCCCATACGCGGTAATGAGCCAGCGCGAGGATTATGTTTTAAGGGTAGCTTATTATGAAAATACGGTCAAATTTAATATTGCGTCCCTCCACCCTAAATAATCGATTTTTAGCAACCTTTTGGATTTAAACCATATCAGGGTCGACTATTATGTTTTCGAGGTAGCTTCTTATGAAAATACGATCGAATTTGAGATGAATACTTTTCCTCCCACCCCCACCCCAATCGACTTTTAGCAACCTTTCGGATTTAATAGATATCGGGGTCGACTGTTATGTTTTTGAGGTAGCTTATAATAAAAATACGGTCAAATTTGATATTGCGTCTCCCCACCCTATATAATCGACTTTTAGCAACCTTTCGGATTTAATCGATATCGGGGTCGACTGTTATGTTTTCGAGGTAGCTTCTAAATGAAAATACGGTCAAATTTGATATTGCGTCCCTCCACCTTAATAATCGACTTTTAACAACCTTTCGGATTTAATCGATATCGGGGTCGACTGTTATGTTTTCGAGGTAGCTTATTATGAAAATACGGTCGTTAAGATGGAGCCCCTACCTCAAACCTCCACCCCAATCGACTTTTAGCAACCTTCCGAATTTAATCGATATCAGGGGGGACTATGATGTTTTCGTGGTAGCTTATTATGAAAATGCTGTCGAATTGAAGATTGCGTCCCCCCCCCCCAAAACGAGGTAGCTTATTATGAAAATACGGTCGAATTTGAGATGGAGCCCCTTCCTCCCTCTTCCAACCCTAATCGACTTTTAGCAACCTTTCGGCTTTAATTCATATCAGGGTCTAATATTATGTTTTCGAGGTAGCATATTATGAAAATACGTTCAAATTTGATATTGCGTTTCTCCACCCTAAATAATTGACTTTTAGCAACCTTTCGGATTAAATCGATATCGGGGTCGACTGTTATGTTTTCGAGGCAGCTTATTATGAAAATACGGTCGAATTTGAGATGAAGCCCCTAACTCCCACCAGATATCAATCGACTTTTAGCAACCATTTGGATTTAATCGATATCAGAGCCGATTATTATGTATTATTATGTATGAAGATTATTATGTATGAAATAGCTTTTTATGAAAATAGGGTCAAATTTGAGATTGCGTCCTTCCACTCCCCCCCAATCCACTTTTAGCAACCTTTCGGATTTAATCGATATCAGGGTCGACTATTATGTTTTCAGGGTAGCTTATTATGAAAATGCGGTCGAATTTGAGATGGAGCCCCTTTCTCCCTCTTCCACCCTAATCGACTTTTAGCAACCTTTCGGATTTAATCGATATCGGGGTCGACTGTTATGTTTTCGAGGTCGCTTATTATGAAAATACGGTCAAATTTGATATTGCGTCCCTCCACCCTAAATAATCGACTTTTAGCAACCTTTCGGATTTAATCGATATCAGGGTCGACTATTATGTTTTCGAGGTAGCTTATTATGAAAATACGGTCAAATTTGAGAATGCGTCCCTCCACCCCAACCAATCGACTCTTAGCAACCTTTCGGATTTAATCGATATCGGGGTCGACTGTTATGTTTTCGAGGTAGCTTATTATGAAAATACGGTCAAATTTGAGATTGCGTCCCTCCACCCCAAACAATCGACTTTTAGCAACCTTTCGGATTTAATCGATATCAGGGTCGACTGTTATGTTTTCGAGGTAGCTTATTATGAAAATACGGTCAAATTTGATATTGCGTCCCTCCACCTAAATAATCGACTTTTAGCAACCTTTCGGATTTAATCGATATCGGGGTCGACTGTTATGTTTTCGAGGTAGCTTATTATGAAAATACGGTCGAATTTGAGATGGAGCCCTTACCTCCCAAACTCACCCCAATCGACTTTTAGCAACCTTTCGGATTTAATCCATATCAGGGTCGACTATTATGTTTTCGAGGTAGCTTATTATGAAAATGCTGTCGAATTGAAGATTGCGTCCCTCCACCCCAAAACGAGGTAGCTTATTATGAAAATACGGTCGAATTTGAGATGGAGCCCCTTCCTCCCTCTTCCAACCCTAATCGACTTTTAGCAACCTTTCGGATTTAATCGATATCAGGGTCGACTATTATGTTTTCGAGGTAGCATATTATGAAAATACGGTCAAATTTGATATTGCGTCCTCCACCCTAAATAATCGACTTTTAGCAACCTTTCGGATTTAATCGATATCGGGGTCGACTGTTATGTTTTCGAGGCAGCTTATTATGAAAATACGGTCGAATTTGAGATGGAGCCCCTAACTCCCACACAGATATCAATCGACTTTTAGCAACCATTGGATTTAATCGATATCAGAGCCGATTATTATGTATTATTATGTATGAAGATTATTATGTATTCGAAATAGCTTTTTATGAGAATAGGGTCAAATTTGAGATTGCGTCCTTCCACTCCCCCCCAATCCACTTTTAGCAACCTTTCGGATTTAATCGATATCAGGGTCGACTATTATGTTTTCGAGGTAGCTTATTATGAAAATACGGTCGAATTTGAGATGGAGCCCCTTCTCCCTCTTCCACCCTAATCGACTTTTAGCAACCTTTCGGATTTAATCGATATCGGGGTCGACTGTTATGTTTTCGAGGTAGCTTATTATGAAAATACGGTCAAATTTGATATTGCGTCCCTCCACCCTAAATAATCGACTTTTAGCAACCTTTCGGATTTAATCCATATCAGGGTCTACTATTATGTTTTCGAGGTAGCTTATTATGAAAATACGGTCAAATTTGAGATTGCGTCCCTCCACCCCAACCAATCGACTTTAGCAACCTTTCGGATTTAATCGATATCGGGGTCGAATGTTATGTTTTCGAGGTAGCTTATTATGAAAATACGGTCAAATTTGAGATTGCGTCCCTCCACCCCAAACAATCGACTTATAGCAACCTTTCGGATTTAATCGATATCAGGGTCGACTATTATGTTTTCGAGGTAGCTTATTATGAAAATACGGTCAAATTTGATATTGCGTACCTCCACCCTAAATAATCGACTTTTAGCAACCTTTCGGATTTAATCGATATCGGGGTCGACTGTTATGTTTTCGAGGTAGCTTATTATGAAAATACGGTCGAATTTGAGATGGAGCCCTACCTCAACCTCCACCCAATCGACTTTTAGCAACCTTTCGGATTTAATCGATATCAGGGTCGACTATTATGTTTTCGAGGTACCTTATTATGAAAATGCTGTCGAATTTGAGATTGCGTCCCTCCACCCCAAAACGAGGTAGCTTATTATGAAAATACGGTCGAATTTGAAATGACGTCCTCTCCACGCCAACTAATCGACTTTTAGCAACCTTTCGGATTTAATCGATATCAGGGTCGACTATTATGTTTTCGAGGTAGCTTATTATGAAAATACGGTCAAATTTGATATTGCGTCCCTCCACCCTAAATAATCGATTTTTAGCAACCTTTCGGATTTAATCGATATCAGGGTCGACTATTATGTTTTCGAGGTAGCTTTTTATGAAAATACGATCGAATTTGAGATTGCGTCCTTACACTCCCCCTCAATCGACTTTTAGCAAAATTTCGGATTTAAACCATATCAGGATCGACTATTAGGCTTAAGGGTAGCTTATTACGAAAATACGGTCAAATTTAATATTGCGTCCCTCCACCCTAAATAATCGATTTTTAGCAACCTTTTGGATTTAAACCATATCAGGGTCGACTATTATGTTTTATGGGTAGCTTATTACGAAAATACGGTCAAATTTAATATTGTGTCTCTCCACCCTAAATAATCGATTTTTAGCAACCTTTTGGATTTAAACCATATCAGGGTCGACTATTATGTTTTTGAGGTAGGTTTTTATGAAAATTGGGTCAAATTTGAGATTGCCTCCCTCCACCCCAAACGAGCTAGCTTATTATGAAAATACGGTTGAATTTGAAATAACGTCTCTCCACGCCAACTAATCGACTTTTAGCAACCTTTCGGATTTAAACCATATAAGGGTCGACTATTATGTTTTAAGGGTAGCTAATTACGAAAATACGGTCAAATTTAATATTGCGTCCCTCCACCCTAAATAATCGATTTTTAGCAACCTTTCGGATTTAAACCATATCAGGGTCGACTATTATGTTTTCGAGGTAGCTTATTATGAAAATACGGTCGAATTTGAGATGAAGACCCTTCCTCCCACCCCACCCCAATCGACTTTTAGAAACCTTTCGGATTTAATCGATATCAGAATCGACTATTATGTTTTCGAAATAGCTTATCATGAAAATAGGTTCAAATTTGAGATTGTTTCCCTCCTACCCCAAACAATCGACTTTTAGCAACCTTTTGGATTTAATCGATATCAGAGCCGATTATTATGTATTCGAAATAGCTTTTTATGAAAATACGGTCAAATTTGATATTGCGTCCCTCCACCCTAAATAATCGACTTTTAGCAACCTTTCGGATTTAATCGATATCGGGGTCGACTGTTATGTTTTCGAGGCAGCTTATTATGAAAATACGGTCAAATTTGAGATGGAGCCCCTTCCTCCCTCTTCCACCCTAATCGACTTTTAGCAACCTTTCGGATTTAATCGATATCGGGGTCGACTGTTATGTTTTCGAGGTAGCTTATTATGAAAATACGGTCAAATTAGATATTGCGTCCCTCCACCCTAAATAATCGACTTTTAGCAACCATTCGGATTTAATCCATATTAGGGTCTACTATTATGTTTCCGAAATAGCTTATCATGAAAATATGTTCAAATTTGAAATGGAGCCCCTACCTCCCACCCCCACCCCAATCGACTTTTAGCAACCTTTTGGATTTAATCGATATCAGAGTCGATTATTATGTATTCGAAATAGCTTTTTATGAAAATAGGGTCAAATTTGAGATTGCGTCCTTCCACTCCCCCCAATCCACTTTTAGCAACATTTCGGATTTAATCGATATCAGGGTCGACTATTTTGTTTTCAGGGTTGCTTATTATGATAATACGGTCGAATTTGAGATGGAGCCCCTACCTCCCACCTCCACCCCAATCGACTTTTAGCAACCTTCCGAATTTAATCGATATCAGGGTCGACTATTATATTTTCGAGGTAGCTTATTATGAAAATACGGTCAAATTTAATATTGCGTCCCTCCACCCTAAATAATCGACTTTTAGCAACCTTTTGGATTTAAACCATATCAGGGTCGACTATTATGTTTTCGAGGTAGCTTTTTATGAAAATACGATCGAATTTGAGATTGCGTCCTTACACTCCCCCTCAATCGACTTTTAGCAACCTTTCGGATTTAAACCATATCAGGGTCGACTATTATGTTTTAAGGGTAGCTTATTACGAAAATACGGTCAAATTTAATATTGCGTCCCTCCACCCTAAATAATCGATTTTTAGCAACCTTTTGGATTTAAACCATATCAGGGTCGACTATTATGTTTTCGAGGTAGCTTTTTATGAAAATACGATCGAATTTGAGATTGCGTCCTTACACTCCCCCTCAATCGACTTTTAGCAACCTTTCGGATTTAAACCATATCAGGTTCGGCTATTATGTTTTAAGGGTAGCTTATTACGAAAATACGGTCAAATTTAATATTGCGTCCCTCCACCCTAAATATTCGATTTTTAGCAACCTTTTGGATTTAAACCATATCAGGGTCGACTATTATGTTTTCGAGGTAGCTTTTTATGAAAATACGATCGAATTTGAGATTGCGTCCTTACACTCCCCCTCAATCGACTTTAAGCAACCTTCCGAATTTAATCGATATCAGGGTCGACTATTATGTTTTCGAGGTAGCTTATTATGAAAATACGGTCAAATTTGATATTGCGTCCCTCCACCCCAAACAAAGTAGCTTATTATGAAAACACGGTTGAATTTGAAATAGCGTCTCTCCACGCCAACTAATCCACTTTTAGCAACCTTTCGGATTTAAACCATATCAGGATCGACTATTATGTTTTATAAATAATAATAAGGCTTAGCGAACCCGAAGGTTCGATGCCGACACCACCAATCGCTTGTTACACACCTCCCTCCACCGTTCGCCGTCCAAACCCAGTCCCTTCAGATCGGCTTTAATGCAATCTTCCCACCTTCGCTTCGGTCTACCCCTCGGACGCTTACCATTCGGCACCGCACATATTAACCTTTTAGGAATTCTCTCGTTACTAAGCCCAACAACTTTACAAGCCCATTTGATTCGCCGCGATGAAATTACCTCAATTATATTACCCGGATACAGCTCACGCAATTCGGCGTTGTGTAACCGTCTGAACTCTCCGGTTAACTCATCCTTCTTCGGTCCGAATATTCTACGCAATACTTTATTTTCAAAAACCTTAAGACGCTGCTCATCCCTTAATGTAAGCGGCCAAGTTTCGCATCCATAAAGAACTGTAGGCAAGATAATTGTTTTATAGATTCTAATTTTTAAGTTTCGGGACAAGAGGCGCGAACTAAGTAGTTTTGTCACAGAAAAATAACAAGCATTCCCCGCCTTCAGTCTAACCTTAATCTCTTCTTCAATTTCGTTTTTTCTAGTTATCGTAGAACCTAGATACCTAAATTTATCTACCTGTTCAAACATATTACCATCTATATCGATATCACCAGTAGTATCGCCATTTTTGCAGCTAACCATATATTTTGTTTTATCCACGTTTATTTCGAGTCCTAGTTCTTTACCGGCTTTCATTAACGTTGTCGTATTTAGTTTTATAGTTTCAACTTCTTCGCTTAACAGTACCAGATCATCAGCATAGCCCAGCACGGATGTTGTCCCGCCCAGATCCAACCCTTTCTCGGTTCGCATTACCTCCCTAATGGCATGTTCTAATGCCAAATTGAACAGGACAGGCGAAAGAGAATCCCCTGTTTTAAGCCCGAACGAACCTCAAATTTTTCGGACAAATTATTACCGATTCTAACTTTATTGAGTGTCTCCGTCAAGCACATCCTGACTAGATTTACTAGTTTTTTTGGAATCCCCTGCTCAATTAGAATATTATACAGTTTCTGGCGGTCAATAGAATCGTAAGCCTTTTTAAAATCTATATACAGCTGGTGAACAATACCGTTATACTCCAATTTTTTCTCTAATATTTGCCGTAAAGAAAATATTTGATCAATTGTCGAACGATTCCGTCTAAATCCGCATTGGTAGTCTCCGATAATTTCCTCGGCGTATTCCGTGATTCGACTGGTTAAGATTAAAGTGAATATTTTATAACATACCGGAAGGAGTGAAATTCCTCGATAGTTATTACAATCCGTCCTCGGACCCTTTTTGTGAATCGGAATAAGAATAGATTCTTTCCATTCTTCAGGTAATTTCTCGTTCACCCAGATCTTTTTAACCAACCGATGTATTTTAGAAACTCCAGCTTCCCCGCATGCCTTAATTAGTTCAGTAGGGATATTATCGATTCCCGCTGCTTTATATGATTTTAATTTTCCGATAGCTACTTCAACTTCCTCTTTACTTGGTCCTTCTATTAACGGTTCAGCACTCTGGTACTCAGAAGGAGGACACAGATCATAATTTCCCGTATTTAAAATATTGTCAAAGTGGTCCTTAAACTTATTCAATATGTCAACCGGATCGGTCAGAATATTGTTATTATCATCCCTAATTCCAGACGTTACGGCCCCTACATATTTGCGTGATCTGTTAATACCTTTGTAAATGTCTCTTACGTTATTTTCGATTCTATTAGTTTCTATTTCAATTATTTTATTTTTAAGATACTCCCTTTTTTTATTTTTGAGCAATTTTGTCGTTTCGTTCTTTGAGATTCGGAAGTATTCCAGATTGTCTTCGCTAGGATTATTTAGAGCTTTTAATTTAGCGGCTTTTCTTTTTTCACAAATGTTTAAGCAATCTTCATCAAACCACGGTTTGTTATTCTTATTTTCCTTTTTTCCTAGACACGAGTTACCGACCGCTTTAATATAATCCCTGATCTCTATCCATAACTTGTCAATATCCTCGTGGTCCTCGTCAGGAAGCTCTAAAGCTTCAAACCTATTCTTAACATCTAGCTCGAATTGGTTTCTAATTGATGGATTTTTCAATTTTTCCAAATTAAAATTCTCAAAATCGAAACGGTTTTCTTTTCTCTTTTTTATATTAAGTTTTTGTCGAAGTTTCGCGATTACTAATTCATGATCCGACCCACATTCTGCTCCGCGATAAGACCGTACATTAATTATACTGCTTTGCCAGCTATGTTGTATCAAGACATGATCGATTTGATTTCGTGTTTGCGAATCCGGTGATGTCCAAGTATATTTATGAATATCCTTGTGTTTAAACGTCGTACTTTTAATTATCAGGTTTTTCGAGATGGCAAAGTTTATCAGACGGATCCCATTATCATTACTATATTCGTGCAAACTTTCTTTACCAATCGTCGGAATATAAACTTCTTCCCTTCCTACCTTTGCGTTCGCGTCACCTACAATTATTTTCATGTAGTTTCGCGGTAGTTTATCATAAACCCATTCGAGTTTATCGTAAAATTCACTTTTGACTTCATCGTCACTGTCTTCGGTCGGACAATGTATGTTTATTAATGCGATTTTAAACCAACGTCCCTGAAATGTAGCTACCGAAATTCTATCACTAAAGAATTGTACGTCCCTCAAAGCGGATAGTAATCTACTCCTAATTAGAAACCCGGTACCCAAACAATGATTCCCGCTTCCTCCGTACCAAATAGTGTACTTTCCTTCCCTCATCGAGCCCTCCCCTGGCCAACGAACCTCTTGCAGAGCCACGACATCCAAATTGTACCCATTTACCTCATTCGTGACCGATTTTAGCCCCCCTGCTGTGTTTAAACTCCTTACGTTCCACGTACCAATATTTAAATCCCTATATTTCAACTTGCACCATGAATCCCCTAAAGCAGTCCCCACCCGGAGACCCGAACGGGGGACTAGTTTACCTCCGGATAATGAGCGTTTTACCTTAGGGAGATCCATGACTTTTTGTGGTGTTTGGTGAACTAAAGATATGTGAGTAGGGCGTTCAATCCTACGTCACACCCTCCAGCAAGTCTGGAGGGCCCCTCTCATTGTTGGTCAGCGAGTCCATCGGACTTAGCCGGAGGAACTTCCAAGGAATTTCCACCGACCATCCCCACATCCGCCACCCGTGGGACGCTCCCCATACGCGGTAATGAGCCAGCGCGAGGATTATGTTTTAAGGGTAGCTTATTATGAAAATACGGTCAAATTTGATATTGCGTCCCTCCACCCTAAATAATCGATTTTTAGCAACCTTTCGGATTTAAACCATATCAGGGTCGACTATTATGTTTTCGAGGTAGCTTATTATGAAAATACGGTCGAATTTGAGATGAAGACTTTCCTCCACCCCCATCCCAATCGAATTTTAGCAACCTTTCGGATTTAATCGATATCGGGGTCGACTGTTATGTTTTTGAGGTAGCTTATAATGAAAATACGGTCAAATTTGATATTGCGTCCCCCCACCCTATATAATCGACTTTTAGCAACCTTTCGGATTTAATCGATATCGGGGTCGACTGTTATGTTTTCGAGGTAGCTTATTATGAAAATACGGTCAAATTTGATATTGCGTCCCTCCACCCTAAATAATCGACTTTTAGCAACCTATCGGGTTTAATCCATATTAGGGTCTACTATTATTATTATTAAAAAACACTTTATTCAGAAATATTACAATTTGTCACAGACTATTATGTTTCCGAAATAGCTTATCATGAAAATAGGTTCAAATTTGAAATGGTGCCCCTACCTCCCACCGCCACCCCAATCGACTTTTAGCAACCTTTTGGATTTAATCGATATCGGGGTCGACTGTTATGTTTTCGAGGCAGGTTATTATGAAAATACGGTCGAATTTGAGATGGAGCCCCTAACTCCCACCCAGATATCAATCGACTTTTAGCAACCATTGGATTTAATCGATATCAGAGCCGATTATTATGTATTATGTATTATTATGTATGAAGATTATTATGTATGAAATAGCTTTTTATGATAATGGGGTCAAATTTGAGATTGCGTCCTTCCACTCCCCCCCAATCCACTTTTAGCAATCTTTCGGATTTAATCGATATCATGGTCGACTATTATGTTTTCAGGATAGCTTATTATGAAAATACGGTCAAATTTGAGATGGAGCCCCTTCTTCCCTCTTCCACCCTAATCGACCTTAAGCAATCGTTCCGATTAAATCGATATCGGGGTCGACTGTTATGTTTTCAAGGTCGGTTATTATGAAAATCCGGTCAAATTTGATATTGCGTCCCTCCACCCTAAATAATCGATTTTTAGCAACCTTTCGGATTTAATCGATATCGGGGTCGACTGTTATGTTTTCGAGGTAGCTTCTAAATGAAAATACGGTCAAATTTGATATTGCGTCCCTCCACCTTAATAATCGACTTTTAACAACCTTTCGGATTTAATCGATATCGGGGTCGACTGTTATGTTTTCGAGGTAGCTTATTATGAAAATACGGTCGTTAAGATGGAGCCCCTACCTCAAACCTCCACCCCAATCGACTTTTAGCAACCTTCCGAATTTAATCGATATCAGGGTCGACTATGATGTTTTCGAGGTAGCTTATTATGAAAATGCTGTCGAATTGAAGATTGCGTCCCTCCCCCCCAAAACGAGGTAGCTTATTATGAAAATACGGTCGAATTTGAGATGGAGCCCCTTCCTCCCTCTTCCAACCCTAATCGACTTTTAGCAACCTTTCGGCTTTAATTCATATCAGGGTCTAATATTATGTTTTCGAGGTAGCATAGTATGAAAATATTTTCAAATTTGATATTGCGTTGCTCCACCCTAAATAATTGACTTTTAGCAACCTTTCGGATTAAATCGATATCGGGGTCGACTGTTATGTTTTCGAGGCAGGTTATTATGAAAATACGGTCGAATTTGAGATGGAGCCCCTAACTCCCACCCAGATATCAATCGACTTTTAGCAACCATTGGATTTAATCGATATCAGAGCCGATTATTATGTATTATGTATTATTATGTATGAAGATTATTATGTATGAAATAGCTTTTTATGATAATAGGGTCAAATTTGAGATTGCTTCCTTCCACTCCCCCCCAATCCACTTTTAGCAATCTTTCGGATTTAATCGATATCATGGTCGACTATTATGTTTTCAGGATAGCTTATTATGAAAATACGGTCAAATTTGAGATGGAGCCCCTTCTTCCCTCTTCCACCCTAATCGGAGTTTAGCAACCGTTCCGATTAAATCGATATCGGGGTCGACTGTTATGTTTTCGAGGTCGCTTATTATGAAAATCCGGTCAAATTTGATATTGCGTCCCTCCACCCTAAATAATCGACTTTTAGCAACCTTTCGGATTTAATCCATATCAGGGTCGACTATTATGTTTTCGAGGTAGCTTTTTATGAAAAAAGGTTTAAATTTGAGATTACGTCCATTACCCCAACCAATTGACTCTTAGCAACTTTTAGGATTTAATCGATATCGGGGTTGAATTTTATGTTTTCGAGGTAGCTTATTATGAAAGTACGGTCAAATTTGAGATTACGTCCCTCCACCCCAAACAATCGACTTATAGCAACTTTTCGGATTTAATCCATATCAGGGTCGACTATTATGTTTTCGAGGTAGCTTATTATGAAAATACGGTCAAATTTGAGATTACGTCCCTCCACCCCAAACAATCGACTTATAGCAACTTTTCGGATTTAATCGATATCAGGGTCGACTATTATGTTTTCGAGGTAGCTTATTATGAAAATGCTGTCGAATTGAAGATTGCGTCCCTCCACCCTAAATAATCGACTTTTAGCAACCTATCGGGTTTAATCCATATTAGGGTCTACTATTATTATTATTAAAAAACACTTTATTCAGAAATATTACAATTTGTCACAGACTATTATGTTTCCGAAATAGCTTATCATGAAAATAGGTTCAAATTTGAAATGGAGCCCCTACCTCCCACCGCCACCCCAATCGACTTTTAGCAACCTTTTGGATTTAATCGATATCGGGGTCGACTGTTATGTTTTCGAGGCAGGTTATTATGAAAATACGGTCGAATTTGAGATGGAGCCCCTAACTCCCACCCAGATATCAATCGACTTTTAGCAACCATTGGATTTAATCGATATCAGAGCCGATTATTATGTATTATGTATTATTATGTATGAAGATTATTATGTATGAAATAGCTTTTTATGATAATGGGGTCAAATTTGAGATTGCGTCCTTCCACTCCCCCCCAATCCACTTTTAGCAATCTTTCGGATTTAATCGATATCATGGTCGACTATTATGTTTTCAGGATAGCTTATTATGAAAATACGGTCAAATTTGAGATGGAGCCCCTTCTTCCCTCTTCCACCCTAATCGACCTTAAGCAATCGTTCCGATTAAATCGATATCGGGGTCGACTGTTATGTTTTCAAGGTCGGTTATTATGAAAATCCGGTCAAATTTGATATTGCGTCCCTCCACCCTAAATAATCGATTTTTAGCAACCTTTCGGATTTAATCGATATCGGGGTCGACTGTTATGTTTTCGAGGTAGCTTCTAAATGAAAATACGGTCAAATTTGATATTGCGTCCCTCCACCTTAATAATCGACTTTTAACAACCTTTCGGATTTAATCGATATCGGGGTCGACTGTTATGTTTTCGAGGTAGCTTATTATGAAAATACGGTCGTTAAGATGGAGCCCCTACCTCAAACCTCCACCCCAATCGACTTTTAGCAACCTTCCGAATTTAATCGATATCAGGGTCGACTATGATGTTTTCGAGGTAGCTTATTATGAAAATGCTGTCGAATTGAAGATTGCGTCCCTCCCCCCCAAAACGAGGTAGCTTATTATGAAAATACGGTCGAATTTGAGATGGAGCCCCTTCCTCCCTCTTCCAACCCTAATCGACTTTTAGCAACCTTTCGGCTTTAATTCATATCAGGGTCTAATATTATGTTTTCGAGGTAGCATATTATGAAAATACTTTCAAATTTGATATTGCGTTGCTCCACCCTAAATAATTGACTTTTAGCAACCTTTCGGATTAAATCGATATCGGGGTCGACTGTTATGTTTTCGAGGCAGGTTATTATGAAAATACGGTCGAATTTGAGATGGAGCCCCTAACTCCCACCCAGATATCAATCGACTTTTAGCAACCATTGGATTTAATCGATATCAGAGCCGATTATTATGTATTATGTATTATTATGTATGAAGATTATTATGTATGAAATAGCTTTTTATGATAATAGGGTCAAATTTGAGATTGCGTCCTTCCACTCCCCCCCAATCCACTTTTAGCAATCTTTCGGATTTAATCGATATCATGGTCGACTATTATGTTTTCAGGATAGCTTATTATGAAAATACGGTCAAATTTGAGATGGAGCCCCTTCTTCCCTCTTCCACCCTAATCGAAGTTTAGCAACCGTTCCGATTAAATCGATATCGGGGTCGACTGTTATGTTTTCGAGGTCGCTTATTATGAAAATCCGGTCAAATTTGATATTGCGTCCCTCCACCCTAAATAATCGACTTTTAGCAACCTTTCGGATTTAATCCATATCAGGGTCGACTATTATGTTTTCGAGGTAGCTTTTTATGAAAAAAGGTTTAAATTTGAGATTACGTCCATTACCCCAACCAATTGACTCTTAGCAACTTTTAGGATTTAATCGATATCGGGGTTGAATTTTATGTTTTCGAGGTAGCTTATTATGAAAGTACGGTCAAATTTGAGATTACGTCCCTCCACCCCAAACAATCGACTTATAGCAACTTTTCGGATTTAATCCATATCAGGGTCAACTATTATGTTTTCGAGGTAGCTTATTATGAAAATACGGTCAAATTTGAAATTGCGTCCCTCCACCCCAACCAATCGACTTTTAGCAACTTTTCGGATTTAATCGATATCAGGGTCAACTATTATGTTTTCAGAGTAGCTTATTATGAAAATGCGGTCGAATTTAGATTGCTTCCCTCCACCCAAAACGAGGAAGCTTATTATGAAAATACGGTCGAATTTGAGATGGACCCCCTTCCTCCCTCTTCCACCCTAATCGACTTTTAGCAACCTTTTGGGTTTAATCGATATCAGAGTCGATTATTATGTATTCGAGGTAGCATATTATGAAAATACTTTCAAATTTGATATTGCGTACCTCCACTCTAAATAATCGACTTTTAACAACCTTTCGGATTTAATCTATATCGGGGTCGACTGTTATGTTTTCGAGGTAGCTTATTATGAAAATACGGTCAAATTTGATATTGCGTTCCTTCAACCTAAATAATAGGCTTTTAGCAACCTTTCGGATTTAATCAATATCGGGGTCGACTGTTATGTTTTCGAGGCAGCTTATTATGAAAATTCGGTCAAATTTGATATTGCGTCCCCCACCAACGGTACTCTATGAAATACGATCGAATTGAGATGAGCTTTCCCCCCCCACCCAACGACTTAGCAACCTTTCGGATTTAATCGATATCGGGGTCGACTGTTATGTTTTCGAGGTAGCTTATCATGAAAATACGGTCAAACTTGATATTGCGTCCCTCCACCCTAAATAATCGACTTTTAGCAACCTATCGGGTTTAATCCATATTAGGGTCTACTATTATTATTATTAAAAAACACTTTATTCAGAAATATTACAATTTGTCACAGACTATTATGTTTCCGAAATAGCTTATCATGAAAATAGGTTCAAATTTGAAATGGAGCCCCTACCTCCCACCGCCACCCCAATCGACTTTTAGCAACCTTTTGGATTTAATCGATATCGGGGTCGACTGTTATGTTTTCGAGGCAGGTTATTATGAAAATACGGTCGAATTTGAGATGGAGCCCCTAACTCCCACCCAGATATCAATCGACTTTTAGCAACCATTGGATTTAATCGATATCAGAGCCGATTATTATGTATTATGTATTATTATGTATGAAGATTATTATGTATGAAATAGCTTTTTATGATAATGGGGTCAAATTTGAGATTGCGTCCTTCCACTCCCCCCCAATCCACTTTTAGCAATCTTTCGGATTTAATCGATATCATGGTCGACTATTATGTTTTCAGGATAGCTTATTATGAAAATACGGTCAAATTTGAGATGGAGCCCCTTCTTCCCTCTTCCACCCTAATCGACCTTAAGCAATCGTTCCGATTAAATCGATATCGGGGTCGACTATTATGTTTTCAAGGTCGGTTATTATGAAAATCCGGTCAAATTTGATATTGCGTCCCTCCACCCTAAATAATCGATTTTTAGCAACCTTTCGGATTTAATCGATATCGGGGTCGACTGTTATGTTTTCGAGGTAGCTTCTAAATGAAAATACGGTCAAATTTGATATTGCGTCCCTCCACCTTAATAATCGACTTTTAACAACCTTTCGGATTTAATCGATATCGGGGTCGACTGTTATGTTTTCGAGGTAGCTTATTATGAAAATACGGTCGTTAAGATGGAGCCCCTACCTCAAACCTCCACCCCAATCGACTTTTAGCAACCTTCCGAATTTAATCGATATCAGGGTCGACTATGATGTTTTCGAGGTAGCTTATTATGAAAATGCTGTCGAATTGAAGATTGCGTCCCTCCCCCCCAAAACGAGGTAGCTTATTATGAAAATACGGTCGAATTTGAGATGGAGCCCCTTCCTCCCTCTTCCAACCCTAATCGACTTTTAGCAACCTTTCGGCTTTAATTCATATCAGGGTCTAATATTATGTTTTCGAGGTAGCATATTATGAAAATACTTTCAAATTTGATATTGCGTTGCTCCACCCTAAATAATTGACTTTTAGCAACCTTTCGGATTAAATCGATATCGGGGTCGACTGTTATGTTTTCGAGGCAGGTTATTATGAAAATACGGTCGAATTTGAGATGGAGCCCCTAACTCCCACCCAGATATCAATCGACTTTTAGCAACCATTGGATTTAATCGATATCAGAGCCGATTATTATGTATTATGTATTATTATGTATGAAGATTATTATGTATGAAATAGCTTTTTATGATAATAGGGTCAAATTTGAGATTGCGTCCTTCCACTCCCCCCCAATCCACTTTTAGCAAACTTTCGGATTTAATCGATATCATGGTCGACTATTATGTTTTCAGGATAGCTTATTATGAAAATACGGTCAAATTTGAGATGGAGCCCCTTTTTCCCTCTTCCACCCTAATCGACCTTTAGCAACCGTTCCGATTAAATCGATATCGGGGTCGACTGTTATGTTTTCGAGGTCGCTTATTATGAAAATCCGGTCAAATTTGATATTGCGTCCCTCCACCCTAAATAATCGACTTTTAGCAACCTTTCGGATTTAATCCATATCAGGGTCGACTATTATGTTTTCGAGGTAGCTTATTATGAAAATACGGTCAAATTTGATATTGCGTCCCTCCACCCCAACCAATTGACTTTTAGCAACTTTTAGGATTTAATCGATATCAGGGTTGACTTTTATGTTTTCGAGGTAGCTTATTATGAAAATACGGTCAAATTTGAGATTACGTCCCTCCACCCCAAACAATCGACTTATAGCAACTTTTCGGATTTAATCCATATCAGGGTCGACTATTATGTTTTCGAGGTAGCTTATTATGAAAATACGGTCAAATTTGATATTGCGTCCCTCCACCCTAAATAATCGACTTTTAGCAACCTTTCGGATTTAATCGATATCGGGGTCGACTGTTATGTTTTCGAGGTAGCTTATTATGAAAATACGGTCGAATTGAAGATTGCGTCCCTCCACCCTAAATAATCGACTTTTAGCAACCTATCGGGTTTAATCCATATTAGGGTCTACTATTATTATTATTAAAAAACACTTTATTCAGAAATATTACAATTTGTCACAGACTATTATGTTTCCGAAATAGCTTATCATGAAAATATGTTCAAATTTGAAATGGAGCCCCTACCTCCCACCGCCACCCCAATCGACTTTTAGCAACCTTTTGGATTTAATCGATATCGGGGTCGACTGTTATGTTTTCGAGGCAGGTTATTATGAAAATACGGTCGAATTTGAGATGGAGCCCCTAACTCCCACCCAGATATCAATCGACTTTTAGCAACCATTGGATTTAATCGATATCAGAGCCGATTATTATGTATTATGTATTATTATGTATGAAGATTATTATGTATGAAATAGCTTTTTATGATAATGGGGTCAAATTTGAGATTGCGTCCTTCCACTCCCCCCCAATCCACTTTTAGCAATCTTTCGGATTTAATCGATATCATGGTCGACTATTATGTTTTCAGGATAGCTTATTATGAAAATACGGTCAAATTTGAGATGGAGCCCCTTCTTCCCTCTTCCACCCTAATCGACCTTAAGCAATCGTTCCGATTAAATCGATATCGGGGTCGACTGTTATGTTTTCAAGGTCGGTTATTATGAAAATCCGGTCAAATTTGATATTGCGTCCCTCCACCCTAAATAATCGATTTTTAGCAACCTTTCGGATTTAATCGATATCGGGGTCGACTGTTATGTTTTCGAGGTAGCTTCTAAATGAAAATACGGTCAAATTTGATATTGCGTCCCTCCACCTTAATAATCGACTTTTAACAACCTTTCGGATTTAATCGATATCGGGGTCGACTGTTATGTTTTCGAGGTAGCTTATTATGAAAATACGGTCGTTAAGATGGAGCCCCTACCTCAAACCTCCACCCCAATCGACTTTTAGCAACCTTCCGAATTTAATCGATATCAGGGTCGACTATGATGTTTTCGAGGTAGCTTATTATGAAAATGCTGTCGAATTGAAGATTGCGTCCCTCCCCCCCAAAACGAGGTAGCTTATTATGAAAATACGGTCGAATTTGAGATGGAGCCCCTTCCTCCCTCTTCCAACCCTAATCGACTTTTAGCAACCTTTCGGCTTTAATTCATATCAGGGTCTAATATTATGTTTTCGAGGTAGCATATTATGAAAATACTTTCAAATTTGATATTGCGTTGCTCCACCCTAAATAATTGACTTTTAGCAACCTTTCGGATTAAATCGATATCGGGGTCGACTGTTATGTTTTCGAGGCAGGTTATTATGAAAATACGGTCGAATTTGAGATGGAGCCCCTAACTCCCACCCAGATATCAATCGACTTTTAGCAACCATTGGATTTAATCGATATCAGAGCCGATTATTATGTATTATGTATTATTATGTATGAAGATTATTATGTATGAAATAGCTTTTTATGATAATAGGGTCAAATTTGAGATTGCTTCCTTCCACTCCCCCCCAATCCACTTTTAGCAATCTTTCGGATTTAATCGATATCATGGTCGACTATTATGTTTTCAGGATAGCTTATTATGAAAATACGGTCAAATTTGAGATGGAGCCCCTTCTTCCCTCTTCCACCCTAATCGAAGTTTAGCAACCGTTCCGATTAAATCGATATCGGGGTCGACTGTTATGTTTTCGAGGTCGCTTATTATGAAAATCCGGTCAAATTTGATATTGCGTCCCTCCACCCTAAATAATCGACTTTTAGCAACCTTTCGGATTTAATCCATATCAGGGTCGACTATTATGTTTTCGAGGTAGCTTTTTATGAAAAAAGGTTTAAATTTGAGATTACGTCCATTACCCCAACCAATTGACTCTTAGCAACTTTTAGGATTTAATCGATATCGGGGTTGAATTTTATGTTTTCGAGGTAGCTTATTATGAAAGTACGGTCAAATTTGAGATTACGTCCCTCCACCCCAAACAATCGACTTATAGCAACTTTTCGGATTTAATCGATATCAGGGTCGACTATTATGTTTTCGAGGTAGCTTATTATGAAAATACGGTCAAATTTGAGATTGCGTCCCTCCACCCCAAACAATCGACTTATAGCAACTTTTCGGATTTAATCGATATCAGGGTCGACTATTATGTTTTCGAGGTAGCTTATTATGAAAATGCTGTCGAATTGAAGATTGCGTCCCTCCACCCCAAAACGAGGTAGCTTATTATGAAAATACGGTCGAATTTGAGATGGAGCCCCTTCCTCCCTCTTCCAACCCTAATCGACTTTTAGCAACCTTTCGGCTTTAATTCATATCAGGGTCTATTATTATGTTTTCGAGGTAGCATATTATGAAAATACTTTCAAATTTGATATTGCGTACCTCCACTCTAAATAATCGACTTTTAACAACCTTTCGGATTTAATCTATATCGGGGTCGACTGTTATGTTTTCGAGGTAGCTTATTATGAAAATACGGTCAAATTTGATATTGCGTTCCTTCAACCTAAATAATAGGCTTTTAGCAACCTTTCGGATTTAATCAATATCGGGGTCGACTGTTATGTTTTCGAGGCAGCTTATTATGAAAATTCGGTCAAATTTGATATTGCGTCCCTCCACCCCAAACGAGGTAGCTTCTTATGAAAATACGATCGAATTTGAGATGAAGACTTTTCCTCCCACCCCCACCCCAATCGACTTTTAGCAACCTTTCGGATTTAATAGATATCGGGGTCGACTGTTATGTTTTCGAGGTAGCTTATCATGAAAATACGGTCAAACTTGATATTGCGTCCCTCCACCCTAAATAATCGACTTTTAGCAACCTATCGGGTTTAATCCATATTAGGGTCTACTATTATTATTATTAAAAAACACTTTATTCAGAAATATTACAATTTGTCACAGAATATTATGTTTCCGAAATAGCTTATCATGAAAATAGGTTCAAATTTGAAATGGAGCCCCTACCTCCCACCGCCACCCCAATCGACTTTTAGCAACCTTTTGGATTTAATCGATATCGGGGTCGACTGTTATGTTTTCGAGGCAGGTTATTATGAAAATACGGTCGAATTTGAGATGGAGCCCCTAACTCCCACCCAGATATCAATCGACTTTTAGCAACCATTGGATTTAATCGATATCAGAGCCGATTATTATGTATTATGTATTATTATGTATGAAGATTATTATGTATGAAATAGCTTTTTATGATAATGGGGTCAAATTTGAGATTGCGTCCTTCCACTCCCCCCCAATCCACTTTTAGCAATCTTTCGGATTTAATCGATATCATGGTCGACTATTATGTTTTCAGGATAGCTTATTATGAAAATACGGTCAAATTTGAGATGGAGCCCCTTCCTCCCTCTTCCACCCTAATCGACCTTAAGCAATCGTTCCGATTAAATCGATATCGGGGTCGACTGTTATGTTTTCAAGGTCGGTTATTATGAAAATCCGGTCAAATTTGATATTGCGTCCCTCCACCCTAAATAATCGATTTTTAGCAACCTTTCGGATTTAATCGATATCGGGGTCGACTGTTATGTTTTCGAGGTAGCTTCTAAATGAAAATACGGTCAAATTTGATATTGCGTCCCTCCACCTTAATAATCGACTTTTAACAACCTTTCGGATTTAATCGATATCGGGGTCGACTGTTATGTTTTCGAGGTAGCTTATTATGAAAATACGGTCGTTAAGATGGAGCCCCTACCTCAAACCTCCACCCCAATCGACTTTTAGCAACCTTCCGAATTTAATCGATATCAGGGTCGACTATGATGTTTTCGAGGTAGCTTATTATGAAAATGCTGTCGAATTGAAGATTGCGTCCCTCCCCCCCAAAACGAGGTAGCTTATTATGAAAATACGGTCGAATTTGAGATGGAGCCCCTTCCTCCCTCTTCCAACCCTAATCGACTTTTAGCAACCTTTCGGCTTTAATTCATATCAGGGTCTAATATTATGTTTTCGAGGTAGCATATTATGAAAATACTTTCAAATTTGATATTGCGTTGCTCCACCCTAAATAATTGACTTTTAGCAACCTTTCGGATTAAATCGATATCGGGGTCGACTGTTATGTTTTCGAGGCAGGTTATTATGAAAATACGGTCGAATTTGAGATGGAGCCCCTAACTCCCACCCAGATATCAATCGACTTTTAGCAACCATTGGATTTAATCGATATCAGAGCCGATTATTATGTATTATGTATTATTATGTATGAAGATTATTATGTATGAAATAGCTTTTTATGATAATAGGGTCAAATTTGAGATTGCGTCCTTCCACTCCCCCCCAATCCACTTTTAGCAATCTTTCGGATTTAATCGATATCATGGTCGACTATTATGTTTTCAGGATAGCTTATTATGAAAATACGGTCAAATTTGAGATGGAGCCCCTTCTTCCCTCTTTCACCCTAATCGACCTTTAGCAACCGTTCCGATTTAATCGATGTCGGGGTCGACTGTTATGTTTTCGAGGTCGCTTATTATGAAAATCCGGTCAAATTTGATATTGCGTCCCTCCACCCCAAACAATCGACTTTTAGCAACCTTTCGGATTTAATCCATATCAGGGTCGACTATTATGTTTTCGAGGTAGCTTTTTATGAAAAAAGGTTTAAATTTGAGATTACGTCCATTCACCCCAACCAATTGACTCTTAGCAACTTTTAGGATTTAATCGATATCGGGGTTGAATTTTATGTTTTCGAGGTAGCTTATTATGAAAGTACGGTCAAATTTGAGATTACGTCCCTCCACCCCAAACAATCGACTTATAGCAACTTTTCGGATTTAATCCATTTCAGGGTCGACTATTATGTTTTCGAGGTAGCTTATTATGAAAATACGGTCAAATTTGATATTGCGTACCTCCACTCTAAATAATCGACTTTTAACAACCTTTCGGATTTAATCGATATCGGGGTCGACTGTTATGTTTTCGAGGTAGCTTATTATGAAAATACGGTCGTTAAGATGGAGCCCCTACCTCAAACCTCCACCCCAATCGACTTTTAGCAACCTTCCGAATTTAATCGATATCAGGGTCGACTATTATGTTTTCGAGGTAGCTTATTATGAAAATGCTGTCGAATTGAAGATTGCGTCCCTCCACCCCAAAACGAGGTAGCTTATTATGAAAATACGGTCGAATTTGAGATGGAGCCCCTTCCTCCCTCTTCCAACCCTAATCGACTTTTAGCAACCTTTCGGCTTTAATTCATATCAGGGTCTATTATTATGTTTTCGAGGTAGCATATTATGAAAATACTTTCAAATTTGATATTGCGTACCTCCACTCTAAATAATCGACTTTTAACAACCTTTCGGATTTAATCTATATCGGGGTCGACTGTTATGTTTTCGAGGTAGCTTATTATGAAAATACGGTCAAATTTGATATTGCGTTCCTTCAACCTAAATAATAGGCTTTTAGCAACCTTTCGGATTTAATCAATATCGGGGTCGACTGTTATGTTTTCGAGGCAGCTTATTATGAAAATTCGGTCAAATTTGATATTGCGTCCCTCCACCCCAAACGAGGTAGCTCTTATGAAAATACGATCGAATTTGAGATGAAGACTTTTCCTCCCACCCCCACCCCAATCGACTTTTAGCAACCTTTCGGATTTAATAGATATCGGGGTCGACTGTTATGTTTTTGAGGTAGCTTATAATGAAAATACGGTCAAATTTGATATTGCGTCCCCCACCCTATATAATCGACTTTTAGCAACCTTTCGGATTTAATCGATATCGGGTCGACTGTTATGTTTTCGAGGTAGCTTATCATGAAAATACGGTCAAATTGATATTGCGTCCCTCCACCCTAAATAATCGACTTTTAGCAACCTATCGGGTTTAATCCATATTAGGGTCTACTATTATTATTATTAAAAACACTTTATTCAGAAATATTACAATTTGTCACAGACTATTATGTTTCCGAAATAGCTTATCATGAAAATAGGTTCAAATTTGAAATGGAGCCCCTACCTCCCACCGCCACCCCAATCGACTTTTAGCAACCTTTTGGATTTAATCGATATCGGGGTCGACTGTTATGTTTTCGAGGCAGGTTATTATGAAAATACGGTCGAATTTGAGATGGAGCCCCTAACTCCCACCCAGATATCAATCGACTTTTAGCAACCATTGGATTTAATCGATATCAGAGCCGATTATTATGTATTATGTATTATTATGTATGAAGATTATTATGTATGAAATAGCTTTTTATGATAATGGGGTCAAATTTGAGATTGCGTCCTTCCACTCCCCCCCAATCCACTTTTAGCAATCTTTCGGATTTAATCGATATCATGGTCGACTATTATGTTTTCAGGATAGCTTATTATGAAAATACGGTCAAATTTGAGATGGAGCCCCTTCTTCCCTCTTCCACCCTAATCGACCTTAAGCAATCGTTCCGATTAAATCGATATCGGGGTCGACTGTTATGTTTTCAAGGTCGGTTATTATGAAAATCCGGTCAAATTTGATATTGCGTCCCTCCACCCTAAATAATCGATTTTTAGCAACCTTTCGGATTTAATCGATATCGGGGTCGACTGTTATGTTTTCGAGGTAGCTTCTAAATGAAAATACGGTCAAATTTGATATTGCGTCCCTCCACCTTAATAATCGACTTTTAACAACCTTTCGGATTTAATCGATATCGGGGTCGACTGTTATGTTTTCGAGGTAGCTTATTATGAAAATACGGTCGTTAAGATGGAGCCCCTACCTCAAACCTCCACCCCAATCGACTTTTAGCAACCTTCCGAATTT
Source organism: Nezara viridula (assembly GCA_928085145.1). Lineage (NCBI taxonomy): Eukaryota > Metazoa > Arthropoda > Insecta > Hemiptera > Pentatomidae > Nezara > Nezara viridula. The sequence continues at coordinate 207,547,825 of OV725078.1, forward strand.
AATCGATATCAGGGTCGACTATGATGTTTTCGAGGTAGCTTATTATGAAAATGCTGTCGAATTGAAGATTGCGTCCCTCCCCCCCAAAACGAGGTAGCTTATTATGAAAATACGGTCGAATTTGAGATGGAGCCCCTTCCTCCCTCTTCCAACCCTAATCGACTTTTAGCAACCTTTCGGCTTTAATTCATATCAGGGTCTAATATTATGTTTTCGAGGTAGCATATTATGAAAATACTTTCAAATTTGATATTGCGTTGCTCCACCCTAAATAATTGACTTTTAGCAACCTTTCGGATTAAATCGATATCGGGGTCGACTGTTATGTTTTCGAGGCAGGTTATTATGAAAATACGGTCGAATTTGAGATGGAGCCCCTAACTCCCACCCAGATATCAATCGACTTTTAGCAACCATTGGATTTAATCGATATCAGAGCCGATTATTATGTATTATGTATTATTATGTATGAAGATTATTATGTATGAAATAGCTTTTTATGATAATAGGGTCAAATTTGAGATTGCGTCCTTCCACTCCCCCCCAATCCACTTTTAGCAATCTTTCGGATTTAATCGATATCATGGTCGACTATTATGTTTTCAGGATAGCTTATTATGAAAATACGGTCAAATTTGAGATGGAGCCCCTTCTTCCCTCTTCCACCCTAATCGACGTTTAGCAACCGTTCCGATTAAATCGATATCGGGGTCGACTGTTATGTTTTCGAGGTCGCTTATTATGAAAATCCGGTCAAATTTGATATTGCGTCCCTCCACCCTAAATAATCGACTTTTAGCAACCTTTCGGATTTAATCCATATCAGGGTCGACTATTATGTTTTCGAGGTAGCTTTTTATGAAAAAAGGTTTAAATTTGAGATTACGTCCATCCACCCCAACCAATTGACTCTTAGCAACTTTTAGGATTTAATCGATATCGGGGTTGAATTTTATGTTTTCGAGGTAGCTTATTATGAAAGTACGGTCAAATTTGAGATTACGTCCCTCCACCCCAAACAATCGACTTATAGCAACTTTTCGGATTTAATCCATTTCAGGGTCGACTATTATGTTTTCGAGGTAGCTTATTATGAAAATACGGTCAAATTTGATATTGCGTACCTCCACTCTAAATAATCGACTTTTAACAACCTTTCGGATTTAATCGATATCGGGGTCGACTGTTATGTTTTCGAGGTAGCTTATTATGAAAATACGGTCGTTAAGATGGAGCCCCTACCTCAAACCTCCACCCCAATCGACTTTTAGCAACCTTCCGAATTTAATCGATATCAGGGTCGACTATTATGTTTTCGAGGTAGCTTATTATGAAAATGCTGTCGAATTGAAGATTGCGTCCCTCCACCCCAAAACGAGGTAGCTTATTATGAAAATACGGTCGAATTTGAGATGGAGCCCCTTCCTCCCTCTTCCAACCCTAATCGACTTTTAGCAACCTTTCGGCTTTAATTCATATCAGGGTCTATTATTATGTTTTCGAGGTAGCATATTATGAAAATACTTTCAAATTTGATATTGCGTACCTCCACTCTAAATAATCGACTTTTAACAACCTTTCGGATTTAATCTATATCGGGGTCGACTGTTATGTTTTCGAGGTAGCTTATTATGAAAATACGGTCAAATTTTATATTGCGTTCCTTCAACCTAAATAATAGGCTTTTAGCAACCTTTCGGATTTAATCAATATCGGGGTCGACTGTTATGTTTTCGAGGCAGCTTATTATGAAAATTCGGTCAAATTTGATATTGCGTCCCTCCACCCCAAACGAGGTAGCTTATTATGAAAATACGGTCGAATTTGAGATGGAGCCCCTTCCTCCCTCTTCCAACCCTAATCGACTTTTAGCAACCTTTCGGCTTTAATTCATATCAGGGTCTATTATTATGTTTTCGAGGTAGCATATTATGAAAATACTTTCAAATTTGATATTGCGTACCTCCACTCTAAATAATCGACTTTTAACAACCTTTCGGATTAAATCGATATCGGGGTCGACTGTTATGTTTTCGAAGTAGCTTATTATGAAAATACGGTCAAATTTGATACTGCGTGACTCCACCCTAAATAATCGACTTTTAGCAACCATTGGGATTTAATCTATATCGGGGTCGACTGTTATGTTTTCGAGGTAGCTTATTATGAAAATACGGTCAAATTTTATATTGCGTTCCTTCAACCTAAATAATAGGCTTTTAGCAACCTTTCGGATTTAATCAATATCGGGGTCGACTGTTATGTTTTCGAGGCAGCTTATTATGAAAATACGGTCAAATTTGATATTGCGTCCCTCCACCCCAAACGAGGTAGCTTATTATGAAAATACGGTGTAATTTGAGATGGAGCCCCTTCCTCCCTCTTCCAACCCTAATCGACTTTTAGCAACTTTTCGGCTTTAATCCATATCAGGGTCTATTATTATGTTTTCGAGGTAGCATATTATGAAAATACTTTCAAATTTGATATTGCGTCCCTCCACCCTAAATAATTGACTTTTAGCAACCTTTCGGATTAAATCGATATCGGGGTCGACTGTTATGTTTTCGAAGTAGCTTATTATGAAAATACGGTCAAATTTGATATTGCGTCCCTCCACCCTAAATAATCGACTTTTAGCAACCTTTCGGATTTAATCGATATCGGGGTCGACTGTTATGTTTTTGAGGTAGCTTATTATGAAAATACGGTCAAATTTGATATTGCGTCCCCCCACCCTAAATAATCGATTTTTAGCAACCTTTTGGATTTAATCGATATCGGAGTCGACTGTTATGTTTTCGAGTTCGCCTATAATGAATATACGGTCAAATTTGATATTGCGTCCCTCCACCCTAAATAATCGACTTTTAGCAACCTTTCGGATTTAATCCATATGAGGGTCTACTATTATGTTTCCGAAATAGCTTATCATGAAAATAGGTTCAAATTTGAAATGGAGCCCCTACCTCCCACCGCCACCCCAATCGACTTTTAGCAACCTTTTGGATTTAATCGATATCGGGGTCGACTGTTATGTTTTCGAGGCAGGTTATTATGAAAATACGGTCGAATTTGAGATGGAGCCCCTAACTCCCACCCAGATATCAATCGACTTTTAGCAACCATTGGATTTAATCGATATCAGAGCCGATTATTATGTATTATGTATTATTATGTATGAAGATTATTATGTATGAAATAGTTTTTTATGATAATGGGGTCAAATTTGAGATTGCGTCCTTCCACTCCCCCCCAATCCACTTTTAGCAATCTTTCGGATTTAATCGATATCATGGTCGACTATTATGTTTTCAGGATAGCTTATTATGAAAATACGGTCAAATTTGAGATGGAGCCCCTTCTTCCCTCTTCCACCCTAATCGACCTTAAGCAATCGTTCCGATTAAATCGATATCGGGGTCGACTGTTATGGTTTCGAGGTCGCTTATTACGAAAATACGGTCAAATTTGATATTGCGTCCCTCCACCCTAAATAATCGATTTTTAGCAACCTTTCGGATTTAATCGATATCGGGGTCGACTGTTATGTTTTCGAGGTAGCTTCTAAATGAAAATACGGTCAAATTTGATATTGCGTCCCTCCACCTTAATAATCGACTTTTAACAACCTTTCGGATTTAATCGATATCGGGGTCGACTGTTATGTTTTCGAGGTAGCTTATTATGAAAATACGGTCGTTAAGATGGAGCCCCTACCTCAAACCTCAACCCCAATCGACTTTTAGCAACCTTCCGAATTTAATCGATATCAGGGTCGACTATTATGTTTTCGAGGTAGCTTATTATGAAAATGCTGTCGAATTGAAGATTGCGTCCCTCCACCCCAAAACGAGGTAGCTTATTATGAAAATACGGTCGAATTTGAGATGGAGCCCCTTCCTCCCTCTTCCAACCCTAATCGACTTTTAGCAACCTTTCGGCTTTAATTCATATCAGGGTCTAATATTATGTTTTCGAGGTAGCATATTATGAAAATACTTTCAAATTTGATATTGCGTTGCTCCACCCTAAATAATTGACTTTTAGCAACCTTTCGGATTAAATCGATATCGGGGTCGACTGTTATGTTTTCGAGGCAGGTTATTATGAAAATACGGTCGAATTTGAGATGGAGCCCCTAACTCCCACCCAGATATCAATCGACTTTTAGCAACCATTGGATTTAATCGATATCAGAGCCGATTATTATGTATTATGTATTATTATGTATGAAGATTATTATGTATGAAATAGCTTTTTATGATAATAGGGTCAAATTTGAGATTGCTTCCTTCCACTCCCCCCCAATCCACTTTTAGCAATCTTTCGGATTTAATCGATATCATGGTCGACTATTATGTTTTCAGGATAGCTTATTATGAAAATACGGGCAAATTTGAGATGGAGCCCCTTCTTCCCTCTTCCACCCTAATCGAAGTTTAGCAACCGTTCCGATTAAATCGATATCGGGGTCGACTGTTATGTTTTCGAGGTCGCTTATTATGAAAATCCGGTCAAATTTGATATTGCGTCCCTCCACCCTAAATAATCGACTTTTAGCAACCTTTCGGATTTAATCCATATCAGGGTAGACTATTATGTTTTCGAGGTAGCTTTTTATGAAAAAAGGTTTAAATTTGAGATTACGTCCATCCACCCCAACCAATTGACTCTTAGCAACTTTTAGGATTTAATCGATATCGGGGTTGAATTTTATGTTTTCGAGGTAGCTTATTATGAAAGTACGGTCAAATTTGAGATTACGTCCCTCCACCCCAAACAATCGACTTATAGCAACTTTTCGGATTTAATCCATTTCAGGGTCGACTATTATGTTTTCGAGGTAGCTTATTATGAAAATACGGTCAAATTTGATATTGCGTACCTCCACTCTAAATAATCGACTTTTAACAACCTTTCGGATTTAATCGATATCGGGGTCGACTGTTATGTTTTCGAGGTAGCTTATTATGAAAATACGGTCGTTAAGATGGAGCCCCTACCTCAAACCTCCACCCCAATCGACTTTTAGCAACCTTCCGAATTTAATCGATATCAGGGTCGACTATTATGTTTTCGAGGTAGCTTATTATGAAAATGCTGTCGAATTGAAGATTGCGTCCCTCCACCCCAAAACGAGGTAGCTTATTATGAAAATACGGTCGAATTTGAGATGGAGCCCCTTCCTCCCTCTTCCAACCCTAATCGACTTTTAGCAACCTTTCGGCTTTAATTCATATCAGGGTCTATTATTATGTTTTCGAGGTAGCATATTATGAAAATACTTTCAAATTTGATATTGCGTACCTCCACTCTAAATAATCGACTTTTAACAACCTTTCGGATTTAATCTATATCGGGGTCGTCTGTTATGTTTTCGAGGTAGCTTATTATGAAAATACGGTCAAATTTGATATTGCGTTCCTTCAACCTAAATAATAGGCTTTTAGCAACCTTTCGGATTTAATCAATATCGGGGTCGACTGTTATGTTTTCGAGGCAGCTTATTATGAAAATTCGGTCAAATTTGATATTGCGTCCCTCCACCCCAAACGAGGTAGCTTATTATGAAAATACGGTCGAATTTGAGATGGAGCCCCTTCCTCCCTCTTCCAACCCTAATCGACTTTTAGCAACTTTTCGGCTTTAATCCATATCAGGGTCTATTATTATGTTTTCGAGGTAGCATATTATGAAAATACTTTCAAATTTGATATTGCGTCCCTCCACCCTAAATAATTGACTTTTAGCAACCTTTCGGATTAAATCGATATCGGGGTCAACTGTTATGTTTTCGAAGTAGCTTATTATGAAAATACGGTCGTTAAGATGGAGCCCCTACCTCAAACCTCCACCCCAATCGACTTTTAGCAACCTTCCGAATTTAATCGATATCAGGGTCGACTATTATGTTTTCGAGGTAGCTTATTATGAAAATGCTGTCGAATTGAAGATTGCGTCCCTCCACCCCAAAACGAGGTAGCTTATTATGAAAATACGGTCGAATTTGAGATGGAGCCCCTTCCTCCCTCTTCCAACCCTAATCGACTTTTAGCAACCTTTCGGCTTTAATTCATATCAGGGTCTATTATTATGTTTTCGAGGTAGCATATTATGAAAATACTTTCAAATTTGATATTGCGTTCCTTCAACCTAAATAATAGGCTTTTAGCAACCTTTCGGATTTAATCAATATCGGGGTCGACTGTTATGTTTTCGAGGCAGCTTATTATGAAAATTCGGTCAAATTTGATATTGCGTCCCTCCACCCCAAACGAGGTAGCTTATTATGAAAATACGGTCGAATTTGAGATGGAGCCCCTTCCTCCCTCTTCCAACCCTAATCGACTTTTAGCAACCTTTCGGCTTTAATTCATATCAGGGTCTATTATTATGTTTTCGAGGTAGCATATTATGAAAATACTTTCAAATTTGATATTGCGTTCCTTCAACCTAAATAATAGGCTTTTAGCAACCTTTCGGATTTAATCAATATCGGGGTCGACTGTTATGTTTTCGAGGTAGCTTATTATGAAAATGCTGTCGAATTGAAGATTGCGTCCCTCCACCCCAAAACGAGGTAGCTTATTATGAAAATACGGTCGAATTTGAGATGGAGCCCCTTCCTCCCTCTTCCAACCCTAATCGACTTTTAGCAACCTTTCGGCTTTAATTCATATCAGGGTCTATTATTATGTTTTCGAGGTAGCATATTATGAAAATACTTTCAAATTTGATATTGCGTTCCTTCAACCTAAATAATAGGCTTTTAGCAACCTTTCGGATTTAATCAATATCGGGGTCGACTGTTATGTTTTCGAGGCAGCTTATTATGAAAATTCGGTCAAATTTGATATTGCGTCCCTCCACCCCAAACGAGGTAGCTTATTATGAAAATACGGTCGAATTTGAGATGGAGCCCCTTCCTCCCTCTTCCAACCCTAATCGACTTTTAGCAACCTTTCGGCTTTAATTCATATCAGGGTCTATTATTATGTTTTCGAGGTAGCATATTATGAAAATACTTTCAAATTTGATATTGCGTTCCTTCAACCTAAATAATAGGCTTTTAGCAACCTTTCGGATTTAATCAATATCGGGGTCGACTGTTATGTTTTCGAGGCAGCTTATTATGAAAATTCGGTCAAATTTGATATTGCGTCCCTCCACCCCAAACGAGGTAGCTTATTATGAAAATACGGTCGAATTTGAGATGGAGCCCCTTCCTCCCTCTTCCAACCCTAATCGACTTTTAGCAACCTTTCGGCTTTAATTCATATCAGGGTCTATTATTATGTTTTCGAGGTAGCATATTATGAAAATACTTTCAAATTTGATATTGCGTTCCTTCAACCTAAATAATAGACTTTTAGCAACCTTTCGGATTTAATCGATATCGGGGTCGACTGTTATGTTTTCGAGGCAGCTTATTATGAAAATACGGTCAAATTTGATATTGCGTCCCTCCACCCCAAACGAGGTAGCTTATTATGAAAATACGGTCGAATTTGAGATGGAGCCCCTTCCTCCCTCTTCCAACCCTAATCGACTTTTAGCAACCTTTCGGATTTAATCATATCAGGGTCGATTATTATGTTTTCGAGGTAGCATATTATGAAAATACTGTCAAATTTGATATTGCGTTCCTTCAACCTAAATAATAGGCTTTTAGCAACCTTTCGGATTTAATCAATATCGGGGTCGACTGTTATGTTTTCGAGGCAGCTTATTATGAAAATACGGTCAAATTTGATATTGCGTCCCTCCAACCTAAATAATAGACTTTTAGCAACCTTTCGGATTTAATCGATATCGGGGTCGACTGTTATGTTTTCGAGGCAGCTTATTATGAAAATACGGTCAAATTTGATATTGCGTTCCTCCACCTAAATAATCGACTTTTAGCAACCTTTCGGATTTAATCGATATCGGGGTCGACTGTTATGTTTTCGAGGTAGCTTATTATGAAAATACGGTCAAATTTATATTGCGTTCCTTCAACCTAAATCAATCGACTTTTAGCAACCTTTCGGATTTAATCAATATCGGGGTCGACTGTTATGTTTTCGAGGTAGCTTATTATGAAAATGCTGTCGAATTGAAGATTGCGTCCCTCCACCCCAAAACGAGGTAGCTTATTATGAAAATACGGTCGAATTTGAGATGGAGCCCCTTCCTCCCTCTTCCAACCCTAATCGACTTTTAGCAACCTTTCGGCTTTAATTCATATCAGGGTCTATTATTATGTTTTCGAGGTAGCATATTATGAAAATACTTTCAAATTTGATATTGCGTTCCTCCACCCTAAATAATTGACTTTTAGCAACCTTTCGGATTTAATCAATATCGGGGTCGACTGTTATGTTTTCGAGGCAGCTTATTATGAAAATTCGGTCAAATTTGATATTGCGTCCCTCCACCCCAAACGAGGTAGCTTATTATGAAAATACGGTCGAATTTGAGATGGAGCCCCTTCCTCCCTCTTCCAACCCTAATCGACTTTTAGCAACCTTTCGGCTTTAATTCATATCAGGGTCTATTATTATGTTTTCGAGGTAGCATATTATGAAAATACTTTCAAATTTGATATTGCGTTCCTTCAACCTAAATAATAGGCTTTTAGCAACCTTTCGGATTTAATCAATATCGGGGTCGACTGTTATGTTTTCGAGGAGCTTATTATGAAAATTCGGTCAAATTTGATATTGCGTCCCTCCACCCCAAACGAGGTAGCTTATTATGAAAATACGGTCGAATTTGAGATGGAGCCCCTTCCTCCCTCTTCCAACCCTAATCGACTTTTAGCAACCTTTCGGCTTTAATTCATATCAGGGTCTATTATTATGTTTTCGAGGTAGCATATTATGAAAATACTTTCAAATTTGATATTGCGTTCCTTCAACCTAAATAATAGGCTTTTAGCAACCTTTCGGATTTAATCAATATCGGGGTCGACTGTTATGTTTTCGAGGTAGCTTATTATGAAAATACGGTCAAATTTGATATTGCGTCCCTCCACCCCAAACGAGGTAGCTTATTATGAAAATACGGTCGAATTTGAGATGGAGCCCCTTCCTCCCTCTTCCAACCCTAATCGACTTTTAGCAACTTTTCGGCTTTAATCCATATCAGGGTCTATTATTATGTTTTCGAGGTAGCATATTATGAAAATACATTCAAATTTGATATTGCGTCCCTCCACCCTAAATAATCGACTTTTAGCAACCTTTCGGATTTAATCGATATCGGGGTCGACTGTTATGTTTTCGAGGTAGCTTATTATGAAAATACGGTCAAATTTGATATTGCGTACCTCCACCCTAAATAATCGACTTTTAGCAACCTTTCGGATTTAATCTATATCGGGGTCGACTGTTATGTTTTCGAGGTAGCTTATTATGAAAATACGGTCAAATTTTATATTGCGTTCCTTCAACCTAAATAATAGGCTTTTAGCAACCTTTCGGATTTAATCAATATCGGGGTCGACTGTTATGTTTTCGAGGCAGCTTATTATGAAAATACGGTCAAATTTGATATTGCGTCCCTCCACCCCAAACGAGGTAGCTTATTATGAAAATACGGTCAAATTTGAGATGGAGCCCCTTCCTCCCTCTTCCAACCCTAATCGACTTTTAGCAACTTTTCGGCTTTAATCCATATCAGGGTCTATTATTATGTTTTCGAGGTAGCATATTATGAAAATACTTTCAAATTTGATATTGCGTCCCTCCACCCTAAATAATTGACTTTTAGCAACCTTTCGGATTTAATCGATATCGGGGTCGACTGTTATGTTTTCGAAGTAGCTTATTATGAAAATACGGTCAAATTTGATATTGCGTCCCTCCACCCTAAATAATCGACTTTTAGCAACCTTTCGGATTTAATCGATATCGGGGCCGACTGTTATGTTTTCGAGGTAGCTTATAATGAAAATACGGTCAAATTTGATATTGCGTCCCCCCACCCTATATAATCGATTTTTAGCAACCTTTCGGATTTAATCGATATCGGAGTCGACTGTTATGTTTTCGAGGTAGCTTATAATGAATATACGGTCAAATTTGATATTGCGTCCCTCCACCCTAAATAATCGACTTTTAGCAACCTATCGGGTTTAATCCATATTAGGGTCTACTATTATGTTTCCGAAATAGCTTATCATGAAAATAGGTTCAAATTTGAATTAGAGCCACTACCTCCCACCGCCACCCCAATCGACTTTTAGCAACCTTTTGGATTTAATCGATATCGGGGTCGACTGTTATGTTTTCGAGGCAGGTTATTATGAAAATACGGTCGAATTTGAGGGAGCCCCTAACTCCCACCCAGATATCAATCGACTTTTAGCAACCATTGGATTTAATCGATATCAGAGCCGATTATTATGTATTATGTATTATTATGTATGAAGATTATTATGTATGAAATAGTTTTTTATGATAATGGGGTCAAATTTGAGATTGCGTCCTTCCACTCCCCCCCAATCCACTTTTAGCAATCTTTCGGATTTAATCGATATCATGGTCGACTATTATGTTTTCAGGATAGCTTATTATGAAAATACGGTCAAATTTGAGATGGAGCCCCTTCTTCCCTCTTCCACCCTAATCGACCTTAAGCAATCGTTCCGATTAAATCGATATCGGGGTCGACTGTTATGTTTTCGAGGTAGGTTATTATGAAAATACGGTCAAATTTGATGTTGCGTCCCTCCACCCTAAATAATCGATTTTAAGTAACCTTTTGGATTTAATCGATATCGGGGTCGACTGTTATGTTTTCGAGGTAGCTTATAATGAAAATACGGTCAAATTTGATATTGCGTCCCTCCACCTTAATAATCGACTTTTAACAACCTTTCGGATTTAATCGATATCGGGGTCGACTGTTATGTTTTCGAGGTAGCTTATTATGAAAATACGGTCGTTAAGATGGAGCCCCTACCTCAAACCTCAACCCCAATCGACTTTTAGCAACCTTCCGAATTTAATCGATATCAGGGTCGACTATGATGTTTTCGAGGTAGCTTATTATGAAAATGCTGTCGAATTGAAGATTGCGTCCCTCCCCCCCAAAACGAGGTAGCTTATTATGAAAATACGGTCGAATTTGAGATGGAGCCCCTTCCTCCCTCTTCCAACCCTAATCGACTTTTAGCAACCTTTCGGCTTTAATTCATATCAGGGTCTAATATTATGTTTTCGAGGTAGCATATTATGAAAATACTTTCAAATTTGATATTGCGTTGCTCCACCCTAAATAATTGACTTTTAGCAACCTTTCGGATTAAATCGATATCGGGGTCGACTGTTATGTTTTCGAGGCAGGTTATTATGAAAATACGGTCGAATTTGAGATGGAGCCCCTAACTCCCACCCAGATATCAATCGACTTTTAGCAACCATTGGATTTAATCGATATCAGAGCCGATTATTATGTATTATGTATTATTATGTATGAAGATTATTATGTATGAAATAGCTTTTTATGATAATAGGGTCAAATTTGAGATTGCTTCCTTCCACTCCCCCCCAATCCACTTTTAGCAATCTTTCGGATTTAATCGATATCATGGTCGACTATTATGTTTTCAGGATAGCTTATTATGAAAATACGGGCAAATTTGAGATGGAGCCCCTTCTTCCCTCTTCCACCCTAATCGAAGTTTAGCAACCGTTCCGATTAAATCGATATCGGGGTCGACTGTTATGTTTTCGAGGTCGCTTATTATGAAAATCCGGTCAAATTTGATATTGCGTCCCTCCACCCTAAATAATCGACTTTTAGCAACCTTTCGGATTTAATCCATATCAGGGTAGACTATTATGTTTTCGAGGTAGCTTTTTATGAAAAAAGGTTTAAATTTGAGATTACGTCCATCCACCCCAACCAATTGACTCTTAGCAACTTTTAGGATTTAATCGATATCGGGGTTGAATTTTATGTTTTCGAGGTAGCTTATTATGAAAGTACGGTCAAATTTGAGATTACGTCCCTCCACCCCAAACAATCGACTTATAGCAACTTTTCGGATTTAATCCATTTCAGGGTCGACTATTATGTTTTCGAGGTAGCTTATTATGAAAATACGGTCAAATTTGATATTGCGTACCTCCACTCTAAATAATCGACTTTTAACAACCTTTCGGATTTAATCGATATCGGGGTCGACTGTTATGTTTTCGAGGTAGCTTATTATGAAAATACGGTCGTTAAGATGGAGCCCCTACCTCAAACCTCCACCCCAATCGACTTTTAGCAACCTTCCGAATTTAATCGATATCAGGGTCGACTATTATGTTTTCGAGGTAGCTTATTATGAAAATGCTGTCGAATTGAAGATTGCGTCCCTCCACCCCAAAACGAGGTAGCTTATTATGAAAATACGGTCGAATTTGAGATGGAGCCCCTTCCTCCCTCTTCCAACCCTAATCGACTTTTAGCAACCTTTCGGCTTTAATTCATATCAGGGTCTATTATTATGTTTTCGAGGTAGCATATTATGAAAATACTTTCAAATTTGATATTGCGTACCTCCACTCTAAATAATCGACTTTTAACAACCTTTCGGATTTAATCTATATCGGGGTCGTCTGTTAAGTTTTCGAGGTAGCTTATTATGAAAATACGGTCAAATTTGATATTGCGTTCCTTCAACCTAAATAATAGGCTTTTAGCAACCTTTCGGATTTAATCAATATCGGGGTCGACTGTTATGTTTTCGAGGTAGCTTATTATGAAAATGCTGTCGAATTGAAGATTGCGTCCCTCCACCCCAAAACGAGGTAGCTTATTATGAAAATACGGTCGAATTTGAGATGGAGCCCCTTCCTCCCTCTTCCAACCCTAATCGACTTTTAGCAACCTTTCGGCTTTAATTCATATCAGGGTCTATTATTATGTTTTCGAGGTAGCATATTATGAAAATACTTTCAAATTTGATATTGCGTACCTCCACTCTAAATAATCGACTTTTAACAACCTTTCGGATTTAATCTATATCGGGGTCGTCTGTTAAGTTTTCGAGGTAGCTTATTATGAAAATACGGTCAAATTTGATATTGCGTTCCTTCAACCTAAATAATAGGCTTTTAGCAACCTTTCGGATTTAATCAATATCGGGGTCGACTGTTATGTTTTCGAGGTAGCTTATTATGAAAATGCTGTCGAATTGAAGATTGCGTCCCTCCACCCCAAAACGAGGTAGCTTATTATGAAAATACGGTCGAATTTGAGATGGAGCCCCTTCCTCCCTCTTCCAACCCTAATCGACTTTTAGCAACCTTTCGGCTTTAATTCATATCAGGGTCTATTATTATGTTTTCGAGGTAGCATATTATGAAAATACTTTCAAATTTGATATTGCGTACCTCCACTCTAAATAATCGACTTTTAACAACCTTTCGGATTTAATCTATATCGGGGTCGTCTGTTAAGTTTTCGAGGTAGCTTATTATGAAAATACGGTCAAATTTTATATTGCGTTCCTTCAACCTAAATAATAGGCTTTTAGCAACCTTTCGGATTTAATCAATATCGGGGTCGACTGTTATGTTTTCGAGGCAGCTTATTATGAAAATACGGTCAAATTTGATATTGCGTCCCTCCACCCCAAACGAGGTAGCTTATTATGAAAATACGGTGTAATTTGAGATGGAGCCCCTTCCTCCCTCTTCCAACCCTAATCGACTTTTAGCAACTTTTCGGCTTTAATCCATATCAGGGTCTATTATTATGTTTTCGAGGTAGCATATTATGAAAATACTTTCAAATTTGATATTGCGTCCCTCCACCCTAAATAATTGACTTTTAGCAACCTTTCGGATTAAATCGATATCGGGGTCGACTGTTATGTTTTCGAAGTAGCTTATTATGAAAATACGGTCAAATTTGATATTGCGTCCCTCCACCCTAAATAATCGACTTTTAGCAACCTTTCGGATTTAATAGATATCGGGGCCGACTGTTATGTTTTTGAGGTAGCTTATAATGAAAATACGGTCAAATTTGATATTGCGTCCCCCCACCCTATATAATCGATTTTTAGCAACCTTTCGGATTTAATCGATATCGGAGTCGACTGTTATGTTTTCGAGGTAGCTTATAATGAATATACGGTCAAATTTGATATTGCGTCCCTCCACCCTAAATAATCGACTTTTAGCAACCTATCGGGTTTAATCCATATTAGGGTCTACTATTATGTTTCCGAAATAGCTTATCATGAAAATAGGTTCAAATTTGAATTAGAGCCACTACCTCCCACCGCCACCCCAATCGACTTTTAGCAACCTTTTGGATTTAATCGATATCGGGGTCGACTGTTATGTTTTCGAGGCAGGTTATTATGAAAATACGGTCGAATTTGAGGGAGCCCCTAACTCCCACCCAGATATCAATCGACTTTTAGCAACCATTGGATTTAATCGATATCAGAGCCGATTATTATGTATTATGTATTATTATGTATGAAGATTATTATGTATGAAATAGTTTTTTATGATAATGGGGTCAAATTTGAGATTGCGTCCTTCCACTCCCCCCCAATCCACTTTTAGCAATCTTTCGGATTTAATCGATATCATGGTCGACTATTATGTTTTCAGGATAGCTTATTATGAAAATACGGTCAAATTTGAGATGGAGCCCCTTCTTCCCTCTTCCACCCTAATCGACCTTAAGCAATCGTTCCGATTAAATCGATATCGGGGTCGACTGTTATGTTTTCAAGGTCGGTTATTATGAAAATCCGGTCAAATTTGATATTGCGTCCCTCCACCCTAAATAATCGATTTTTAGCAACCTTTCGGATTTAATCGATATCGGGGTCGACTGTTATGTTTTCGAGGTAGCTTCTAAATGAAAATACGGTCAAATTTGATATTGCGTCCCTCCACCTTAATAATCGACTTTTAACAACCTTTCGGATTTAATCGATATCGGGGTCGACTGTTATGTTTTCGAGGTAGCTTATTATGAAAATACGGTCGTTAAGATGGAGCCCCTACCTCAAACCTCAACCCCAATCGACTTTTAGCAACCTTCCGAATTTAATCGATATCAGGGTCGACTATGATGTTTTCGAGGTAGCTTATTATGAAAATGCTGTCGAATTGAAGATTGCGTCCCTCCCCCCCAAAACGAGGTAGCTTATTATGAAAATACGGTCGAATTTGAGATGGAGCCCCTTCCTCCCTCTTCCAACCCTAATCGACTTTTAGCAACCTTTCGGCTTTAATTCATATCAGGGTCTAATATTATGTTTTCGAGGTAGCATATTATGAAAATACTTTCAAATTTGATATTGCGTTGCTCCACCCTAAATAATTGACTTTTAGCAACCTTTCGGATTAAATCGATATCGGGGTCGACTGTTATGTTTTCGAGGCAGGTTATTATGAAAATACGGTCGAATTTGAGATGGAGCCCCTAACTCCCACCCAGATATCAATCGACTTTTAGCAACCATTGGATTTAATCGATATCAGAGCCGATTATTATGTATTATGTATTATTATGTATGAAGATTATTATGTATGAAATAGCTTTTTATGATAATAGGGTCAAATTTGAGATTGCTTCCTTCCACTCCCCCCCAATCCACTTTTAGCAATCTTTCGGATTTAATCGATATCATGGTCGACTATTATGTTTTCAGGATAGCTTATTATGAAAATACGGGCAAATTTGAGATGGAGCCCCTTCTTCCCTCTTCCACCCTAATCGAAGTTTAGCAACCGTTCCGATTAAATCGATATCGGGGTCGACTGTTATGTTTTCGAGGTCGCTTATTATGAAAATCCGGTCAAATTTGATATTGCGTCCCTCCACCCTAAATAATCGACTTTTAGCAACCTTTCGGATTTAATCCATATCAGGGTAGACTATTATGTTTTCGAGGTAGCTTTTTATGAAAAAAGGTTTAAATTTGAGATTACGTCCATCCACCCCAACCAATTGACTCTTAGCAACTTTTAGGATTTAATCGATATCGGGGTTGAATTTTATGTTTTCGAGGTAGCTTATTATGAAAGTACGGTCAAATTTGAGATTACGTCCCTCCACCCCAAACAATCGACTTATAGCAACTTTTCGGATTTAATCCATTTCAGGGTCGACTATTATGTTTTCGAGGTAGCTTATTATGAATATACGGTCAAATTTGATATTGCGTACCTCCACTCTAAATAATCGACTTTTAACAACCTTTCGGATTTAATCGATATCGGGGTCGACTGTTATGTTTTCGAGGTAGCTTATTATGAAAATACGGTCGTTAAGATGGAGCCCCTACCTCAAACCTCCACCCCAATCGACTTTTAGCAACCTTCCGAATTTAATCGATATCAGGGTCGACTATTATGTTTTCGAGGTAGCTTATTATGAAAATGCTGTCGAATTGAAGATTGCGTCCCTCCACCCCAAAACGAGGTAGCTTATTATGAAAATACGGTCGAATTTGAGATGGAGCCCCTTCCTCCCTCTTCCAACCCTAATCGACTTTTAGCAACCTTTCGGCTTTAATTCATATCAGGGTCTATTATTATGTTTTCGAGGTAGCATATTATGAAAATACTTTCAAATTTGATATTGCGTACCTCCACTCTAAATAATCGACTTTTAACAACCTTTCGGATTTAATCTATATCGGGGTCGTCTGTTAAGTTTTCGAGGTAGCTTATTATGAAAATACGGTCAAATTTGATATTGCGTTCCTTCAACCTAAATAATAGGCTTTTAGCAACCTTTCGGATTTAATCTATATCGGGGTCGACTGTTATGTTTTCGAGGCAGCTTATTATGAAAATACGGTCAAATTTGATATTGCGTTCCTTCAACCTAAATAATAGGCTTTTAGCAACCTTTCGGATTTAATCAATATCGTTGTCGACTGTTATGTTTTCGAGGCAGCTTATAATGAAAATACGGTCAAATTTGATATTGCGTTCCTTCAACCTAAATAATAGGCTTTTAGCAACCTTTCGGATATAATCAATATCGGGGTCGACTGTTATGTTTTCGAGGCAGCTTATTATGAAAATTCGGTCAAATTTGATATTGCGTCCCTCCACCCCAAACGAGGTAGCTTATTATGAAAATACGGTCGAATTTGAGATGGAGCCCCTTCCTCCCTCTTCCAACCCTAATCGACTTTTAGCAACTTTTCGGCTTTAATCCATATCAGGGTCTATTATTATGTTTTCGAGGTAGCATATTATGAAAATACTTTCAAATTTGATATTGCGTCCCTCCACCCTAAATAATTGACTTTTAGCAACCTTTCGGATTAAATCGATATCGGGGTCGACTGTTATGTTTTCGAAGTAGCTTATTATGAAAATACGGTCAAATTTGATACTGCGTGACTCCACCCTAAATAATCGACTTTTAGCAACCTATCGGGTTTAATCCATATTAGGGTGTACTATTATGTTTCCGAAATAGCTTATCATGAAAATAGGTTCAAATTTGAATTGGAGTCACTACCTCCCACCGCCACCCCAATCGACTTTTAGCAACCTTTTGGATTTAATCGATATCGGGGTCGACTGTTATGTTTTCGAGGCAGGTTATTATGAAAATACGGTCGAATTTGAGATGGAGCCCCTAACTCCCACCCAGATATCAATCGACTTTTAGCAACCATTGGATTTAATCGATATCAGAGCCGATTATTATGTATTATGTATTATTATGTATGAAGATTATTACGTATGAAATAGCTTTTTATGATAATAGGGTCAAATTTGAGATTGCGTCCTTCCACTCCCCCCCAATCCACTTTTAGCAATCTTCCGGATTTAATCGATATCATGGTCGACTATTATGTTTTCAGGATAGCTTATTATGAAAATACGGTCAAATTTGAGATGGAGCCCCTTCTTCCCTCTTCCACCCTAATCGACCTTTAGCAAGCGTTCCGATTAAATCGATATCTGGGTCGACTGTTATGTTTTCGAGGTCGCTTATTATGAAAATACGGTCAAATTTGATATTGCGTCCCTCCACCCTAAATAATCGACTTTTAGCAACCTTTCGGATTTAATCAATATCGGGGTCGACTGTTATGTTTTCGAGGTAGCTTATTATGAAAATACGGTCAAATTTGATATTGAGTTCTCCACCTTAATAATCGACTTTTAACTACCTTTCGGATTTAATCGATATCGGGGGGTCGACTGTTATGTTTGCGAGGTAGCTTATTATGAAAATACGGTCGAATTTAAGATGGGGCCCCTACCTCCCACCTCCACCCCAATCGACTTTTAGCAACCTTCCGAATTTAATCGATATCAGGGTCGACTATTATGTTTTTGAGGTAGCTTATTATGAAAATACGGTCAAATTTGAGAATACGTCCCTCCACCCCAAACAATCGACTTATAGCAACTTTTCGGATTCAATCCATATCAGGGTCGACTATTATGTTTTCGGGTAGCTTTTTATGAAAAAATGTTTAAATTTGAGATTGCGTCCATCCACCCCAACCAATGGACTCTTAGCAACTGTTATGTTTTCGAGGTAGCTTAATATGAAAATACGGTCAAATTTGATATTGCGTACCTCCACTCTAAATAATCGACTTTTAGCAACCTTTCGGAATTAATCGATATCAGAGCCGATTATTATGTATTCGAAATAGCTTTTTATGAAAATAGGGTCAAATTTGAGATTGCTTCCTTTCAATCCCCCCAATCCACTTTTTGCAACTTTTCGGATTTAATCGATATCACGGTCGACTTTTATGATTTCGAGGTAGCTTATTATGAAAGTACGGTCAAATTTGAGATTACGTCCCTCCAACCCAAACAATCGACTTATAGCAACTTTTCGGATTTAATCCATTTCAGGGTCGACTATTATGTTTTCGAGGTAGCTTATTATGAAAATACGGTCAAATTTGATATTGCGTACCTCCACTCTAAATAATCGACTTTTAGCAACCTTTCGGATTTAATCGATATCGAGGTCGACTGTTATGTTTTCGAGGCAGCCTATTATGAAAATACTGTCGAATTTGAGATGGAGTCCCTAACTCCCACCCCCATCCCAATCGGCTTTTAGCAACCTTTTGGATTTAATCGATATCACGGTCGACTTTTATGTTTTCGAGGTAGCTTATTATGAAACTACGGTCAAATTTGAGATTACGTCCCTCCACCCTAAACAATCGACTTATAGCAACTTTTCGGATTTAATCCATTTCAGGGTCGACTATAATGTTTTTGAGGTAGCTTATTATGAAAATACGGTTGAATTTGAGATGCCGTCCCTCCACCCTAAATAATCGACTTTTAGCAACCTTTCGAATTTAATCCATATTAGAGTAGCAAGTGTCATGGCCGCTAGTGCAATTAAACTTACACGTCGCTCTATCCTTGATACGATTTAATGTGCTTATTATTTAAAATACTGCTCTAAGACTTTTTCAACAGTGACTATATTAATTGTTTTACATTTTTATATTCACATATGATCAGGTGAGTGACTATTTATTAACAATGAAACAGTTATAAATTAGTGCTCGTTTGGTTAGCCCATGTGGCTAGTAATTCCCTTGCGGGTTTTACCTTATCTCCGATAAGTTCAAGCCAAGGCTCGGCACTGTGTACAATAACATTCTTCAGTGTTATTCTCAGTTCGAATCCAAGACATTTAACTTCATTTTTTTTTTCTTTATATTTTCTTTTTTTTTTTTTTCTTTCCAGAGACTCTTTTATTTAATTTTTTTTCTTTGATTATTTATTTTTTGGAAATGAATTATTTTATATTTTATTTTATATCTGTATATATTTATGTAAATAATTTTGTAAATAGCTTAGTTTTTAAGAAGTTATCTCATAAATTTTAATTTTAATATTTAGGTTTATATATATACATATTTTTTTTATTTTTTTTTTTTCTCTCTAACACTTATCATGATGGATCTGGATAAGAACACATCATGTGAAGACACGGAAGATGAGACACCCTTTTCGGAAATTAGCGAGACCGACTCGCAATATTTGAAAAGGCGTACACTCCAAAAGCGTCTCCGAAACTCAGTTCCCGGATCGGGACAAAACTCACCTAATAAAAAAAAAAAAGAAAAATAAATCAAATAAGCAACCAGAACAAGATAAATCTCCACCGAGAACTAGGAGCAAATCTAATGCCACTCAATCAGAGCCAACTGCACCAAAAACATCAGAAAGCAAAAACTCAATTCAAGAAAAAAACTTATCTCACAAGACTCCGCAGCTTCAAGATTTTTCTGATCCTGAGCCGCCGCCAATATTTGTTTCAAAAATTAAGAACTTTATGTCGTTTGGTCAACAAATTGCAGATTTGATCGGACAGCCAAATTTTCGATGTTACTCGAGAGTGAACGACATCAAAATCAATACTAATTCTAGAGACAATTATAAAAAACTGATCAATTTTTTAACATCCAATAACTACGACTTCCACTGTTACCAATTAAAACAAGAAAAGGCGTATCGAGTGGTCCTGAGAGGACTGCATTCAACCACACCCATATCTGCTATCAAATCGGGCCTCGAAGAAATCGGTCATAACGTCAGGCACATAGCACCTGTACTACATCCTAGAGAAAGATATCCGCTCCCATTATTTTTTATAGACTTAGAACCAGCAAAAACCAATATTGAAATATTCCAGGTTCAACGATTGGTTTACTCAATAGTCCGTTTTGAGGAACCGAGACAGAAGCCTCTAATTGTACAATGCACTAAGTGTCAAAACTTGGGCCATACAAAGGCCTATTGTTATCACGAAGTCAGATGCGTTAAATGTGCCGGCCTACACGCTTCAGACACTTGCCAGAAGCCAAGAGATGAGCCTGCGACGTGTGCTCTTTGTGGCGAAGCCCATCCTGCGAGCTACAGAGGATGTGAAGTGTATAAAAATCTTTACAAACAAAGATCACGAAACTCAGCGGTGAAAAATCTTGGATCTGCTCAGAAAACTTACACTGAGGCACCTGAAATCGAAAATCAGGAAATTTTCCCAGCATTGCCGACTTCACCTTCCCTCGTCATCCAACAACAACCATCCATCTCTACAGCTAAGGACTCGCCTCACCAGAATCTCAGAAATTCTCACTCCCAGTCTTCCATCAGTAAGAAGCAGCCTCAACGTCAGGCGCCTCAGGCCTTCCAATCCAAGCCCAAAATCCCTAATCCTCAGCCTCAACCTCGCCAGCAAATCCCTCCTCATCATTTACCCTTAAGAGTCAAACTCCCGCCAGAGCATCCACATCCAGCTCCATTCGTTCCTAATCCCAGGATGAACCCCCCTCCACAAGTCCAACAGAATTTAGATCCTCCTCGTACCCCACGACGGGCCCATCCCCCACCCAACATTCCTAATCGCATAACCTACTCATCACAACCTCCTGATCCAAACCCACTTCCCAGCCAAACACCATCCGACATCAACACTATCTTATCGTCATTCCTGATAGATCTTCAACAGACTATCAAACCGCTCATAATCCTTCTAACCAGACTCCTTTCCGAAATCCCGCTTAGCTTCCCTCGATGAACACGAAGTCCCTAGCTATTCTCTTATGGAACGCTAATGGACTGCAAAACCACCGTGACTAACTAGACATATTTCTCCATGACAATTATATTGACATTGCTCTCCTGACAGAAACTCACTTCACCCAACGGACACATTTCTACATACGTGACTACATCACCTATAGATCTGACCACCCAGACAACACTGCCCACGCCGGTTCTTGCATCCTTATCCACAAATCTTTACCCCATTCACTTATTCCTTCTATTCCAACAGATGCCATTCAGTCAACTTCTGTAATCCTCTCAACTCGTCCTTTCCATCTAACACTTTCAGCTGTATACTGTCCTCCTGGCAATTCCCTCTCGTACAGCCTACTTGAATCCTTATTACAATCCCTCGGATCGCGCTTTATTGCTGGAGGAGACTACAATGCTAAACACCAACGATGGGGTTGTCGATCATCCAACTCCCGTGGTAATACCCTTTCACAAGTTTCTTCTTCCAACAATTATTCCATCCTCTCGCCCATGAATCCTACTTATTTTCCAACATCCCTCAAAAAACGTCCCGATATCCTGGACATATTTATCACCTCCCAGATTTCCTCCTCCCAAACTATAATCAAATCCCTGGATGACCTTTCTTCAGACCATAGTCCAGTTCTGCTTTCACTACATTCTGACTTTGCTCCTAAACCATCACTTCCTAAACTGATCACTGGACGAGTAAACTGGGACAAATTTCGTGATGATTTGGAAAACAAACTAGACCTCAAAATCCCGCTAAAGACAAAAGAAGACATTAATTGTGCCATAGAAAAACTGACATCATCAATAACAGACAGTATAAATAATAACACATTTATCAATAAGATTAACTTCCCACAAAATACTAACTTGCCACAGCATATTCGTATCTTATTACAGGAAAAACGCAGAGCAAGATCGAAGTGGCATAGGACTAGATACCCAACAGATAAATCGCATTACACCCAACTGACTAACAAACTGAAATCAGAAATAAGAAAATACAAAATTCAAAATTTACTAAATTTTACTGAAAAACTTACAACCACTGACAAATCATTATGGATGACCACCAAAAAACTTCTTAAGTTTCAAGACTTTAATCACCCACTACTTACTGATTCCCAAACCTGGTCCAAATCCGACGAAGAAAAAGCCCAACTATTTGGTCAACATCTCTTCCAAACTTTTAACCCACATCCCGATATCCTTAATTCAACTCACATCAATTGTATTGAGGCAGAACTGGATATTCCTCTCCAAATGTCTCTGCCACCCAAAGCATTTCATCCCATAGAAATATCCAACATCATTCAAAAATTGCCTTCCCGTAAAGCTCCTGGACATGATCTAATTACATCCCAGATCCTAAAACTTCTTCCTCGAAAAGCCATCCTATTCCTTACTTACATATATAATGCTGTACTCCGTTCTACATATTTTCCTGATCCTTGGAAACGATCTATTGTTAAAATGATCCACAAACCCAAAAAACCACCAGAATACCCATCCTCTTACCGTCCTATCTCTCTTTTACCCATCATGGGCAAGATCCTAGAAAAACTCATCTTAAAACGCCTGTACCCTATCCTAAATTCTAAACACATAATCCCAGATCACCAATTTGGTTTCCGAACTTCCCATTCCACTATACAGCAATGTCATCGTGTGGTAGACGTAGTATCCTCTGCATTGGAGCGCGGAATGTACTGTACGGGAGTCTTTCTCGACGTTGAACAGGCGTTTGATAGAGTTTGGCACCCGGGACTGCTGTACAAACTCCGAAAATTCCTACCACCTACATACTTCCTCATTATCCGTTCTTACCTTACTGATAGATACTTTAAAGTAAATCACAATAACGCCTATTCATCCCTTTTTTCCCAGTCCGCTGGTGTTCCTCAAGGTAGTATCCTAGGTCCTATCCTCTATACAGTTTATACAGCTGACATCCCAACCCATCCCAACACTGTCATCACCACATATGCCGATGACACATGTATCCTATCAGTAAACAATGACCCAGCAATTGCATCCCAAATGCTTCAATCACACATCATAAATCTAGAAGAATGGTGTCAAAACTGGAGAATTAAAATAAACTCCAATAAATCCCACCAAATTACCTTTACCCTTCGTCGTAAACCAACGACTTCCTGTCCTACAGTTTCCTTTAACAATACTCCACTTATCCCTGTTGAGCAAATCCGATACCTAGGACTCCACCTGGACAAACGACTAACTTGGAATCCTCATACTAGACTGAAACGACAAGAAACCGCTCGACGTTTCCGATTACTTCAGCACTTACTAGACAAACGCTCTAAACTTCCCATTAATTACAAAAGACTCATATACTTGACTATAATAAGACCTATTTGGACTTACGGAGTTGAGCTATGGGGCTCCACTAAACCATCGAATTCCTCTCGCATCCAATCCTTACAATCCAAAATCCTTCGTAAAATCCTCAATGCTCCTTACTTTGTCACTAATAAAATTATCCATAAAGATCTTAATGTTCCTTATGTTTCAGATCTGGCCCAATCCAGATACCTATCCTTCCATAATAAACTTCAGAATCATCCCAACCCTCTCGTTTCTAACCTTGCTTCCTCTTCAATTCCTGATAACCCTCCGAGGCGTCTGAAAAGAAGATGGCCCCGTGATCTCCTAATGTAGTCACATCATTAGAGTGCTACCATTGGGTAGTTACTCAGCAAGTGTATTCATGTCATTATATCAATTATGTTCAAATTTACTTGATGTATTTATGTAATACAGTTGTAAATGTCATAAAGAAATAAAAAAAAAAAAAAAAATCCATATTAGGGTCTACTATTATGTTTCCGAAATAGCTTATCATGAAAATAGTTTCAAATTTGAAATGGAGCCCCTACCTCCCACCGCCACCCCAATCGACTTATAGCAACTTTTCGGATTTAATCGATATCAGGGTCGACTATTATGTTTTCGAGGTAGCTTATTATGAAAATACGGTCAAATTTGATATTGCGTCCCTCCACCCTAAATAATCGACTTTTAGCAACCTTTCGGATTTAATCGATATCGGGGTCGACTGTTATGTTTTCGAGGTAGCTTATTATGAAAATACGGTCAAATTTGAGATGGAGCCTCTCTCCTCCACCCTAATCGACTTTTAGCAACCTTTCGGATTTAATCGATATCAGGGTCGACTATTATGTTTTCGAGGTAGCTTATTATGAAAATACGGTCGAATTTGAGATTGCGTCCCTCCACCCCAAAACGAGGTAGCTTATTATGAAAATACGGTCGAATTTGAGATGGAGCTCCTTCCTCCCTCTCCACCCTAATCGACTTTTAGCAACCTTTCGGATTTAATCGATATGGGGGTCGACTATTAAGTCTTCGAGGTAGCTTATTATGAAAATACGGTCAAATTTGATATTGCGTCCCTCCACCCTAAATAATCGACTTTTAGCAACCTTTCGGATTTAATCGATATCAGGGTCGACTATTATGTTTTCGAGGTAGCTTATTATGAAAATACGGTCAAATTTGAGATTGCGTCCCTCCACCCTCACACTAATCGACTTTTAGCAACCTTTCGGATTTAATCGATATCAGGGTCGACTGTTATGTTTTCGAGGTAGCTTATTATGAAAATACGGTCAAATTTGATATTGCGTCCCTCCACCCTAAATAATCGACTTTTAGCAACCTTTCGGATTTAATCGATATCAGGGTCGACTATTATGTTTTCGAGGTAGCTTATTATGAAAATACGGTCAAATTTGAGATTGAGTCCCTCCACCCTAAACAATCGACTTTTAGCAACCTTTCGGATTTAATCGATATCGGGTCGACTGTTATGTTTTCGAGGTAGCTTATTATGAAAATACGGTCGAATTTGAGATTGCGTCCCTCCACCCCAAACAATCGACTTTTAGCAACCTTTCGGATTTAATCGATATCAGGGTCGACTATTATGATTTTCGAGGTAGCTTATTATGATGAAATAGCTAGATAGGTCAAATTTGATATTGCGTCCTCCACTCCCTAACAATCGACTTTTAGCAACCTTTCGGATTTAATCCATATCAGGGTCGACTATTATGTTTTCGAGGTAGCTTATTATGAAAATACGGTCGAATTTGCGATGGAGCCCCTTCCTCCCTCTTCAACCCCAATCGACTTTTAGCAACCTTCCGAATTTAATCGATATCGGGTCGACTGTTATGTTTTCGAGGTAGCTTATTATGAAAATACGGTCAAATTTGATATTGCGTCCCTCCACCCAAATAATCGACTTTTAGCAACCTTTCGGATTTAATCGATATCGGGGTCGACTGTTATGTTTTCGAGGTAGCTTATTATGAAAATACGGTCAAATTTGAGATTGCGTCCCTCCACCCCAAATAATCGACTTTTAGCAACCTTTCGGATTTAATCGATATCAGGGTCGACTATTATGTTTTCGAGGTAGCTTATTATGAAAATACGGTCAAATTTGAGATTGCGTCCCTCCACCCCAACCAATCGACTTTTAGCAACCTTTCGGATTTAATCGATATCAGGGTCGACTATTATGTTTTCGAGGTAGCTTATTATGAAAATACGGTCAAATTTGAGATTGCGTCCCTCCACCCAAATCAATCGACTTTTAGCAACCTTTCGGATTTAATCGATATCAGGGTCGACTGTTATGTTTTCGAGGTAGCTTATTATGAAAATACGGTCAAATTTGATATTGCGTCCCTCCACCGCAACCAATCGACACTTAGCAACTGTTATGTTTTCGAGGTAGCTTATTATGAAAATACGGTCAAATTTGATATTGCGTCCCTCCACCCAAATCAATCGACTTTTGGCAACCTATCGGATTTAATCGATATCAGGGGCGACTATTATGTTTTCGAGGTAGCTTATTATGAAAATACGGTCAAATTTGAGATTGCGTCCCTTCCACCCCCCCCCAATCCACTTTTAGCAACCTTTCGGATTTAATCGATATCAGGGTCGACTATTATGTTTTCGAGGTAGCTTATTATGAAAATACGGTCAAATTTGAGATTGCGTCCTCCACCCTAAACAATCGACTTTTAGTAACCTTTCGGATTTAATCGATATCAGGGTCGACTGTTATGTTTTCGAGGTAGCTTATTATGAAAATACGGTCAAATTTGATATTGCGTCCCTCCACCCTAAATAATCGACTTTTAGCAACCTTTCGGATTTAATCGATATCAGGGTCGACTGTTATGTTTTCGAGGTAGCTTATTATGAAAATACGGTCAAATTTGATATTGCGTCCCTCCACCCTAAATATCGACTTTTAGCAACCTTTCGGATTTAATCGATATCAGGGTCGACTGTTATGTTTTCGAGGTAGCTTATTATGAAAATACGGTCAAATTTGATATTGCGTCCCTCCACCCTAAATAATCGACTTTTAGCAACCTTTCGGATTTAATCGATATCGGGATCGACTGTTATGTTTTCGAGGCAGCTTATTATGAAAATACGGTCGAATTTGAGATGGAGCCCCTACTCCACCTCCACCCAATCGACTTTTAGCAACCTTTCGGATTTAATCGATATCAGGGTCGACTATTATGTTTTCGAGGTAGCTTATTATGAAAATACGGTCAAATTTGAGATTGCGTCCTCCACCCCAACAATCGACTTTTAGCAACCTTTCGGATTTAATCGATATCAGGGTCGACTATTATGTTTTCGAGGTAGCTTATTATGAAAATACGGTCAAATTTGAGATTGCGTCCCTCCACCCTAAATAATCGACTTTTAGCAACCTTTCGGATTTAATCGATATCAGGGTCGACTATTATGTTTTCGAGGTAGCTTATTATGAAAATACGGTCAAATTTGAGATGGAGCCCTCCTCCACCCCACCCAATCGACTTTTAGCAACCTTTCGGATTTAATCGATATCGGGGTCGACTGTTATGTTTTCGAGGTAGCTTATTATGAAAATACGGTCAAATTTGATATTGCGTCCCTCCACCCTAATAATCGACTTTTAGCAACCTTTCGGATTTAATCGATATCAGGGTCGACTGTTATGTTTTCGAGGTAGCTTATTATGAAAATACGGTCAAATTTGATATTGCGTCCCTCCACCCTAAATAATCGACTTTTAGCAACCTTTCGGATTTAATCGATATCGGGGTCGACTGTTATGTTTTCGAGGTAGCTTATTATGAAAATACGGTCGAATTTGAGATTGCGTCCCTCCACCCTAAATAATCGACTTTTAGCAACCTTTCGGATTTAATCCATATTAGGGAAGGCAGTGGATCAGCTGATGAGAAGGTTGTCTCCTCAACTCCTCTCTCAGTTTTTACCAATTTTATAGCGGAATCTCTCTGATTATTCACGTGATACAGTTAAAGTGTATATCAGAGCAGTTGATATTTACTGTTGGCATCTTTTTTTTTTGTTATTTTAAGAAAAAAAAAAAAAAAAAAAAAAAAAAATTTTTTTTTTCTTTTTTTTATTTATTTATTTATTTTTCTCTTATGATATGCGGTATGATCAGCAAGTGATGGCCAGTAAGGTGCCCAAGAGGTCTCGGTCAGACGGAGTTAGCTCACCAGCCAAACAAAGGACTCGTCGCTGCCTACGAGAAATACCTCCAGTGACCAAAATGAACACTTCAGAACCAGAACCTCAGCCCCAACCAGGTACGTCTGCACAAGAAACGATTGAAGAATCACCTTTCTTTACTCCAAACCCCTACCAAGTGCTTCAAAATGACAAAGAAGTAATGGAGTCTGCAGCAATACCCAGAGAACCAAAGCCTCCTCCGATATTTGTGAAAAATATAAAAAATTTCCAGATGTTCTGCACCCAACTAAATAAAATCTGCTCTGGCAGTTATTCATGCCTTAACAGGACCAATGACACCAAGATAACACCTGATTCTGCAGAAGCCTACCGAAAAATAGTGAAGTACTTATCAGAAACAAATGCGAATTTTCACACTTACCAGCTGAGGCAGGAAAGAGCTTTACGAGTGGTGATAAGAAATTTACATTCCTCAACCCCCACTGAAGTTATTAAAGAAGAACTAACGACGCTTGGTTTCAATGTACGCCAGGTAACAAACGTTTTGAAGGAGGACAGGGAGCAGCCAGGATTACGAAATAGGATCCCACTACCATTGTTTTTCGTGGACTTGGAGCCATCACCAGGTATCGAAAAAATATATGATATCACAAGAATATACTATACAATGGTGAAAGTTGAGAAGCCATATCCCAAGAGAGACATCGTGCAGTGCCATAATTGTCAGACCTATGGCCACACGAAGACATATTGCCACCATCTGCCGCGTTGCGTGAAGTGCGGTGAACAGCACAAATCTGTAGAGTGCACCAAACCTATACAAGATCCAGCAGTATGTGCCCTATGCTTGGAGGGACACCCGGCCAACTACAAAGGCTGCCAAATTTACAAGAATCTCAAAACCAGACACCAGAAAAACCGGATTCAAGATGAAGCACTAAGAACAAGAAGAGAGAGAGAGCCTTCCAGAATTGTAAACAATGATGTATCATTCTCCCAACTACTTAGAGGTAAGACTTTAACCGATAAATGTCAAGCCCTGCCACAACAACAACCTCAAACCCAACCTCAAAATCCTCTTCATCCTAATATACCTAACCACCAACAACAAATTCCTCATATTCCTCCTCCTTCAAATGCAACAGATCTCACAAGTTTGTTAGCATCTTTCCTCACCGATTTCAAATCCCTTGTTACTCCACTCATATCACTCCTCACGAATCTCGTATCTCACCTCATCCCTCCTTTGAAAAATCCTTAAATGACTCACATCCCTAAACCCATATCCATTCTCCTTTGGAATGCGAATGGTGTTAGAAATCATACAGACGAACTATCTACTTTACTACTTGACAAGAACATTGATGTGGCACTAATTACTGAAACTCGACTAACCACTAAACAGCACTTCAATATACCACAATACCTGACATATCGTACTGACCACCCTGACGGAAAAGCACATGCCGGTACTGCTGTAATTGTACACCAATCCCTCTCCCATCACGTACTCCCATTACCAATACATGATTTCCTACAGTCCACCGCTATCGTGATAAAAACCTTCTCCTTTCCGGTCACTCTTGCATCAGCGTATTGCCCTCCTAACCGATCCATATCCAATGCCCAATTCAGTTCTCTCCTCGACTCCTTAGGACATCACTTCATCTTGGGTGCAGACCTAAATGCCAAGCACCAACAATGGGGTTCCAGAACCACGAATTCTCGTGGCCGAACCCTGCTGTCTGCACTCAATTCCCAACGTTTTCACCTCCTTTCCCCCAACTCTCCTACCTACTGGCCCACAGATCCCAACCGTAATCCTGATCTTCTTGATTTCTTTATCCACAGCGGCTTAAGTCCCCTCAATTGTTCCATTACACGTCTAAATGAACTTTCCTCTGACCATAGTCCTCTAATCCTTAATGTTTCACTTGAACCTGTTCCCAAACCTTCTCCACCGTCATTCATTAGGGGCCCAGTAAACTGGGACCTTTTCCGCCAAATAATCTCCGATAATATTGATCTCAACATATCCCTCAAAACTCCCGATGACCTTGATAGTGCCGTAAATTCCTTTACTACCACAATCCAACAAGCCGCCTGGACTGCCTCCTTTCCAAAAGACTCCTCCAGAATTCCTATAAAGACCATTCTACCCCAACACCTCCTTAACCTAATCCGCACCAAACGCCGTGCCAGATTATTATGGCAACGAACCCGACATCCTACCGACCGCTGCTCCTATAATTACTACTGCAAACAATTAAAACTGGAATTAGCCACCTTCAGATCACAATCCTTCAACTCCTACCTATCCTCCCTCTCTTCTCGCGACAATTCCCTTTGGAAAACCACAACAAAAATCCTAAATCCTCACCGCATTTCCCATCCTCTCCGACGAGGTGATGGCTCCTGGGCAGCATCTGACGAAGATAAAGCTGAGGAGTTCGCCATTCACCTATCCAATACATTTATTTCACATCCGGAATCCCATCCTGCCCACACCGTAACAGTAGAAGAACTCCTTACATCACCAATCCCACTTTCCTTGCCCCCAAAAGCTATTCATCCTTCCGAAGTAAAATTTCAATTAAAAAAACTAATCCTCCGTAAAGCTCCTGGACATGATCTCCTTACACCTCAAATCCTTCGACAACTTCCATCCAAAGCAGTCATATTCCTTACATATATCTACAATTGTATCCTACGCACCACCCACTTCCCTCTGTTATGGAAACACTCCACTATTATCCTTTTCCCAAAACCAGGAAAACCTCTCAATAGCTCAACATCCTATAGACCAATCAGCCTACTCCCAATCCTTTCAAAAATTTTTGAAAAGATCCTTTTGAAACGAATCCTACCCATTATAGAATCCCAAAATATCCCTTCCCATCAGTTTGGTTTTCGCTCTCAACATTCTACTGTTCAACAAGGACTCCGAGTTGTTGATCATATTTCCTCAGCCCTAGAAAACAAGGAATACTGTTCGGGTGCCTTTCTGGACATTGCACAGGCATTTGACCGGGTATGGCACTCCGGACTGCTCTCCAAGCTTAAAATCCATTTACCTCAGTCCTTGTACCTAGTCCTCCGATCCTACCTCTCTGACCGCTCCTTTCGAGTTCGCTGTGGAACAGAATTTTCCAATATCTACTCCGTTAAAGCCGGTGTTCCCCAAGGCAGCGTCTTGGGTCCCGTGCTTTACATCCTCTTTACTGCTGACATCCCTGTTCATCCCGATACTTTTCTTGCAACATTCGCTGACGACACCGCAATCTTATCATCCAACTCTGATCCCGAAATAGCATCCTTAAATCTCCAAAGTCATCTCACCTTGATTGAGCACTGGTGTAATAACTGGCGCATTAAAGTTAATGAATCTAAATGCCAACATATTACTTTTACACTCCGACGCAATTCCTGTCCACCAGTACTCTTTAATTCCATCCAGCTTCCTTATTCAGACACAGTCCGGTATCTTGGCTTTCATTTAGACCGAAGACTAACTTGGAACCCGCATACTAGACTCAAAAGACAAGAACTCAACCGACGATACGGCCAACTATACCGACTACTAAGCAGAAAATCTAAACTTTCCATTGAAAACAAGCTACTGATCTACAAGACAATACTGAAACCTATTTGGACTTACGGACTAGAACTGTGGGGATCAGCAAAATTTTCTAACATCAAGCGCATCCAATCCTTCCAGTCTAAAGTCCTTCGAACAATAGTCGATGCTCCTTTCTATGTATCCAACAAAACCCTACATCATGACCTTAACATCCCATTTGTCCTAGACCTTATCCCAGAAAAGTTCTCCAAATTTCACCAGAACCTTACTTACCACCCAAATCCTCTTGCACAATCCCTATCAAGCATCTCCCATCCCTATAATCCTCCAAGAAGGTTGAAACGGCAGTGGCCTCGCGACCTTTTGTAAATTATATAAATTGGAGTTCTGGCAATGGCCAGATTCTTCACTCAAGACATGTGTGTATGTGGCTAAAGTGCTCTCGACCAATCTCCGCTGGCTTTAGTACCAGTGACGCGGTTGGAAGAGTAGCGCAGGGTTCTCCTGGAGTTCCCTCGCCTGATTGTATATAGGTATGCATGTTATTATTTTTTTTTTTTTCTTAGTTTTAATTTTCTTATTTTTTAGGTTATTTTATTTTATTGTCTATTGTATATACTTTTGATTATTATTTTGTTCTATTTATTTTATTTTATTGTACATATGGTGTGAATGTCATCATACCTCACTATAACCAATGTCGAACAGACAGATTGTTATAATACTCAATAAAGAAATTAAAAAAAAAAAAAAAAAAATCCATATTAGGGTCTACTATTATGTTTCCGAAATAGCTTATCATGTAAATCGGTTCAAATTTGAAATGGAGCCCCTACCTCCCACCGCAACCCCAATCGACTTTTAGCAACCTTTTGGATTTAATCGATATCTGGGTCGACAGTTATTCTTTCGAGGTAGCTTATTATGAATATACGGTCAAATTTAATATTCCGTCCCTCCACCCTATATAATCGACTTTTTGCAACCTTTCGGATTTTATCGATATCAGGGTCGACTATTATGTTTTCGAGGTAGCTTATAATGAAAATACGGTCGAATTTGAGATAGAGTCCCTCCCTCCCTCCCCCATCCCAATCGATTTTTGGCAACCTTTCGGATTTAATCCATATTAGGGTCGACTGTTTTGTTTTCGAGGAAGCTTATTATGAAAATACGGTCGAATTTGAGATTGCGTCCCTTCACCCTAAATAATCGACTTTTAGCAACCTTTCAGATTTAATTGATATCGGGGTCTACTGTTATGTTTCCGAGGTAGCTTATTATGAAAATATGGTCAAATTTGATATTGCGTTCCTCTAACCTAAATAATCGACTTTTAGCAACCTTTCAGATTTAATCGATATCGGGCTCGACTGTCATGTTTTCGAGATAGCTTATTATGAAAATACGTTCAAATTTGATATGGCGTCCCTCCACCCTAAATAATCGACTTTTAGCAACCTTTCGGATTTAATTAATATCAGGGTCGACTATTATGTTTTCAGGGTAGCTTATTATGAAAATTCGGTCGAATTTGAGATTGCTTCCCTCCACCCCAAACGAGGTAGCTTATTATGAAAATACGGCCGAATTTCAGATGGAGCCCCTTCCTCCCTATTCCACCCTAATCGACTTTTAGCAACCTTTCGGATTTAATCCATATCAGGGTCTACTATTATGTTTTCGAGGTAGCATATTATGAAAATACGGTCAAATTTGATATTGCGTCCCTCCACCCTAAATAATCGATTTTTAGCAACCTTTCGGATTTAATCGATATCGGGGTCGACTGTTATGTTTTCGAGGTAGCTTATTATGAAAATACGGTCAAATTTGATATTGCGTCCATCCAACCTAAATAATCGACTTTTAGCAACCTTTCGGATTTAATCGATATCGGGTCGACTGTTATGTTTTCGAGGTAGCTTATTATGAAAATACGGTCAAATTTGATATTGCGTCCCTCCACCCTAAATAATCGACTTTTAGCAACCTTTCGGATTTAATCGATATCGGGGTCGACTGTTATGTTTTCGAGGTAGCTTATTATGAAAATACGGTCAAATTTGATATTGCGTCCCTCCACCCTAAATAATCGACTTTAGCAACCTTTCGGATTTAATCGATATCGGGGTCGACTGTTATGTTTTTGAGGTAGCTTATTATGAAAATACGGTCGAATTTGAGATTGCGTCCCTCCACCCTAAATAATCGACTTTTAGCAACCTTTCGGATTTAATCGATATCAGGGTCTACTATTATGTTTTCGAGGTAGCTTATTATGAAAATACGGTCAAATTTGATATTGCGTCCTTCCACCCCACCAATCGACTTTTAGCAACCTTTCGGATTTAATCGATATCAGAGTCGACTATTATGTTTTCGAGATAGCTTATTATGAAAATACGGTCAAATTTGAGATTGCGTCATTCAACTCCCCCCAATCCACTTTTAGCAACCTTTCGGATTTAATCGATATCAGGGTCGACTATTATGTTTTCGAGGTAGCTTATTATGAAAATGCGGTCGAATTTGAGATTGCGTCCCTCCACCCCAAACGAGGTAGCTTATTATGAAAATACGGTCGAATTTGAGATGGAGCCCTTCTCCCTCTTCACCTAATCGACTTTTAGCAACCTTTCGGATTTAATCGATATCAGGGTCGACTGTTATGTTTTCGAGGTAGCTTATTATGAAAATACGGTCAAATTTGATATTGCGTCCCTCCACCCTAAATAATCGACTTTTAGCAACCTTTCGGATTTAATCGATATCGGGGTCGACTGTTATGTTTTCGAGGTAGCTTATTATGAAAATACGGTCAAATTTGAGATGTAGCCCTCTCCACCCCAACTAATCGACTTTTAGCAACCTTTCGGATTTAATCGATATCAGGGTCGATTATTATGTATCTTGTATTATTATGTATGAAGATTATTATGTATCAAATAGCTTATTATGAAAATCCGGTCAAATTTAAGATTGCGTCCCTCCACCCTAAACAATCGACTTTTAGCAACCTTTCGGATTTAATCGATATCAGGGTCGACTATTATGTTTTCAGGGTAGCTTATTATGAAAATGCGGTCGAATTTGAGATTGCGTCCCTCCACCCCAAACGAGGTAGCTTATTATGAAAATACGGTCAAATTTGAGATTGCGTCCCTCCACCCTAAATAATCGACTTTTAGCAACCTTTCGGATTTAATCGATATCGGGGTCGACTGTTATGTTTTCGAGGTAGCTTATTATGAAAATACGGTCAAATTTGATATTGCGTCCCTCCACCCTAAATAATCGACTTTTAGCAACCTTTCGGATTTAATCGATATCGGGGTCGACTGTTATGTTTTCGAGGTAGCTTATTATGAAAATACGGTCAAATTTGATATTGCGTCCCTCCACCCTAAATAATCGACTTTTAGCAACCTTTCGGATTTAATCGATATCGGGGTCGACTGTTATGTTTTCGAGGTCGCTTATTATGAAAATACGGTCAAATTTGATATTGCGTCCCTCCACCCCGAACGAGGTAGCTTATTATGAAAATACGATCGAATTTGAGATGAGTCCTTCCCTCCCTCCCCCACCCCAATCGACTTTTAGCAACCTTTCGGATTTCATCGATATCGGGGTCGACTGTTATGTTTTCGAGGTAGCTTATTATGAAAATACGGTCCAATTTGATATTGCGTCCCTCCACCCTAAATAATCGACTTTTAGCAACCTTTCGGATTTAATCGATATCGGGGTCGACTGTTATGTTTTCGAGGTAGCTTATTATGAAAATACGGTCAAATTTGATATTGCGTCCCTCCACCCTAAATAATCGACTTTTAGCAACCTTTCGGATTTAATCGATATCGGGGTCGACTGTTATGTTTTCGAGGTAGCTTATTATGAAAATACGGTCAAATTTGATATTGCGTCCCTCCACCCTAAATAATCGACTTTTAGCAACCTTTCGGATTTAATCGATATCGGGGTCGACTGTTATGTTTTCGAGGTAGCTTATTATGAAAATACGGTCAAATTTGATATTGCGTCCCTCCACCCTAAATAATCGACTTTTAGCAACCTTTCGGATTTAATCGATATCGGGGTCGACTGTTATGTTTTCGAGGTAGCTTATTATGAAAATACGGTCAAATTTGATATTGCGTCCCTCCACCCTAAATAATCGACTTTTAGCAACCTTTCGGATTTAATCGATATCGGGGTCGACTGTTATGTTTTCGAGGTAGCTTATTATGAAAATACGGTCAAATTTGATATTGCGTCCCTCCACCCTAAATAATCGACTTTTAGCAACCTTTCGGATTTAATCGATATCAGGGTCGACTGTTATGTTTTCGAGGTAGCTTATTATGAAAATACGGTCAAATTTGATATTGCGTCCCTCCACCCTAAATAATCGACTTTTAGCAACCTTTCGGATTTAATCGATATCGGGTCGACTGTTATGTTTTCGAGGTAGCTTATTATGAAAATACGGTCAAATTTGATATTGCGTCCCTCCACCCTAAATAATCGACTTTTAGCAACCTTTCGGATTTAATCGATATCGGGTCGACTGTTATGTTTTCGAGGTAGCTTATTATGAAAATACGGTCAAATTTGATATTGCGTCCCTCCACCCTAAATAATCGACTTTTAGCAACCTTTCGGATTTAATCGATATCGGGGTCGACTGTTATGTTTTCGAGGTAGCTTATTATGAAAATACGGTCAAATTTGAGATTGCGTCCCTCCACCCTCAACCTAATCGACTTTTAGCAACCTTTCGGATTTAATCGATATCGGGTCGACTGTTATGTTTTCGAGGTAGCTTATTATGAAAATACGGTCAAATTTGATATTGCGTCCCTCCACCCCTAAATAATCGACTTTTAGCAACCTTTCGGATTTAATCGATATCGGGGTCGACTATTATGTTTTCGAGGTAGCTTATTATGAAAATACGGTCAAATTTGAGATTGCGTCCCTCCACCCTAAATAATCGACTTTTAGCAACCTTTCGGATTTAATCGATATCAGGGTCGACTGTTATGTTTTCGAGGTAGCTTATTATGAAAATACGGTCAAATTTGATATTGCGTCCCTCCACCCTAAATAATCGACTTTTAGCAACCTTTCGGATTTAATCGATATCGGGGTCGACTGTTATGTTTTCGAGG
This sequence comes from Nezara viridula, assembly GCA_928085145.1. Classification (NCBI taxonomy): domain Eukaryota; kingdom Metazoa; phylum Arthropoda; class Insecta; order Hemiptera; family Pentatomidae; genus Nezara; species Nezara viridula. The sequence goes on from OV725078.1 coordinate 207,584,718, forward strand.
TAGCTTATTATGAAAATACGGTCAAATTTGATATTGCGTCCCTCCACCCTAAATAATCGACTTTTAGCAACCTTTCGGATTTAATCGATATCGGGGTCGACTGTTATGTTTTCGAGGTAGCTTATTATGAAAATACGGTCAAATTTGATATTGCGTCCCTCCACCCTAAATAATCGACTTTTAGCAACCTTTCGGATTTAATCGATATCGGGGTCGACTGTTATGTTTTCGAGGTAGCTTATTATGAAAATACGGTCAAATTTGATATTGCGTCCCTCCACCCTAAATAATCGACTTTTAGCAACCTTTCGGATTTAATCGATATCGGGGTCGACTGTTATGTTTTCGAGGTAGCTTATTATGAAAATACGGTCAAATTTGATATTGCGTCCCTCCACCCTAAATAATCGACTTTTAGCAACCTTTCGGATTTAATCGATATCGGGTCGACTGTTATGTTTTCGAGGTAGCTTATTATGAAAATACGGTCAAATTTGATATTGCGGAGCTTATTATGAAAATACGGTCGAATTTGAGATGGAGCCCTTCCTCCCTCTTCCACCCTAATCGACTTTTAGCAACCTTTCGGATTTAATCGATATCGGGGTCGACTGTTATGTTTTCGAGGTAGCTTATTATGAAAATACGGTCGAATTTGAGATTGCGTCCTTCAACTCCCCCCAATCCACTTTTAGCAACCTTTCGGATTTAATCGATATCAGGGTCGACTATTATGTTTTCGAGGTAGCTTATTATGAAAATACGGTCAAATTTGAGATTGCGTCCCTCCACCCTAAATAATCGACTTTTAGCAACCTTTCGGATTTAATCGATATCAGGGTCGACTATTATGTTTTCGAGGTAGCTTATTATGAAAATACGGTCAAATTTGAGATTGCGTCCCTCCACCCTAAATAATCGACTTTTAGCAACCTTTCGGATTTAATCGATATCGGGGTCGACTGTTATGTTTTCGAGGTAGCTTATTATGAAAATACGGTCAAATTTGATATTGCGTCCCTCCACCCTAAATAATCGACTTTTAGCAACCTTTCGGATTTAATCGATATCGGGGTCGACTGTTATGTTTTCGAGGTAGCTTATTATGAAAATACGGTCGAATTTGAGATGAGCGTCCCTCCACCCTAAATAATCGACTTTTAGCAACCTTTCGGATTTAATCGATATCAGGGTCGACTGTTATGTTTTCGAGGTAGCTTATTATGAAAATACGGTCAAATTTGAGATTGCGTCCCTTCCACCCTCAATAATCGACTTTTAGCAACCTTTCGGATTTAATCGATATCGGGGTCGACTGTTATGTTTTCGAGGTAGCTTATTATGAAAATACGGTCAAATTTGATATTGCGTCCCTCCACCCTAAATAATCGACTTTTAGCAACCTTTCGGATTTAATCGATATCGGGGTCGACTGTTATGTTTTCGAGGTAGCTTATTATGAAAATACGGTCAAATTTGATATTGCGTCCCTCCACCCTAAATAATCGACTTTTAGCAACCTTTCGGATTTAATCGATATCAGGGTCGACTGTTATGTTTTCGAGGTAGCTTATTATGAAAATACGGTCAAATTTGATATTGCGTCCCTCCACCCTAAATAATCGACTTTTAGCAACCTTTCGGATTTAATCGATATCAGGGTCGACTGTTATGTTTTCGAGGTAGCTTATTATGAAAATACGGTCAAATTTGATATTGCGTCCCTCCACCCTAAATAATCGACTTTTAGCAACCTTTCGGATTTAATCGATATCAGGGTCGACTGTTATGTTTTCGAGGTAGCTTATTATGAAAATACGGTCAAATTTGATATTGCGTCCCTCCACCCTAAATAATCGACTTTTAGCAACCTTTCGGATTTAATCGATATCGGGGTCGACTGTTATGTTTTCGAGGTAGCTTATTATGAAAATACGGTCAAATTTGAGATTGCGTCCCTCCACCCCAACTAATCGACTTTTAGCAACCTTTCGGATTTAATCGATATCAGGGTCGACTGTTATGTTTTCGAGGTAGCTTATTATGAAAATACGGTCAAATTTGATATTGCGTCCCTCCACCCTAAATAATCGACTTTTAGCAACCTTTCGGATTTAATCGATATCAGGGTCGACTGTTATGTTTTCGAGGTAGCTTATTATGAAAATACGGTCAAATTTGATATTGCGTCCCTCCACCCTAACTAATCGACTTTTAGCAACCTTTCGGATTTAATCGATATCAGGGTCGACTGTTATGTTTTCGAGGTAGCTTATTATGAAAATACGGTCAAATTTGAGATTGCGTCCCTCCACCCTAACAATCGACTTTTAGCAACCTTTCGGATTTAATCGATATCAGGGTCGACTATTATGTTTTCGAGGTAGCTTATTATGAAAATACGGTCAAATTTGAGATTGCGTCCCTCCACCCCAAACGAGGAAGCTTATTATGAAAATACGGTCGAATTTGAGATGGAGCCCTTCCTCCCTTCCACTCTAATCCACTTTTAGCAACCTTTCGGATTTAATCGATATCAGGGGTCGACTGTTATGTTTTCGAGGTAGCTTATTATGAAAATACGGTCAAATTTGATATTGCGTCCCTCCACCCTAAATAATCGACTTTTAGCAACCTTTCGGATTTAATCGATATCGGGGTCGACTGTTATGTTTTCGAGGTAGCTTATTATGAAAATACGGTCAAATTTGAGATTGCGTCCCTCCACTCCCACACTAATCGACTTTTAGCAACCTTTCGGATTTAATCGATATCAGGGTCGACTATTATGTTTTCGAGGTAGCTTATTATGAAAATACGGTCGAATTTGAGATTGCGTCACTCCACCCCAAACGAGGTAGCTTATTATGAAAATACGGTCAAATTTGAGATGTAGCCTTCCTCCCTCCACCCTAAATCGACTTTTAGCAACCTTTCGGATTTAATCGATATCGGGGTCGACTGTTATGTTTTCGAGGTAGCTTATTATGAAAATACGGTCAAATTTGATATTGCGTCCCTCCACCCTAAATAATCGACTTTTAGCAACCTTTCGGATTTAATCGATATCAGGGTCGACTGTTATGTTTTCGAGGTAGCTTATTATGAAAATACGGTCAAATTTGATATGGAGTCCCTCCACCCTAACTAATCGACTTTTAGCAACCTTTCGGATTTAATCGATATCGGGGTCGACTGTTATGTTTTCGAGGTAGCTTATTATGAAAATACGGTCGAATTTGATATTGCGTCCCTCCACCCTAAATAATCGACTTTTAGCAACCTTTCGGATTTAATCGATATCAGGGTCGACTATTATGTTTCGAGGTAGCTTATTATGAAAATACGGTCAAATTTGAGATTGCGTACTTCCACTCCCCAAATAATCGACTTTTAGCAACCTTTCGGATTTAATCGATATCAGGGTCGACTATTATGTTTTCGAGGTAGCTTATTATGAAAATGCGGTCAAATTTGAGATTGCGTCCCTCCACCCTAAATAATCGACTTTTAGCAACCTTTCGGATTTAATCGATATCAGGGTCGACTGTTATGTTTTCGAGGTAGCTTATTATGAAAATACGGTCAAATTTGAGATTGCGTCCCTCCACCCTAAATAATCGACTTTTAGCAACCTTTCGGATTTAATCGATATCGGGTCGACTGTTATGTTTTCGAGGTAGCTTATTATGAAAATACGGTCAAATTTGATATTGCGTCCCTCCACCCTAAATAATCGACTTTTAGCAACCTTTCGGATTTAATCGATATCAGGGTCGACTGTTATGTTTTCGAGGTAGCTTATTATGAAAATACGGTCAAATTTGAGATTGCGTCCCTCCACCCACCTAATCGACTTTTAGCAACCTTTCGGATTTAATCGATATCAGGGTCGACTATTATGTTTTCGAGGTAGCTTATTATGAAAATACGGTCAAATTTGAGATTGCGTCCTTCCACCCTCAATAATCGACTTTTAGCAACCTTTCGGATTTAATCGATATCAGGGTCGACTGTTATGTTTTCGAGGTAGCTTATTATGAAAATACGGTCAAATTTGATATTGCGTCCCTCCACCCTAAATAATCGACTTTTAGCAACCTTTCGGATTTAATCGATATCGGGGTCGACTGTTATGTTTTCGAGGTAGCTTATTATGAAAATACGGTCAAATTTGATATTGCGTCCCTCCACCCTAAATAATCGACTTTTAGCAACCTTTCGGATTTAATCGATATCGGGATCGACTGTTATGTTTTCGAGGCAGCTTATTATGAAAATACGGTCAAATTTGATATTGCGTCCCTCCACCCTAAATAATCGACTTTTAGCAACCTTTCGGATTTAATCGATATCAGGGCGATGGTACTGTATTATTATGTAGATTATGTATGAAAGCTTCTTATGAAAATACGGTCAAATTTGAGATTGCGTCCTTCCACTCCCCCCCCTAATCCACTTTTAGCAACCTTTCGGATTTAATCGATATCGGGGTCGACTGTTATGTTTTCGAGGTAGCTTATTATGAAAATACGGTCAAATTTGATATTGCGTCCCTCCACCCTAAATAATCGACTTTTAGCAACCTTTCGGATTTAATCGATATCAGAGCCAAGTATTATATTGATAGTTTTATGAAAAGTAGCATATTATGAAAATACGGTCAAATTTGATATTGCGTCCCTCCACCCTAAATAATCGACTTTTAGCAACTTTTCGGATTTAATCGATATCGGGGTCGAATGTTATGTTTTCGAGGTAGCTTATTATGAAAATACGGTCAAATTTGATATTGCGTCCCTCCACCCTAAATAATCGACTTTTAGTAACCTTTCGGATTTAATCGATATCGGGGTCGACTGTTATGTTTTCGAGGTAGCTTATTATGAAAATACGGTCAAATTTGATATTGCGTCCCTCCACCCCAAACGGGGAAGCTTATTATGAAAATACGGTCGAATTTGAGATGGAGCCCCTACCTCCCACCCCCACCCCAATCGAATTTTAGCAACCTTTCGGATTTAATCGATATTAGGGTCGACTATTATATTTTCAGGGTAGCTTATTATGAAAATGCGGTCGTATTTGAGATTGCGTCCCTCCACCCCAAACGGGAAGCTTATTATGAAAATACTTTCGAAATTGAGATGGAGCCCCTTCCTCCCTCTTCCACCCAATCGACTTTTAGCAAACTATCGGATTTAATCGATATCGGGGTCGACTGTCATGTTTTCGAGGTCGCTTATTATGAAAATACGGTCAAATTTGATATTGCGTCCCTCCACCCTAAATAATCGACTTTTAGCAACCTTTCGGATTTAATCGAAATCAGAATCGACTATTATGTTTTCGAAATAGCTTATCATGAAAATAGGATCAAATTTGAGATTGCGTCCTTCCACTCCCCTCCAATCCACTTCTAGCAACCTATCGGATTTAATCGATATCAGGGTCGACTATTATATTTCAGGGTAGCTTATTATGAAAATACGGTCGAATTTGAGATTGCGTCCCTCCACCCCAAACGAGGTAGCTTATTATGAAAATACGGTCAAATTTGATATTGCGTCCCTCCACCCTAAATAATCGACTTTTAGCAACCTTTCGGATTTAATCGATATCGGGGTCTACTGTTATGTTTTCGAGGTAGCTTATTATGAATATACGGTCGAATTTGAGATGGAGCCCCTACCTCCCACCCCACCCAATCGACTTTTAGCAACCTTTCGGATTTAATCGATATCAGGGTCTACTATTATGTTTTCGAGGTAGCTTATTATGAAAATACCGTCAAATTTGATATTGCGTCCCTCCACCCTAAATAATCGACTTTTATGAGAATAGGGATTTATCATGAAAATAGGGTCAAATTTGAGATTGCGTCCTTCCATTCCCCCCCCCCAATCCACTTTTAGCAACCTTTCGGATTTAATCGATATCAGAACCGAGTATTATGTATTCGAAATTGCTTTTTATGAAAATAGGGTCAAATTTTAGAGTGCGTCCTTCCACTCGCCCCCCCCAATCCACTTTTTGCAACCTTTCGGATTTAATCGATTATATGGTCGACTATTATGTTTTTGAGGTAGCTTATTATGAAAATACGGACGAATTTGAGATTGCGTCCCTCCAACCTTAGCAACCTTTCGGATTTTATCCATATTATGGTCTAGTATTATGTTTCCGAAATAGCTAATCATGAAAATAGGGTCAAATTTGAGATTGCGTCCTTCACCTCCCCTAAAATCCACTTCTAGCAACCTATCGGATTTAATCGATATCAGGGTAGACTACAATGTTTTCAGGGTAGCTTATTATGAAAATTCGGTCGAATTTGAGATTGCGTCCCTCCACCCCAAACGAGGAAGCTTATTATGAAAATACGGTCGAATTTGAGATAGAGCCCTTCCTCCCCCCCCCAAACTAGGTAGCTTATTATGAAAATACGGTCGAATTTGAGATGGAGCCCCTTCCTCAATCTTCTACCCTAATCGACATTTAGCAACCTTTCGGATTTAATCGATATCAGGGTAGACTATTATGTTTTCGATGTAGGTTATTATGAAAATACCGTCAAATTTGATATTGCGTCCCTCCACCCTGAATCATCGACTTTTAGCAAACTTTCGGATTTAATCCATATTAGGGTCTACTATTATGTTTCCGAAATAGCTTATCATGAAAATAGGGTCAAATTTGAGATTGCGTCCTTCCATTCCCCCCCCCCAATCCACTTTTAGCAACCTTTCGGATTTAATCGATATCAGAGCCGATTATTATGTATTCGAAATTGCTTTTTATGAAAATAGGGTCAAATTTTAGATTGCGTCCTTCCACTCCCCCCCCCAATCCACTTTTAGCAACCTTTCGGATTTAATCGATTATATGGTCGACTATTATGTTTTTGAGGTAGCTTATTATGAAAATACGGACGAATTTGAGATTGCGTCCCTCCACCCCAAACGGGAAGCTTATTATAAAAATACGGTCGAAATTGAGATGGAGCCCCTTCCTTCCCCTTCCACCCTAATCGACTTTTAGCAAACTTTCGGATTTAATCGATATCGGGGTCGACTGTTATGTTTTCGATGTAGCTTATTATGAAAATACGGTCAAATTTGATATTGCGTCCCTCCACCCTAATCATCGACTTTTAGCAACCTTTCGGATTTAATCCATATTAGGGTCCACTATTATGTTTTCGAAATGAATAGTTAAGCATGAAAATAGGGTCAAATTTGAGATTGCGTCCTTCCACTCCCCCCCCCAATCCACTTTTAGCAACCTTTCGGATTTAATCGATATCAGGGTCGACTATTATGTTTTCGAGGTAGCTTATTATGAAAATACGGTCAAATTTGAGATGGAGCCCCTTCCTCCTCTTCCAACCTAATCGACTTTTAGCAACCTTTCGGATTTAATCGATATCGGGTCGACTGTTATGTTTTCGAGGTAGCTTATTATGAAAATACGGTCAAATTTGATATTGCGTCCCTCCACCCTAAATAATCGACTTTTAGCAACCTTTCGGATTTAATCGATATCGGGTCGACTGTTATGTTTTCGAGGCAGCTTATTATGAAAATACGGTCGAATTTGAGATGGAGCCCCTAACTAGCACCCCAACCCAATCGACTTTTAGCAACCTTTTTAATTTAATCGATATCTGAGCCGATTATTTTGTATCCTGTATTATTATGTATGAAGATTATTATGTATGAAATAGCTTCTTATGAAAATAGGGTCAAATTTGAGATTGCGTCCTTCCACTCCCCCCCAATCCACTTTTAGCAACCTTTCGGATTTAATCGATATCAGGGTCGACTATTATGTTTTCAGGGTAGCTTATTATGAAAATGCGGTCGAATTTGAGATTACGTCCCTCCACCCCAAACGAGGTAGCTTATTATGAAAATACGGTCAAATTTGAGATGGAGCCCCTTCCTCCCTCTTCCACCTAATCGACTTTTAGCAACCTTTCGGATTTAATCGATATCGGGGTCGACTGTTATGTTTTCGAGGTAGCTTATTATGAAAATACGGTCAAATTTGATATTGCGTCCCTCCACCCTAAATAATCGACTTTTAGCAACCTTTCGGATTTAATCGATATCAGGGTCGACTATTATGTTTTCGAAGTAGCTTATTATGAAAATACGGTCAAATTTGAGATTGCGTCCTTCCACTCCCCCCCCAATCCACTTTTAGCAACCTTTCGGATTTAATCGATATCAGGGTCGACTATTATGTTTTCGAGGTAGCTTATTATGAAAATACGGTCAAATTTAAGATGGAGACCGTAAATCCCACCCCCATCCTAATCGACTTTTAGCAACCTTTTGGATTTAATCGATATCAGAGTCGACTAGTTATGTTTTCGAGGTAGCTTATTATGAAAATACGGTCAAATTTGATATTGCGTCCCTCCACCCTAAATAATCGACTTTTAGCAACCTTTCGGATTTAATCGATATCGGGGTCGACAGTTATGTTTTCGAGGCAGCTTATTATGAAAATACGGTCGAATTTGATATTGCGTCCCTCCACCATAAATAATCGACTTTTAGCAACCTTTCGGATTTAATCGATATCGGGGTCGACTGATATGTTTTCGAGGCAGCTTATTATGAAAATACGGTCGAATTTGATATGGAGCCCCTAGCTCGCACCCTCAACCCAATCGACTTTTAGCAACCTTTTGGATTTAATCGATATCAGAGCCGATTATTATGTATCTTGTATTATTATGTATGAAGATTATTATGTATGAAAAAGCTTCTTATGAAAATAGGGTCAAATTTGAGATTGCGTCCTTCCACTCCCCCCCCAATCCACTTTTAGCAACCTTTCGGATTTAATCGATATCAGGGTCGACTGTTATGTTTTCAGGGTAGCTTATTATGAAAATGCGGTCGAATTTGAGATTGCGTCCCTCCACCCCAAACGAGGTAGCTTATTATGAAAATACGGTCAAATTTGAGATGGAGCCCTTCCTCCCTCTTCCACCCTAATCGACTTTTAGCAACCTTTCGGATTTAATCGATATCAGGGTCGACTGTTATGTTTTCGAGGTAGCTTATTATGAAAATACGGTCAAATTTGATATTGCGTCCCTCCACCCTAAATAATCGACTTTTAGCAACCTTTCGGATTTAATCGATATCAGGGTCGACTTATGTTTCGATAGCTTTTATGAAATAGTAGCATATTATGAAAATACGGTCAAATTTGATATTGCGTCCCTCCACCCTAAATAATCGACTTTTAGCAACCTTTCGGATTTAATCGATATCAGGGTCGACTGTTATGTTTTCGAGGTAGCTTATTATGAAAATACGGTCAAATTTGATATTGCGTCCCTCCACCCTAAATAATCGACTTTTAGCAACCTTTCGGATTTAATCGATATCGGGGTCGACAGTTATGTTTTCGAGGCAGCTTATTATGAAAATACGGTCGAATTTGATATTGCGTCCCTCCACCTAAATAATCGACTTTTAGCAACCTTTCGGATTTAATCGATATCGGGGTCGACTGTTATTTCTTCGAGGTAGCTTATTATGAAAATACGGTCGAATTTGAGATGGAGGCCTATCTGCCACCCTCATCCCAATCGACTTTTAGCAACCTTTTGGATTTAATCGATATCAGAGTTGATTATTATGTATCTTGTATTATTATGTATGAAGATTATTATGTATGAAAAGCTTCTTATGAAAATAGGGTCAAATTTGAGATTGCGTCCTTCCACTCCCCCCCCAATTCACTTTTAGCCAGCTTTCTGATTTAATCGATATCATGGTCGACTATTATGTTTTCAGGGTAGCTTATTATGAAAATGCGGTCGAATTTAAGATTGCGTCCCTCCACCCCAAACGAGGTAGCTTATTATGAAAATACGGTCGAATTTGAGATGGAGCCCTTCCTCCCTCTTCCACCCTAATCGACTTTTAGCAACCTTTCGGATTTAATCGATATCGGGGTCGACTGTTATGTTTTCGAGGTAGCTTATTATGAAAATACGGTCAAATTTGATATTGCGTCCCTCCACCCTAAATAATCGACTTTTAGCAACCTTTCGGATTTAATCGATATCAGGGTCGACTGTTATGTTTTCGAGGTAGCTTATTATGAAAATACGGTCAAATTTGAGATTGCGTCCTTCCACCCCCACCCAATCCACTTTTAGCAACCTTTCGGATTTAATCGATATCAGGGTCGACTATTATGTTTTCGAGGTAGCTTATTATGAAAATACGGTCAAATTTGAGATTGCGTCCTTCCACCCCTCAATAATCGACTTTTAGCAACCTTTCGGATTTAATCGATATCAGGGTCGACTGTTATGTTTTCGAGGTAGCTTATTATGAAAATACGGTCGAATTTGAGATGGAGCCCCTTCCTCCCTCTTCCACCCTAATCGACTTTTAGCAACCTTTCGGATTTAATCGATATCGGGTCGACTGTTATGTTTTCGAGGTAGCTTATTATGAAAATACGGTCAAATTTGATATTGCGTCCCTCCACCCTAAATAATCGACTTTTAGCAACCTTTCGGATTTAATCGATATCGGGTCGACTGTTATGTTTTCGAGGTAGCTTATTATGAAAATACGGTCAAATTTGAGATTGCGTCCCTTCACCACCCCAACAATCGACTTTTAGCAACCTTTCGGATTTAATCGATATCAGGGTCGACTATTATGTTTTCGAGGTAGCTTATTATGAAAATACGGTCAAATTTGAGATTGCGTCCCTCCACCCTAAAATCGACTTTTAGCAACCTTCGGTCGATTTAGATAGGGTCGACTGTTATGTTTCGAGGTAGCTTATTATGAAAATACGGTCAAATTTGAGATTGAATCTCTCCACCTCAAACAATCGACTTTTAGCAACCTTTCGGATTTAATCGATATCGGGGTCGACTGTTATGTTTCGAGGTAGCTTATTATGAAAATACGGTCAAATTTGATATTGCGTCCCTCCACCCTAATAATCGACTTTTAGCAACCTTTCGGATTTAATCGATATCAGGGTCGACTATTATGTTTTCGAGGTAGCTTATTATGAAAATACGGTCAAATTTGAGATTGCGTCCTTCCACTCCCCCCTAATCGACTTTTAGCAACCTTTCGGATTTAATCGATATCAGGGTCGACTGATTATGTTTTCGAGGTAGCTTATTATGAAAATACGGTCAAATTTGAGATTGCGTCCTTCCACTCCCCCCCCAATTCACTTTTAGCAACCTTTCGGATTTAATCGATATCAGGGTCGACTATTATGTTTTCAGGGTAGCTTATTATGAAAATACGGTCGAATTTGAGATTGCGTCCCTCCACCCCAAACGAGGTAGCTTATTATGAAAATACGGTCGAATTTGAGATGGAGCCCTTCCTCCCTCCACCCTAATCGACTTTTAGCAACCTTTCGGATTTAATCGATATCGGGGTCGACTGTTATGTTTTCGAGGTAGCTTATTATGAAAATACGGTCAAATTTGATATTGCGTCCCTCCACCCCAACCAATCGACTTTTAGCAACCTTTCGGATTTAATCGATATCAGGGTCGACTGTTATGTTTTCGAGGTAGCTTATTATGAAAATACGGTCGAATTTGAGATTGAGCCCTTCCTCCCTCTTCCACCCTAATCGACTTTTAGCAACCTTTCGGATTTAATCGATATCAGGGTCGACTGTTATGTTTTCGAGGTAGCTTATTATGAAAATACGGTCAAATTTGATATTGCGTCCCTCCACCCTAAATAATCGACTTTTAGCAACCTTTCGGATTTAATCGATATCGGGGTCGACTGTTATGTTTCGAGGTAGCTTATTATGAAAATCGGTCAATTTGAGATTGCGTCCCCACCCAACGGTAGCTATTATGAAAATACGGTCAAATTTGATATTGCGTCCCTCCACCCTAATAATCGACTTTTAGCAACCTTTCGGATTTAATCGATATCGGGGTCGACTGTTATGTTTTCGAGGTAGCATATTATGAAAATACGGTCAAATTTGAGATTGCGTCCTTCAGCTCCCCCAATCCACTTTTAGCAACCTTTCGGATTTAATCGATATCGGGGTCGACTGTTATGTTTTCGAGGTAGCTTATTATGAAAATACGGTCAAATTTGAGATTGCGTCCTCCACTCCCCCCCAATCGACTTTTAGCAACCTTTCGGATTTAATCGATATCAGGGTCGACTATTATGTTTTCGAGGTAGCTTATTATGAAAATACGGTCGAATTTGAGATGGAGCCCTTCCTCCCTCTTCCACCCTAATCGACTTTTAGCAACCTTTCGGATTTAATCGATATCGGGGTCGACTAGTTATGTTTTCGAGGTAGCTTATTATGAAAATACGGTCAAATTTGATATTGCGTCCCTCCACCCTAAATAATCGACTTTTAGCAACCTTTCGGATTTAATCGATATCGGGGTCGACTGTTATGTTTTCGAGGCAGCTTATTATGAAAATACGGTTGAATTTGAGATGGAGACCCTAACTAACACCCCCACCAAAATTTACTTTTAGCAACCTTTCGGATTTAATCGATATCAGAGCTGATTATTATGTATTCGAAAATGCTTATGAAAATAGGGTCAAATTTGAGATTGCGTCCTTCCACTCCCCCCCCAATCCACTTTTAGCAACCTTTCGGATTTAATCGATATCAGGGTCGACTATTATGTTTTCAGGGTAGCTTATTATGAAAATGCGGTCGAATTTGAGATTGCGTCCCTCCACCCCAAACGAGGTAGCTTATTATGAAAATACGGTCAAATTTGAGATGGAGCCCCTTCCTCCCTCTTCCACCCTAATCGACTTTTAGCAACCTTTCGGATTTAATCGATATCGGGGTCGACTGTTATGTTTTCGAGGTAGCTTATTATGAAAATACGGTCAAATTTGATATTGCGTCCCTCCACCCTAAATAATCGACTTTTAGCAACCTTTCGGATTTAATCGATATCAGGGTCGACTATTATGTTTCGAGGTAGCTTATTATGAAAATACGGTCAAATTTGAGATTGCGTCCTTCCACTCCCCCCCAATCCACTTTTAGCAACCTTTCGGATTTAATCGATATCAGGGTCGACTATTATGTTTTCGAGGTAGCTTATTATGAAAATACGGTCAAATTTGAGATGGAGCCCTTCCTCCTCTTCCACCCTAATCGACTTTTAGCAACCTTTCGGATTTAATCGATATCAGGGTCGACAGTTATGTTTTCGAGGTAGCTTATTATGAATATACGGTCAAATTTGATATTGCTTTCCTCCACCCTAATAATCGACTTTTAGCAACCTTTCGGATTTAATCGATATCGGGGTCGACAGTTATATTTTCGAGGCAGCTTATTATGAAAATACGGTCGAATTTGATATTGCGTCCCTCCACCCTAAATAATCGACTTTTAGCAACCTTTCGGATTTAATCGATATCGGAGTCGACTGATATGTCTTCGAGGCAGCTTATTATGAAAATACGGTGGAATTTGAGATGGAGCCCCTAACTCGCACCCTCAACCCAATCGACTTTTAGCAACCTTTTGGATTTAATCGATATCAGAGCCGATTATTATGTATCTTGTATTATTATGTATGAAGATTATTATGTATGAAAAAGCTTCTTATGAAAATAGGGTCAAATTTGAGATTGCGTCCTTCCACTCCCCCCCCCAATCCACTTTTAGCAAGCTTTCTGATTTAATCGATATCATGGTCGACTATTATGTTTTCAGGGTAGCTTATTATGAAAATGCGGTCGAATTTGAGATTGCGTCCCTCCACCCCAAACGAGGTAGCTTATTATGAAAATACGGTCAAATTTGAGATGGAGCCCCTTCCTCCCTCTTCCACCCTAATCGACTTTTAGCAACCTTTCGGATTTAATCGATATCGGGGTCGACAGTTATGTTTTCGAGGTAGCTTATTATGAAAATACGGTCAAATTTGATATTGCGTCCCTCCACCCTAAATAATCGACTTTTAGCAACCTTTTGGATTTAATCGATATCAGAGCCAAGTATTATATATTCGAAATAGCTTTTTATGAAAATAGTAGCATATTATGAAAATACGGTCAAATTTGATATTGCGTCCCTCCACCCTAAATAATCGACTTTCAGCAACTTTCGGATTTAATCGATATCGGGGTCGAATGTTATGTTTTCGAGGTCGCTTATTATGAAAATACGGTCAAATTTGATATTGCGTCCCTCCACCCTAAATAATCGACTTTTAGTAACCTTTCGGATTTAATCGATATCGGGGTCGACTGTTATGTTTTCGAGGTAGCTTATTATGAAAATACGGTCAAATTTGATATTGCGTCCCTCCACCCCAAACGGGGAAGCTTATTATGAAAATACGGTCGAAATTGAGATGGAGCCCTACCCCCACCCCACCAATCGACTTTTAGCAACCTTTCGGATTTAATCGATATTAGGGTCGACTATTATGTTTTCAGGGTAGCTTATTATGAAAATGCGGTCGAATTTGAGATTGCGTCCCTCCACCCCAAACGGGGAAGCTTATTATGAAAATACTTTCGAAATTGAGATGGAGCCCTTCCTCCCTCTTCCACCCCAATCGACTTTTAGCAAACTATCGGATTTAATCGATATCAGGGTCGACTGTCATGTTTTCGAGGTCGCTTATTATGAAAATACCGTCAAATTTGATATTGCGTCCCTCCACCCTAAATAATCGACTTTTAGCAACCTTTCGGATTTTATCCATATTATGGTCTAGTATTATGTTTCCGAAATAGCTAATCATGAAAATAGGGTCAAATTTGAGATTGCGTCCTTCACCTCCCCTCAAATCCACTTCTAGCAACCTATCGGATTTAATCGATATCAGGGTCGACTACAATGTTTTCAGGGTAGCTTATTATGAAAATGCGGTCGAATTTGAGATTGCGTCCCTCCACCCCAAACGAGGAAGCTTATTATGAAAATACGGTCGAATTTGAGATGGAGCCCCTTCCGCCCCCCCCCCAAACGAGGTAGCTTATTATGAAAATACGGTCGAATTTGAGATGGAGCCCCTTCCTCAATCTTCTACCCTAATCGACATTTAGCAACCTTTCGGATTTAATCGATATCAGGGTAGACTATTATGTTTTCGATGTAGCTTATTATGAAAATACCGTCAAATTTGATATTGCGTCCCTCCACCCTGAATCATCGACTTTTAGCAAACTTTCGGATTTAATCCATATTAGGGTCTACTATTATGTTTTCCGAAATAGCTTATCATGAAAATAGGGTCAAATTTGAGATTGCGTCCTTCCATTCCCCCACCCCAATCGACTTTTAGCAACCTTTTGGATTTAATCGATATCAGAGTCGAAATAGCTTTTCATGAGAATAGGGTCAAATTTTAGTTTGCGTCCTTCCACTCCCTCCAAATCCACTTTTTGCAATATTTCGGATTTAATCCATATCAGCGTCTACTATTATGTTTTCGAGGTAGCTTATTATGAAAATGCGGTCGAATTTGAGATTGCGTCCCTCCACCCCAAACGAGGTAGCTTATTATGAAAATACGGTCGAATTTGAGATGGAGCCCCTTCCTCCCTCTTCCACCCTAATCGACTTTTAGCAACCTTTCGGATTTAATCCATATCAGGGTCTACTATTATGTTTTCGAGGTAGCATATTATGAAAATACGGTCAAATTTGATATTGCGTCCCTCCACCCTAAATAATCGACTTTTAGCAACCTTTCGGATTTAATCCATATCAGGGTCTACTAATATGTTTTCGAGGTAGCTTATTATGAAAATACGGTCAAATTTGATATTGCGCCCTACCTCCACCGCCACCCCAATCGACTTTTAGTAACCTTTCGGATTTAATCGATATCGGAGTCGACTGTTATGTTTTCGAGGTAGCTTATTATGAAAATGCGGTCGAATTTGAGATTGCGTCCCTCCACCCCAAACAGGGAAGCTTATTATAAAAATACGGTCGAAATTGAGATGGAGCCCCTTCCTTCCCCTTCCACCCTAATCGACTTTTAGCAACCTTTCGGATTTAATCGATATCGGGGTCGACTGTTATGTTTTCGAGGTAGCTTATTATGAAAATACGGTCAAATTTGATATTGCGTCCCTCCACCTAAATAATTGACTTTTAGCAACCTTTCGGATTTAATCGATATCGGGGTCGACTAATATGTTTTCGAGGTAGCTTATTATGAAAATACGGTCAAATTTGATATTGCGTCCCTCCACCCTAAATAATCGACTTTTAGCAACCTTTCGGATTTAATCGATATCGGGGTCGACTGTATAAGTTTTCGAGAGCAGCTTATTATGAAAATACGGTCAAATTTGAGATTGCGCCCTACTCCACCCCCCCCCCAATCCACTTTTAGCAACCTTTCTGATTTAATCGATATCATGGTCGACTATTATGTTTTCAGGGTAGCTTATTATGAAAATGTGGTCGAATTTGAGATTAGGTCCCTCCACCCCAAACGAGGTAGCTTATTATGAAAATACGGTCAAATTTGAGATGGAGCCCCTTCCTCCCTCTTCCACCCTAATCGACTTTTAGCAA
Source organism: Nezara viridula (assembly GCA_928085145.1). Classification (NCBI taxonomy): domain Eukaryota; kingdom Metazoa; phylum Arthropoda; class Insecta; order Hemiptera; family Pentatomidae; genus Nezara; species Nezara viridula. Next base: position 207,601,299 of record OV725078.1, read on the forward strand.
CCTTTCGGATTTAATCGATATCGGGGTCGACAGTTATGTTTTCGAGGTAGCTTATTATGAAAATACGGTCAAATTTGATATTGCGTCCCTCCACCCTAATAATCGACTTTTAGCAACCTTTCGGATTTAATCGATATCGGGGCGACTGTTATGTTTTCGAGGTAGCTTATTATGAAAATACGGTCAAATTTGAGATTGCGTCCCTCCACCCTACAAATCGACTTTTAGCAACCTTTCGGATTTAATCGATATCAGGGTCGACTGTTATGTTTTCGAGGTAGCTTATTATGAAAATACGGTCGAATTTGAGATTGCGTCCCTCCACCCCAAATCGACTTGTAGCAACCTTTCGGATTTAATCGATATCGGGTCGACTGTTATTTTTCGAGGTAGCTTATTATGAAAATACGGTCAAATTTGAGATGGAGCATCTTCCTCCCTCTTCCACCCTAATCCACTTTTAGCAACCTTTCGGATTTAATCGATATCAGGGTCTACTATTATGTTTTCGAGGTAGCTTATTATGAAAATACGGTCAAATTTGATATTGCTTCCCTCCACCCTAAATAATCGACTTTTAGCAACCTTTCGGATTTAATCGATATCAGGGTCGACTGTTATGTTTTCGAGGTAGCTTATTATGAAAATACGGTCAAATTTGATATTGCGTCTTCCTCCAACCCAACTAATCGACTTTTAGCAACCTTTCGGATTTAATCGATATCAGAGCCGATTATTATGTATTCGAAATAGCTTTTATGAAATGTAGCATATTATGAAAATACGGTCAAATTTGATATTGCGTCCCTCCACCCTAAATAATCGACTTTTAGCAACCTTTCGGATTTAATCGATATCGGCGTCGACTGGTATGTTTTCGAGGCAGATTAATATGAAAATACGGTCGAATTTGAGATGTAGCCCCTAACTCGCACCCCAAACCCAATCGACTTTTAGCAACCTTTTGGATTTAATCGATTTCAGAGCCGATTATTAGGTATCTTGTATTATTATGTATGAAGATTATTATGTATGAAATAGCTTCTTATGAAAATAGGGTCAAATTTGAGATTGCGTCCTTCCACTCCCCCCCCCAATCCACTTTTAGCAAGCTTTCTGATTTAATCGATATCATTGTCGACTATTATGTTTTCAGGGTAGCTTATTATGAAAATGTGGTCGAATTTGAGATTGGGTCCCTCCACCCCAAACGAGGAGCTTATTATGAAAATACGGTCGAATTTGAGATGGAGCCCTTCCTCCTCTTCCACCCTAATCGACTTTTAGCAACCTTTCGGATTTAATCGATATCGGGGTCGACTGTTATGTTTTCGAGGTAGCTTATTATGAAAATACGGTCAAATTTGATATTGCGTCCCTCCACCCTAAATAATCGACTTTTAGCAACCTTTCGGATTTAATCGATATCAGGGTCGACTGTTATGTTTTCGAGGTAGCTTATTATGAAAATACGGTCAAATTTGAGATTGCGTCCTTCAACCCCCCCCAATCCACTTTTAGCAACCTTTCGGATTTAATCGATATCAGAGCCGATTATTATGTATTCGAAATAGCTTTTTATGAAAATAGGGTCAAATTTGAGATTGCGTCCTTCCACTCCCCTCCCAATCCACTTTTAGCAACCTTTCGGATTTAATCGATATCAGGGTCGACTATTATGTTTTCGAGGTAGCTTATTATGAAAATACGGTCGAATTTGAGATGGAGCCCCTTCCTCCCTCTTCCACCCTAATCGACTTTTAGCAACCTTTCGGATTTAATCGATATCAGGGTCGACTGTTATGTTTTCGAGGTAGCTTATTATGAAAATACGGTCAAATTTGATATTGCGTCCCTCCACCCTAAATAATCGACTTTTAGCAACCTTTCGGATTTTATCCATATTATGGTCTAGTATTATGTTTCCGAAATAGCTAATCATGAAAATAGGGTCAAATTTGAGATTGCGTCCTTCACCTCCCCTAAAATCCACTTCTAGCAACCTATCGGATTTAATCGATATCAGGGTAGACTACAATGTTTTCAGGGTAGCTTATTATGAAAATTCGGTCGAATTTGAGATTGCGTCCCTCCACCCCAAACGAGGAAGCTTATTATGAAAATACGGTCGAATTTGAGATAGAGCCCCTTCCCCCCCCCCCAAACGAGGTAGCTTATTATGAAAATACGGTCGAATTTGAGATGGAGCCCCTTCCTCAATCTTCTACCCTAATCGACATTTAGCAACCTTTCGGATTTAATCGATATCAGGGTAGACTATTATGTTTTCGATGTAGGTTATTATGAAAATACCGTCAAATTTGATATTGCGTCCCTCCACCCTGAATCATCGACTTTTAGCAAACTTTCGGATTTAATCCATATTAGGGTCTACTATTATGTTTCCGAAATAGCTTATCATGAAAATAGGGTCAAATTTGAGATTGCGTCCTTCCATTCCCCCCCCCAATCCACTTTTAGCAACCTTTTGGATTTAATCGATATCAGACCTGATTATTATGTATTCGAAATTGCTTTTTATGAAAATTGGGTCAAATTTTAGATTGCGTTCTTCCACTCCCCCGACCAATCCACTTTCTGCAATCATTCGGATTTAATCGATTATATGGTCGACTATTATGTTTTTGAGGTAGCTTATTATGAAAATACGGACGAATTTGAGATTGCGTCCCTCCACCCCAAACGGGGAAGCTTATTATAAAAATACGGTCGAAATTGAGATGGAGCCCCTTCCTTCCCCTTCCACCCTAATCGACTTTTAGCAACCTTTCGGATTTAATCGATCTCAGGGTCGACTGTTATGTTTTTGAGGTAGCTTATTATGAAAATACGGTCAAATTTGATATTGCGTCCCTCCACCCTAAATAATCGACTTTTAGCAACCTTTCGGATTTAATCCATATTAGGGTCTACTAATATGTTTTCGAGGTAGCTTATTATGAAAATAGGGTCAAATTTGAGATTGCGTCCTTCCACTCCCCCCCAATCCACTTTTAGCAACCTTTCGGATTTAATCGATATCAGGTCGACTATTATGTTTTCAGGGTAGCTTATTATGAAAATACGGTCAAATTTGAGATGGAGCCCTTCCTCCCTCCACCCTAATCGACTTTTAGCAACCTTTCGGATTTAATCGATATCAGGGTCGACAGTTATGTTTTCGAGGTAGCTTATTATGAATATACGGTCAAATTTGATATTGCGTCCCTCCACCCCAAACGGGAGCTTATTATGAAAATACTTCGAAATTGAGATGGAGCCCTTCCTCCCTCTCCACCCCAATCGACTTTTAGCAACTTTCGGATTTAATCGATATCATGGTCGACTATTATGTTTTCAGGGTAGCTTATTATGAAAATGCGGTCGAATTTGAGATTGCGTCCCTCCACCCCAAACGAGGTAGCTTATTATGAAAATACGGTCAAATTTGAGATGGAGCCCCTTCCTCCCTCTTCCACCCTAATCGACTTTTAGCAACCTTTCGGATTTAATCGATATCGGGGTCGACAGTTATGTTTTCGAGGTAGCTTATTATGAAAATACGGTCAAATTTGATATTGCGTCCCTCCACCCTAAATAATCGACTTTTAGCAACCTTTCGGATTTAATCGATATCAGAGCCGAGTATTATGTATTCGAAATAGCTTTTTATGAAAATAGTAGCATATTATGAAAATACGGTCAAATTTGATATTGCGTCCCTCCACCCTAAATAATCGACTTTTAGCAACCTTTCGGATTTAATCGATATCGGGGTCGACTGTTATGTTTTCGAGGTAGCTTATTATGAAAATACGGTCAAATTTGATATTGCGTCCCTCCACCCCAAACGGGGAAGCTTATTATGAAAATACGGTCGAAATTGAGATGGAGCCCCTACCCCCACCCCCACCCCAATCCACTTTTAGCAACCTTTCGGATTTAATCGATATCAGGGTCGACTATTATGTTTTCAGGGTAGCTTATTATGAAAATGCGGTCGAATTTGAGATTGCGTCCCTCCACCCCAAACGGGGAAGCTTATTATGAAAATACTTTCGAATTGAGATGGAGCCCCTTCCTCCCTCTTCCACCCCAATCGACTTTTAGCAAACTATCGGATTTAATCGATATCGGGGTCGACTGTCATGTTTTCGAGGTCGCTTATTATGAAAATACCGTCAAATTTGATATTGCGTCCCTCCACCCTAAATAATCGACTTTTAGCAACCTTTCGGATTTAATCCATATTATGGTCTAGTATTATGTTTCCGAAATAGCTAATCATGAAAATAGGGTCAAATTTGAGATTGCGTCCTTCACCTCCCCTAAAATCCACTTCTAGCAACCTATCGGATTTAATCGATATCAGGGTCGACTACAATGTTTTCAGGGTAGCTTATTATGAAAATTCGGTCGAATTTGAGATTGCGTCCCTCCACCCCAAACGAGGAAGCTTATTATGAAAATACGGTCGAATTTGAGATAGAGCCCCTTCCTCCCCCCCCCAAACGAGGTAGCTTATTATGAAAATACGGTCGAATTTGAGATGGAGCCCCTTCCTCAATCTTCTACCCTAATCGACATTTAGCAACCTTTCGGATTTAATCGATATCAGGGTAGACTATTATGTTTTCGATGTAGGTTATTATGAAAATACCGTCAAATTTGATATTGCGTCCCTCCACCCTGAATCATCGACTTTTAGCAAACTTTCGGATTTAATCCATATTAGGGTCTACTATTATGTTTCCGAAATAGCTTATTATGAAAATACGGTCAAATTTGAGATTGCGTCCTTCAACTCCCCCCCCCAATCCACTTTTAGCAACCTTTCGGATTTAATCGATATCAGAGTCGACTATAATGTTTTCGAGGTAGCTTATTATGAAAATGCGGTAAGAATTTGAGATTGCGTCCCTCCACCCCAAACGGGGAAGCTTATTATAAAAATACGGTCGAAATTGAGATGGAGCCCCTTCCTTCCCCTTCCACCCTAATCGACTTTTAGCAACCTTTCGGATTTAATCGATATCAGGGTCGACTGTTATGTTTTCGAGGTAGCTTATTATGAAAATACGGTCAAATTTGATATTGCGTCCCTCCACCCCAAACGAGGTAGCTTATTATGAAAATACGGTCGAATTTGAGATGGAGCCCCTTCCTCCCTCTTCCACCCTAATCGACTTTTAGCAACCTTTCGGATTTAATCCATATCAGGGTCTACTATTATGTTTTCGAGGTAGCATATTATGAAAATACGGTCAAATTTGATATTGCGTCCCTCCACCCTAAATAATCGACTTTAAGCAACCTTTCGGATTTAATCGATATCAGGGTCGACTGTTATGTTTACGAGGTAGCTTATTATGAAAATAGGTTCAAATTTGAAATGGAGCCCCTACCTCCCACGCCACCCCAATCGACTTTAGCAACCTTTCGGATTTAATCGATATCGGAGTCGACTGTTATGTTTTCGAGGTAGCTTATTATGAAAATACGGTCAAATTTGATATTGCGTCCCTCCACCCTAAATAATCGACTTTTAGCAACCTTTCGGATTTAATCGATATCGGGGTCGACTGTTATGTTTTCGAGGTAGCTTATTATGAAAATACGGTCAAATTTGATATTGCGTCCCTCCACCCCAAACGAGGTAGCTTATTATGAAAATACGGTCGAATTTGAGATGGAGCCCTACCACCCCACCCAATCGACTTTTAGCAACCTTTCGGATTTAATCGATATCAGAGCCGATTATTATGTATCTTGTATTATTATGTATGAAGATTATTATGTATGAAATAGCTTCTTATGAAAATAGGGTCAAATTTGAGATTGCGTCCTTCCACTCCCCCCCCAATCCACTTTTAGCAACCTTTCGGATTTAATCGATATCAGGGTCGACTATTATGTTTATAGGGTAGCTTATTATGAAAATGGGGTCGAATTTGAGATTGCATCCCTCCACACCAAACGAGGTAGCTTATTATGAAAATACGGTCTAATTTGATATGGAGCCCCTTCCTCCCTCTTCCACTCTAATCCACTTTTAGCAACCTTTCGGATTTAATCGATATCAGGGGTCGACTGTTATGTTTTTGAGGTAGCTTATTATGAATATACGGTCAAATTTGATATTGCTTTCCTCCACCCTATATAATCGACTTTTAGCAACCTTTCGGATTTAATCGATATCAGAGCCGAGTATTATGTATTCGAAATAGCTTTTTATGAAAATAGTAGCATATTATGAAAATACGGTCAAATTTGATATTGCGTCCCTCCACCCTAAATAATCGACTTTTAGCAACCTTTCGGATTTAATCGATATCGGCGTCGACTGATATGTTTTCGAGGCAGATTATTCTGAAAATAAGGTCGAATTTGAGATGTAGCCCCTAACTCGCACCCCCAACCCAATCGACTTTTAGCAACCTTTTGGATTTAATCGATATCAGAGCCGATTATTAGGTATCTTGTATTATTATGTATGAAGATTATTATGTATGAAATAGCTTCTTATGAAAATAGGGTCAAATTTGAGATTGCGTCCTTCCACTCCCTCCCCCAATCCACTTTTAGCAAGCTTTCTGATTTAATCGATATCATGGTCGACTATTATGTTTTCAGGGTAGCTTATTATGAAAATGTGGTCGAATTAGAGATTGGGTCCCTCCACCCCAAACGAGGTAGCTTATTATGAAAATACGGTCAAATTTGAGATGGAGCCCCTTCCTCCCTCTTCCACCCTAATCGACTTTTAGCAACCTTTCGGATTTAATCGATATCGGGGTCGACAGTTATGTTTTCGAGGTAGGTTACTATGAATATACGGTCAAATTTGATATTGCTTCCCTCCACCCTAAATAATCGACTTTTAGCAACCTTTTGGATTTAATCGATATCAGAGCCAAGTATTATATATTCGAAATAGCTTTTTATGAAAATAGTAGCATATTATGAAAATACGGTCAAATTTGATATTGCGTCCCTCCACCCTAAATAATCGACTTTCAGCAACTTTTCGGATTTAATCGATATCGGGGTCGAATGTTATGTTTTCGAGGTCGCTTATTATGAAAATACGGTCAAATTTGATATTGCGTCCCTCCACCCTAAATAATCGACTTTTAGTAACCTTTCTTGTTTAATCGATATCGGGGTCGACTGTTATGTTTTCGAGGTAGCTTATTATGAAAATACGGTCAAATTTGATATTGCGTCCCTCCACCCCAAACGAGGTAGCTTATTATGAAAATAGGTTCAAATTTGAAATGGAGCCCCTACCTCCCAGCGCCACCCCAATCGACTTTAGCAACCTTTTGGATTTAATCGATATCGGAGTCGACAGTTATGTTTTCGAGGTAGCTTATTATGAATATACGGTCAAATTTGATATTCCGTCCCTCCACACTATATAATCGACTTTTAGCAACCTTTCGGATTTTATCGATATCGGGGTCGACTGTTATGTTTTCGAGGTAGCTTATTATGAAAATACGGTCGAATTTGATATTGCGTCCCTCCACCCTAAATAATCGACTTTTAGCAACCTTTCGGATTTAATCGATATCGGGGTCGACTGTTATGTTTTCGAGGCAGCTTATTATGAAAATACGGTTGAATTTGAGATGGAGCCCCTAACTAACACCCCAACCAAAATTTACTTTTAGCAACCTTTTGGATTTAATCGATATCAGAGCCGATTATTATGTATTCGAAATAGCTTCTTATGAAAATAGGGTCAAATTTGAGATTGCGTCCTTCCACTCCCCCCCCAATCCACTTTTAACAACCTTTCTGATTTAATCGATATCATGGTCGACTATTATGTTTTCAGGGTAGCTTATTATGAAAATGTGGTCGAATTTGAGATTAGGTCCCTCCACCCCAAACGAGGTAGCTTATTATGAAAATACGGTCAAATTTGAGATGGAGCCCCTTCCTCCCTCTTCCACCCTAATCGACTTTTAGCAACCTTTCGGATTTAATCGATATCGGGGTCGACAGTTATGTTTTCGAGGTAGCTTATTATGAATATACGGTCAAATTTGATATTGCTTCCCTCCACCCTAAATAATCGACTTTTAGCAACCTTTCGGATTTAATCCATATTAGGGTCTACTATTATGTTTCCGAAATAGCATAGCATGAAAATAGGGTCAAATTTAAGATTGCGTCCTTCCACTCCCCCCCCCAATCCACTTTTAGCAACCTTTCTGATTTAGTCGATATCATGGTCGACTATTATGTTTTCAGGGTAGCTTATTATGAAAATACGGTCGAAATTGAGATGGAGCCCCTTCCTTCCCCTTCCACCCTAATCGACTTTAAGCAAACTTTCGGATTTAATCGATATCAGGGTCGACTGTCATGTTTTCGAGGTCGCTTATGATGAAAAGACGGTCAAATTTGATATTGCGTCCCTCCACCCCAAACGAGGTAGCTTATTATGAAAATAAGGTCGAATTTGAGATTGAGCCCCTTCCACCCTCTTCCACCCTAATCGACTTTTAGCAACCTTTCGGCTTTAGTCCATATCAGGGTCTATTATTATGTTTTCGAGGTAGCATATTATGAATATATGGTCAAATTTGATATTGCGTCCCTCGACCCTAAATAATCGACTTTAAGCAACCTTTCGGATTTAATCGATATCGGGGTCGACTGTTATGTTTACGAGGTAGCTTATTATGAAAATAGGTTCAAATTTGAAATGGAGCCCCTACCTCCCAGCGCCACCCCAATCGACTTTAGCAACCTTTTGGATTTAATCGATATCGGAGTCGACAGTTATGTTTTCGAGGTAGCTTATTATGAATATACGGTCAAATTGGATATTCCGTCCCTCCACACTATATAATCGACTTTTAGCAACCTTTCGGATTTTATCGATATCGGGGTCGACTGTTATGTTTTCGAGGTAGCTTATTATGAAAATACGGTCAAATTTGATATTGCGTCCCTCCACCCCAAACGGGGAAGCTTATTATGAAAATACGGTCGAAATTGAGATGGAGCCCCTACCCCCCACCCCAATCGACTTTTAGCATCCTTTCGGATTTAATCGATATCAGAGCCGATTATTATGTATCTTGTATTATTATGTATGAAGATTATTATGTATGAAATAGTTTCTTATGAAAATAGGGTCAAATATGAGATTGCGTTTTTCCAATCCCCCCCCAATCCACTTTTAACAACCTTTCTGATTTAATCGATATCATGGTCGACTAATATGTTTTCAGGGTAGCTTATTATGAAAATGTGGTCGAATTTGAGATTAGGTCCCTCCACCCCAAACGAGGTAGCTTATTATGAAAATACGGTCAAATTTGAGATGGAGCCCCTTTCTCCCTCTTCCAGCCTAATCGACTTTTAGCAACCTTTCGGATTTAATCGATATCGGGGTCGACAGTTATGTTTTCGAGGTAGCTTATTATGAATATACGGTCAAATTTGATATTGCTTCCCTCCACCCTAAATAATCGACTTTTAGCAACCTTTCGGATTTAATCCGTATTAGGGTCTACTATTATGTTTCCGAAATAGCATAGCATGAAAATAGGGTCAAATTTAAGATTGCGTCCTTCCACTCCCCCCCCCAATCCACTTTTAGCAACCTTTCGGATTTAATCGATATCGGGGTCGACTGTTATGTTTTCGAGGCAGCTTATTATGAAAATACGGTCGAATTTGAGATGGAGCCCCTTCCTCCCTCTTCCACTCTAATCCACTTTTAGCAACCTTTCGGATTTATTCGATATCATTGGTCGACTGTTATGTTTTTGAGGTAGGTTATTATGAATATACGGTAAAATTTAATATTGCGTCCCTCCACCCTAAATAATTGACTTGTAGCAACCTTTCGGATTTAATCGATATCGGGGTCGACTGTTATGTTTTAGAGGTAGCTTATTATGAAAATACGGTCGAATTTGATATTGCGTCCCTCCACCCTAAATAATCGACTTTTAGCAACCTTTCGGATTTAATCGATATCGGCGTCGACTGATATGTTTTCGAGGCAGCTTATTATGAAAATACGGTCGAATTTGATATGGAGCCCCTAACTCGCACCCTCAACCCAATCGACTTTTAGCAACCTTTTGGATTTAATCGATATCAGAGCCGATTATTATGTATCTTGTATTATTATGTATGAAGATTATTATGTATGAAAAAGCTTCTTATGAAAATAGGGTCAAATTTGAGATTGCGTCCTTCCACTCCCCCCCCAATCCACTTTTAGCAAGCTTTCTGATTTAATCGATATCATGGTCGACTATTATGTTTTCAGGGTAGCTTATTATGAAAATGTGGTCGAATTTGAGATTGCGTCCCTCCACCCCAAACGAGGTAGCTTATTATGAAAATACGGTCAAATTTGAGATGGAGCCCCTTCCTCCCTCTTCCACCCTAATCGACTTTTAGCAACCTTTCGGATTTAATCGATATCGGGGTCGACTGTTATGTTTTCGAGGTAGGTTATTATGAATATACGGTCAAATTTGATATTGCGTCCCTCCACCCTAAATAATCGACTTTTAGCAACCTTTTGGATTTAATCGATATCAGAGCCGATTATTATGTATTCGAAATAGCTTTTTATGAAAATAGGGTCAAATTTGATATTGCGTCCCTCCACCCTAAATAATCGACTTTTAGCAACCTTTCGGATTTAATCGATATCGGGGTCGACTGTTATGTTTTCGAGGTAGCTTATTATGAAAATACGGTCAAATTTGATATTGCGTCCCTCCACCCCAAACGAGGTAGCTTATTATGAAAATAGGTTCAAATTTGAAATGGAGCCCCTACCTCCCAGCGCCACCCCAATCGACTTTAGCAACCTTTTGGATTTAATCGATATCGGGGTCGACAGTTATGTTTTCGAGGTAGCTTATTATGAAAATACGGTCGAATTTGATATTGCGTCCCTCCACCCTAAATAATCGACTTTTAGCAACCTTTCGGATTTAATCGATATCGGGGTCGACTGTCATGTTTTCGAGGCAGCTTATTATGAAAATACGGTCGAATTTGAGATGGAGCCCCTAACTCGCACCCCCAACCCAATCGACTTTTAGCAACCTTTTGGATTTAATCGATATCAGAGCCGATTATTATGTATCTTGTATTATTATGTATGAAGATTATTATGTATGAAATAGTTTCTTATGAAAATAGGGTCAAATATGAGATTGCGTTCTTCCAATCCCCCCCCAATCCACTTTTAACAACCTTTCTGATTTAATCGATATCATGGTCGACTAATATGTTTTCAGGGTAGCTTATTATGAAAATGTGGTCGAATTTGAGATTAGGTCCCTCCACCCCAAACGAGGTAGCTTATTATGAAAATACGGTCAAATTTGAGATGGAGCCCCTTCCTCCCTCTTCCACCCTAATCGACTTTTAGCAACCTTTCGGATTTAATCGATATCGGGGTCGACAGTTATGTTTTCGAGGTAGCTTATTATGAATATACGGTCAAATTTGATATTGCTTCCCTCCACCCTAAATAATCGACTTTTAGCAACCTTTCGGATTTAATCCATATTAGGGTCTACTATTATGTTTCCGAAATAGCATAGCATGAAAATAGGGTCAAATTTAAGATTGCGTCCTTCCACTCCCCCCCCCAATCCACTTTTAGCAACCTTTCTGATTTAATCGATATCATGGTCGACTATTATGTTTTCAGGGTAGCTTATTATGAAAATACGGTCAAATTTGAGATGGAGCCCCTTCCTTCCTCTTCCACCCTAATCGACTTTTAGCAACCTTTCGGATTTAATCGATATCAGGGTCGACAGTTATGTTTTCGAGGTAGCTTATTATGAATATACGGTCAAATTTGATATTGCTTTCCTCCACCCTATATAATCGACTTTTAGCAACCTTTCGGATTTAATCGATATCAGAGCCGAGTATTATGTATTCGAATAGCTTTTTATGAAAAGTAGCATATTATGAAAATACGGTCAAATTTGATATTGCGTCCCTCCACCCTAAATAATCGACTTTTAGCAACCTTTCGGATTTAATCGATATCGGCGTCGACTGATATGTTTTCGAGGCAGATTATTATGAAAATACGGTCGAATTTGAGATGTAGCCCCTAACTCGCACCCCAACCCAATCGACTTTTAGCAACCTTTTGGATTTAATCGATATCAGAGCCGATTATTAGGTATCTTGTATTATTATGTATGAAGATTATTATGTATGAAATAGCTTCTTATGAAAATAGGGTCAAATTTGAGATTGCGTCCTTCCACTCCCCCCCCAATCCACTTTTAGCAAGCTTTCTGATTTAATCGATATCATGGTCGACTATTATGTTTTCAGGGTAGCTTATTATGAAAATGTGGTCGAATTTGAGATTGGGTCCCTCCACCCCAAACGAGGTAGCTTATTATGAAAATACGGTCAAATTTGAGATGGAGCCCCTTCCTCCCTCTTCCACCCTAATCGACTTTTAGCAACCTTTCGGATTTAATCGATATCGGGGTCGACAGTTATGTTTTCGAGGTAGCTTACTATGAATATACGGTCAAATTTGATATTGCTTCCCTCCACCCTAAATAATCGACTTTTAGCAACCTTTTGGATTTAATCGATATCAGAGCCAAGTATTATATATTGGAAATAGCTTTTATGAAAATAGTAGCATATTATGAAAATACGGTCAAATTTGATATTGCGTCCCTCCACCCTAAATAATCGACTTTCAGCAACTTTTCGGATTTAATCGATATCGGGGTCGAATGTTATGTTTTCGAGGTCGCTTATTATGAAAATACGGTCAAATTTGATATTGCGTCCCTCCACCCTAAATAATCGACTTTTAGTAACCTTTCTCATTTAATCGATATCGGGGTCGACTGTTATGTTTTCGAGGTAGCTTATTATGAAAATACGGTCAAATTTGATATTGCGTCCCTCCACCCCAAACGGGGAAGCTTATTATGAAAATACGGTCGAAATTGAGATGGAGCCCCTACCCCCACCCCCACCCCAATCGACTTTTAGCAACCTTTCGGATTTAATCGATATTAGGGTCGACTATTATATTTTCAGGGTAGCTTATTATGAAAATGCGGTCGTATTTAAGATTGCGTCCCTCCACCCCAAACGGGGAAGCTTATTATGAAAATACTTTCGAAATTGAGATGGAGCCCCTTCCTCCCTCTTCCCCTCCAATCCACTTCTAGCAACCTATCGGATTTAATCGATATCAGGGGTGACTATTATGTTTTCAGTGTAGCTTATTATGAAAATCCGGTCAAATTTGAGATTGCGTCCCTCCACCCTAAATAATCGACTTTTAGCAACCTTTCGGATTTAATCCATATCAGGGTCGACTATTATGTTTTCAGGGTAGCTTATTATGAAAATGCGGTCGAATTTGAGATTGCGTCCCTCCACCCCAAACGAGGTAGCTTATTATGAAAATACAGTCGAATTTAATATTGCGTCCTTCCACTCGAAATAATCGATTTTTAGCAACCTTTCGAATTTAATCGATATCGGGGTCAACAGTTATGTTTTCGAGGTAGCTTATTATGAATATACGATTGAATTTGAGATGGAGCCCTACCTCCCACCCCCACCCAATCGACTTTTAGCAACCTTTCGGATTTAATCGATATCAGGGTCGACTATTATATTTCCAGGGTAGCTTATTATGAAAATGCGATCGAATTTGAGATTGCGTCCCTCCACCCCAAACGGGGATGCTTATTATGAAAATACGGTCGAAATTGAGATGGAGCCCCTTCCTCCCCCCCCCCCAAACGAGGTAGCTTATTATGAAAATACGGTCGAATTTGAGATGGAGCCCCTTCCTCAATCTTCCACCCTAATCGACTTTTAGCAACCTTTCGGATTTAATCCATATCAGGGTCTACTATAATGTTTTCGAGGAAGCTTATTATGAAAATACCGTCAAATTTGATATTGCGTCCCTCCACCCTAAATAATCGACTTTTAGCAACCTTTCGGATTTTATCCATATTATGGTCTAGTATTATGTTTCCGAAATAGCTAATCATGAAAATAGGGTCAAATTTGAGATTGCGTCCTTCACCTCCCCTAAAATCCACTTCTAGCAACCTATCGGATTTAATCGATATCAGGGTAGACTACAATGTTTTCAGGGTAGCTTATTATGAAAATTCGGTCGAATTTGAGATTGCGTCCCTCCACCCCAAACGAGGAAGCTTATTATGAAAATACGGTCGAATTTGAGATAGAGCCCCTTCCTCCCCCCCCCCAAACGAGGTAGCTTATTATGAAAATACGGTCGAATTTGAGATGGAGCCCCTTCCTCAATCTTCTACCCTAATCGACATTTAGCAACCTTTCGGATTTAATCGATATCAGGGTAGACTATTATGTTTTCGATGTAGCTTATTATGAAAATACCGTCAAATTTGATATTGCGTCCCTCCACCCTGAATCATCGACTTTTAGCAAACTTTCGGATTTAATCCATATTAGGGTCTACTATTATGTTTCCGAAATAGCTTATCATGAAAATAGGGTCAAATTTGAGATTGCGTCCTTCCATTCTCCCCCCCCAATCCACTTTTAGCAACCTTTCGGATTTAATCGATATCAGAGTCGAGTATTATGTATTCGAAATTGCTTTTTATGAAAATAGGGTCAAATTTTAGAGTGCGTCCTTCCACTCCCCCCCCCCAATCCACTTTTTGCAACCTTTCGGATTTAATCGATTATATGGTCGACTATTATGTTTTTGAGGTAGCTTATTATGAAAATACGGACGAATTTGAGATTGCGTCCCTCCACCCCAAACGGGGAAGCTTATTATAAAAATACGGTCGAAATTGAGATGGAGCCCCTTCCTTCCCCTTCCACCCTAATCGACTTTAAGCAAACTTTCGGATTTAATTGATATCGGGGTCGACTGTCATGTTTTCGAGGTCGCTTATGATGAAAAAACGGTCAAATTTGATATTGCGTCCCTCCACCTTAATAATTGACTTTTAGCAACCTTTCGGATTTAATCGATATCAGGGTCGACAGTTATGTTTTCGAGGTAGCTTATTATGAATATACGGTCAAATTTGATATTGCTTTCCTCCACCCTATATAATCGACTTTTAGCAACCTTTCGGATTTAATCGATATCGGGAGTCGACTAGATTATAGTTTTTCGAGGCAGCTTATTATGAAAATACGGTCAAATTTGATATTGCGTCCCTCCACCCTAAATAATCGACTTTTAGCAACCTTTCGGATTTAATCGATATCGGCGTCGACTGATATGTTTTCGAGGCAGCTTATTATGAAAATAAGGTCGAATTTGAGATGTAGCCCCTAACTCGCACCCCCAACCCAATCGACTTTTAGCAACCTTTTGGATTTAATCGATATCAGAGCCGATTATTATGTATCTTGTATTATTATGTATGAAGATTATTATGTATGAAAATAGCTTCTCATGAAAATAGGGTCAAATTTGAGATTGCGTCCTTCCACTCCCTCCCCCAATCCACTTTTAGCAAGCTTTCTGATTTAATCGATATCATGGTCGACTATTATGTTTTCAGGGTAGCTTATTATGAAAATGTGGTCGAATTTGAGATTGGGTCCCTCCACCCCAAACGAGGCAGCTTATTATGAAAATACGGTCGAATTTGATATGGAGCCCCTTCCTCCCTCTTCCACTCTAATCCACTTTTAGCAACCTTTCGGATTTAATCGATATCAGGGGTCGACTGTTATGTTTTTGAGGTAGGTTATTATGAATATACGGTAAAATTTAATATTGCGTCCCTCCACCCTAAATAATTGACTTGTAGCAACCTTTTGGATTTAATCGATATCAGAGCCAATTATTATGTATTCGAAATAGCTTATGAAAATAGGGTCAAATTTGATATTGCGTCCCTCCACCCTAAAATCGACTTTAGCAACTTTCGGATTTAATCGATATCGGGTCGATGTTATGTTTTCGAGGTAGCTTATTATGAAAATACGGTCAAATTTGATATTGCGTCCCTCCACCCTAAATAATCGACTTTTAGCAACCTTTCTGATTTAATCGATATCGGGGTCGACTGTTATGTTTTCGAGGTAGCTTATTATGAAAATACGGTCAAATTTGATATTGCGTCCCTCCACCCCAAACGAGGTAGCTTATTATGAAAATACGGTCGAAATTTGAGATGGAGCCCCTACCTCCCAGCGCCACCCCAATCGACTTTTAGCAACCTTTCGGATTTAATCGATATCGGAGTCGACAGTTATATTTTCGAGGTAGCTTATTATGAAAATACGGTCGAATTTGATATTGCGTCCCTCTCACCCTAAATAATCGACTTTTAGCAACCTTTCGGATTTAATCGATATTGGGTCGACTGATATGTTTTCGAGGCAGCTTATTATGAAAATACGGTCGAATTTGAGATGGAGCCCCTAACTCGCACCCTCAACCCAATCGACTTTTAGCAACCTTTTGGATTTAATCGATATCAGAGCCGATTATTATGTATCTTGTATTATTATGTATGAAGATTATTATGTATGAAATAGTTTCTTATGAAAATAGGGTCAAATATGAGATTGCGTCCTTCCACTCCCCCCCCAATCCACTTTTAACAACCTTTCTGATTTAATCGATATCATGGTCGACTATTATGTTTTCAGGGTAGCTTATTATGAAAATGTGGTCGAATTTGAGATTAGGTCCCTCCACCCCAAACGAGGTAGCTTATTATGAAAATACGGTCAAATTTGAGATGGAGCCCCTTCCTCCCTCTTCCACCCTAATCGACTTTTAGCAACCTTTCGGATTTAATCGATATCGGGGTCGACTGTTATGTTTTTGAGGTAGCTTATTATGAATATACGGTCAAATTTGATATTGCGTCCCTCCACCCTAAATAATCGACTTTTAGCAACCTTTCGGATTTAATCCATATTAGGGTCTACTATTATGTTTCCGAAATAGCATAGCATGAAAATAGGGTCAAATTTAAGATTGCGTCCTTCCACTCCCCCCCCCCAATCCACTTTTAGCAACCTTTCTGATTTAATCGATATCATGGTCGACTATTATGTTTTCAGGGTAGCTTATTATGAAAATACGGTCAAATTTGAGATGGAGCCCCTTCCTTCCTCTTCCACCCTAATCGACTTTTAGCAACCTTTCGGATTTAATCGATATCAGGGTCGACAGTTATGTTTTCGAGGTAGCTTATTATGAACATATGGTCAAATTTGATATTGCGTCCCTCCACCCTAAATAATCGACTTTTAGCAACCTTTCGGATTTAATCGATATCAGAGCCGATTATTATGTATTCGAAATAGCTTTTTATGAAAATAGGGTCAAATTTGATATTGCGTCCCTCCACCCTAAATAATCGACTTTTAGCAACCTTTCGGATTTAATCGATATCGGGGTCGACTGTTATGTTTTCGAGGCAGCTTATTATGAAAATACGGTCGAATTTGAGATGTAGCCCCTAACTCGCACCCCAACCCAATCGACTTTTAGCAACCTTTTGGATTTAATCGATATCAGAGCCGATTATTATGTATCTTGTATTATTATGTATGAAGATTATTATGTATGAAAAAGCTTCTTATGAAAATAGGGTCAAATTTGAGATTGCGTCCTTCCACTCCCCCCCCAATCCACTTTTAGCAAGCTTTCTGATTTAATCGATATCATGGTCGACTATTATGTTTTCAGGGTAGCTTATTATGAAATTGCGGTCGAATTTGAGAATGCGTCCCTCCACCCCAAACGGGGAAGCTTATTATGAAAATACGGTCGAATTTGAGATGGAGCCCCTTCCTCCCTCTTCCACCCTAATCGACTTTTAGCAACCTTTCGGATTTAATCGATATCGGGGTCGACAGTTATGTTTTCGAGGTAGCTTACTATGAATATACGGTCAAATTTGATATTGCTTCCCTCCACCCTAAATAATCGACTTTTAGCAACCTTTTGGATTTAATCGATATCAGAGCCAAGTATTATATATTGGAAATAGCTTTTTATGAAAATAGTAGCATATTATGAAAATACGGTCAAATTTGATATTGCGTCCCTCCACCCTAAATAATCGACTTTCAGCAACTTTTCGGATTTAATCGATATCGGGGTCGAATGTTATGTTTTCGAGGTCGCTTATTATGAAAATACGGTCAAATTTGATATTGCGTCCCTCCACCCTAAATAATCGACTTTTAGTAACCTTTCTCATTTAATCGATATCGGGGTCGACTGTTATGTTTTCGAGGTAGCTTATTATGAAAATACGGTCAAATTTGATATTGCGTCCCTCCACCCCAAACGGGGAAGCTTATTATGAAAATACGGTCGAAATTGAGATGGAGCCCCTACCCCCCACCCCCACCCCAATCGACTTTTAGCAACCTTTCGGATTTAATCGATATTAGGGTCGACTATTATATTTTCAGGGTAGCTTATTATGAAAATGCGGTCGTATTTAAGATTGCGTCCCTCCACCCCAAACGGGGAAGCTTATTATGAAAATACTTTCGAAATTGAGATGGAGCCCCTTCCTCCCTCTTCCCCTCCAATCCACTTCTAGCAACCTATCGGATTTAATCGATATCAGGGTCGACTACTATGTTTTCAGTATAGCTTTTTATGATTATACGGTCAAATTTGATATTGCGTCCCTCCACCCTAAATAATCGACGTTTAGCAACCTTTCGGATTTAATCGATATCAGGGTCGACTATTATATTTCCAGGGTAGCTTATTATGAAAATTCGGTCGAATTTGAGATTGCGTCCCTCGTCCCCAAACGAGGTAGCTTATTATGAAAATACAGTCAAATTTGATATTGCGTCCCTCCACCCTAAATAATCGATTTTTAGCAACCTTTCGGATTTAATCGATATCGGGGTTTACTGTTATGTTTTCGAGGTAGCTTATTATGAATATACGGTCGAATTTGAGATGGAGCCCCTACCTCCCACCCCCACCCCAATCGACTTTTAGCAACCTTTTGGATTTAATCGATATCAGGGTCGACTATTATATTTCCAGGGTAGCTTATTATGAAAATGCGATCGAATTTGAGATTGCGTCCCTCCACCCCAAACGGGGATGCTTATTATGAAAATACGGTCGAAATTGAGATGGAGCCCCTTCCTCCCCCCCCCCCAAACGAGGTAGCTTATTATGAAAATACGGTCGAATTTGAGATGGAGCCCCTTCCTCAATCTTCCACCCTAATCGACTTTTAGCAACCTTTCGGATTTAATCCATATCAGGGTCTACTATAATGTTTTCGAGGAAGCTTATTATGAAAATACCGTCAAATTTGATATTTCGTCCCTCCACCCTAAATAATCGACTTTTAGCAACCTTTCGGATTTTATCCATATTATGGTCTAGTATTATGTTTCCGAAATAGCTAATCATGAAAATAGGGTCAAATTTGAGATTGCGTCCTTCACCTCCCCTAAAATCCACTTCTAGCAACCTATCGGATTTAATCGATATCAGGGTAGACTACAATGTTTTCAGGGTAGCTTATTATGAAAATTCGGTCGAATTTGAGATTGCGTCCCTCCACCCCAAACGAGGAAGCTTATTATGAAAATACGGTCGAATTTGAGATAGAGCCCCTTCCTCCCCCCCCCCCAAACGAGGTAGCTTATTATGAAAATACGGTCGAATTTGAGATGGAGCCCCTTCCTCAATCTTCTACCCTAATCGACATTTAGCAACCTTTCGGATTTAATCGATATCAGGGTAGACTATTATGTTTTCGATGTAGGTTATTATGAAAATACCGTCAAATTTGATATTGCGTCCCTCCACCCTGAATCATCGACTTTTAGCAAACTTTCGGATTTAATCCATATTAGGGTCTACTATTATGTTTCCGAAATAGCTTATCATGAAAATAGGGTCAAATTTGAGATTGCGTCCTTCCATTCCCCCCCCCAATCCACTTTTAGCAACCTTTCGGATTTAATCGATATCAGAGTTGAGTATTATGTATTCGAAATTGCTTTTTATGAAAATAGGGTCAAATTTTAGAGTGCGTCCTTCCACTCCCCCCCCCAATCCACTTTTTGCAACCTTTCGGATTTAATCGATTATATGGTCGACTATTATGTTTTTGAGGTAGCTTATTATGAAAATACGGACGAATTTGAGATTGCGTCCCTCCACCCCAAACGGGGAAGCTTATTATAAAAATACGGTAGAAATTGAGATGGAGCCCCTTCCTTCCCCTTCCACCCTAATCGACTTTAAGCAAACTTTCGGATTTAATTGATATCGGGGTCGACTGTCATGTTTTCGAGGTAGCTTATTATGAAAATACGGTCAAATTTGATATTGCGTCCCTCCACCCTAATAATCGACTTTTAGCAACCTTTCGGATTTAATCGATATCAGGGTCGACAGTTATGTTTTCGAGGTAGCTTATTATGAATATACGGTCAAATTTGATATTGCTTCCCTCCACCCTATATAATCGACTTTTAGCAACCTTTTGGATTTAATTGATATCAGAGGCGATTATTATGTTTTCAAGGTAGCTTATTATGAAAATACGGTCAAATTTGATATTGCGTCCCTCCACCCTAAATAATCGACTTTTAGCAACCTTTCGGATTTAATCGATATCGGCGTCGACTGATATGTTTTCGAGGCAGCTTATTATGAAAATACGGTCGAATTTGAGATGGAGCCCCTAACTCGCACCCCCAACCCAATCGACTTTTAGCAACCTTTTGGATTTAATCGATATCAGAGCCGATTATTATGTATCTTGTATTATTATGTATGAAGATTATTATGTATGAAATAGCTTCTTATGAAAATAGGGTCAAATTTGAGATTGCGTCCTTCCACTCCCTCCCCCAATCCACTTTTAGCAAGCTTTCTGATTTAATCGATATCATGGTCGACTATTATGTTTTCAGGGTAGCTTATTATGAAAATGTGGTCGAATTTGAGATTGGGTCCCTCCACCCCAAACGAGGTAGCTTATTATGAAAATACGGTCAAATTTGAGATGGAGCCCCTTCCTCCCTCTTCCACCCTAATCGACTTTTAGCAACCTTTCGGATTTAATCGATATCGGGGTCGACTAGTTATGTTTTCGAGGTAGCTTATTATGAAAATACGGTCAAATTTGATATTGCGTCCCTCCACCCTAAATAATCGACTTTTAGCAACCTTTCGGATTTAATCCATATAGGGTCTACTATTATGTTTCGAAATAGCTTATCATGAAAATAGGTTCAAATTTGATATTGCGTCCTTCCACTCCCCCGAAATCCACTTTTAGCAACCTTTTGGATTTAATCGATATCAGAGCTAATTATTATGTATTCGAAAATGCTTATGAAAATAGGGTCAAATTTGAGATTGCGTCCCTCCAACCAAAATAATCGGCTTTTAGCAACCTTTCGGATTTAATCGATATCGGGGTCGACTGTTATGTTTTCGAGGTAGCTTATTATGAAAATACGGTCGAATTTGAGATGGAGCCCCTTCCTCCCTCTTCCACCCAATCCACTTTTAGCAACCTTTCGGATTTAATCGATATCAGGGTCGACTGTTATGTTTTCGAGGTAGCTTATTATGAAAATACGGTCAAATTTGATATTGCGTCCCTCCACCCTAAATAATCGACTTTTAGCAACCTTTCGGATTTATCGATATAGGTCAGTATTATGTTTCCGAAATAGCTAATCATGAAAATAGGGTCAAATTTGAGATTGCGTCCTTCAGCTCCCCCAAATCCACTTTTAGCAACCTTTCGGATTTAATCGATATCAGGGTCGACTATAATGTTTTCGAGGTAGCTTATTATGAAAAATCGGTCGAATTTGAGATTGCGTCCCTCCACCCCAAACGAGGAAGCTTATTATGAAAATACGGTCGAATTTGAGATAGAGCCCTTCCTCCCCCCCCCCAAACGAGGTAGCTTATTATGAAAATACGGTCGAATTTGAGATGGAGCCCCTCCTCCACCTCCAACCCTAATCGACATTTAGCAACCTTTCGGATTTAATCGATATCAGGGTCTGACTATTATGTTTTCGAGGATAGCTTATTATGAAAATACGGTCAAATTTGATATTGCGTCCCTCCACCCTAACAATCGACTTTTAGCAACCTTTCGGATTTAATCGATATCATGGTCGACTATTATGTTTTCGAGGTAGCTTATTATGAAAATATGGTCGAATTTGAGATTGCGTCCCTCCACCCCAAACGAGGATAGCTTATTATGAAAATACGGTCGAATTTGAGATAGAGCCCCTTCCTCCCCCCCCCCAAACGGGGAAGCTTATTATAAAAATACGGTCGAAATTGAGATGGAGCCCCTTCCTTCCCCTTCCACCCTAATCGACTTTTAGCAACCTTTTGGATTTAATCGATATCGGGTCGACTGTTATGTTTTCGAGGTAGCTTATTATGAAAATACGGTCAAATTTGATATTGCGTCCCTCCACCCTAAATCAATCGACTTTTAGCAACCTTTCGGATTTAATCGATATTAGGGTCTACTATTATGTTTTCGAAATAGCTTATTATGAAAATAGGGTCAAATTTGAGATTGCGTCCTTCCACTCCCCCCCCCAATCCACTTTTAGCAACCTTTCGGATTTAATCGATATCAGGGTCGACTATTATGTTTTCGAGGTAGCTTATTATGAAAATACGGTCAAATTTGAGATGGAGCCCTTCCTCCCTCCACCCTAATCGACTTTTAGCAACCTTTCGGATTTAATCGATATCAGGGTCGACTGTTATGTTTTCGAGGTAGCTTATTATGAAAATACGGTCAAATTTGATATTGCTTCCTCCACCCTAATAATCGACTTTTAGCAACCTTTCGGATTTAATCGATATCAGGGTCGACTAGTTATGTTTTCGAGGTAGCTTATTATGAAAATACGGTCAAATTTGATATTGCGTCCCTCCACCCTAAATAATCGACTTTTAGCAACCTTTCGGATTTAATCGATATCGGGGTCGACTGATATGTTTTCGAGGCAGCTTATTATGAAAATACGGTCGAATTTGAGATGGAGCCCCTAACTCCCACCCCCATCCCAATCGACTTTTAGCAACCTTTTGGATTTAATCGATATCAGAGCCGATTATTAGTATCTGTATTATTATGTATGAAGATTATTATGTATGAAAAGCTTCTTATGAAAATAGGGTCAAATTTGAGATTGCGTCCTTCCACTCCCCCCCCAATTCACTTTTTGCAACCTTTCGGATTTAATCGATATCAGGGTCGACTATTATGTTTTCAGGGTAGCTTATTATGAAAATGCGGTCGAATTTGAGATTGCGTCCCTCCACCCCAAACGAGGTAGCTTATTATGAAAATACGGTCGAATTTGAGATGGAGCCCCTTCCTCCCTCTTCCACCCTAATCGACTTTTAGCAACCTTTCGGATTTAATCGATATCAGGGTCGACTATTATGTTTTCGAGGTAGCTTATTATGAAAATACGGTCAAATTTGATATTGCGTCCCTCCACCCTAAATCATCGACTTTTAGCAACCTTTCGGATTTAATCGATATCAGGGTCGACTATTATGTTTTCGAAGTAGCTTATTATGAAAATACGGTCAAATTTGAGATTGCGTCCTTCCATCCCTCCCCAATCCACTTTTAGCAACCTTTCGGATTTAATCGATATCAGAGTCGATTATTATGTATTCGAAGTAGCTTATTATGAAAATACGGTCAAATTTGAGATTGCGTCCTTCCACCCCTAACCAATCGACTTTTAGCAACCTTTCGGATTTAATCCATATCAGGGTCGACTATTATGTTTTCGAGGTAGCTTATTATGAAAATACGGTCGAATTTGAGATGGAGCCCTTCCTCCCCTCCCCCAATCGACTTTTAGCAACCTTTCGGATTTAATCGATATCGGGGTCGACTGTTATGTTTTCGAGGTAGCTTATTATGAAAATACGGTCAAATTTGATATTGCGTCCCTCCACCCTAAATAATCGACTTTTAGCAACCTTTCGGATTTAATCGATATCAGGGTCGACTATTATGTTTTCGAGATAGCTTATTATGAAAATAGGGTCAAATTTGAGATTGCGTCCTTCCACCTCCACCAATCCACTTTTAGCAACCTTTCGGATTTAATCGATATCAGGGTCGACTATTATGTTTTCAGGGTAGCTTATTATGAAAATACGGTCGAATTTGAGATTGCGTCCCTCCACCCCAAACGAGGAAGCTTATTATGAAAATACGGTCGAATTTGAGATAGAGCCCTTCCTCCCCCACCCAACGACTTTTATGAAAATTCGGTCGAATTTGAGATTGCGTCCCTGTCAACGAGGTAGCTTATTATGAAAATACGGTCAAATTTGATATTGCGTCCCTCCACCCTAAATAATCGACTTTTAGCAACCTTTCGGATTTAATCGATATCGGGGTCGACTGTTATGTTTTCGAGGTAGCTTATTATGAAAATACGGTCGAATTTGAGATGGAGCCCTACCTCCACCCCACCCAATCGACTTTTAGCAACCTTTCGGATTTAATCGATATCAGGGTCGACTATTATGTTTTCGAGGTAGCTTATTATGAAAATGCGGTCGAATTTGAGATTGCGTCCCTCCACCCCAAACGGGATGCTTATTATGAAAATACGGTCGAATTTGAGATGGAGCCCCTTCCTCCCCCCCCCAAACGAGGTAGCTTATTATGAAAATACGGTCGAATTTGAGATGGAGCCCCTTCCTCACCTCCACCCTAATCGACTTTTAGCAACCTTTCGGATTTAATCGATATCAGGGTCGACTATTATGTTTTCGAGGTAGCTTATTATGAAAATACGGTCAAATTTGATATTGCGTCCCTCCACCCTAAATAATCGACTTTTAGCAACCTTTCGGATTTAATCCATATTATGGTCTACTATTATGTTTCCGAAATAGCTTATCATGAAAATAGGTTCAAATTTGAGATTGCGTCCTTCACCTCCCCTAAAATCCACTTCTAGCAACCTATCGGATTTAATCGATATCAGGGTCGACTACAATGTTTTCAGGGTAGCTTATTATGAAATTGCGGTCGAATTTGAGAATGCGTCCCTCCACCCCAAACGGGGAAGCTTATTATGAAAATACGGTCGAATTTGAGATGGAGCCCCTTCCTCCCCCCCCCAAACGAGGTAGCTTATTATGAAAATACGGTCGAATTTGAGATGGAGCCCCTTCCTCACTCTTCCACCCTAATCGACTTTTAGCAACCTTTCGGATTTAATCGATATCAGGGTCGACTGTTATGTTTTCGAGGTAGCTTATTATGAAAATACGGTCAAATTTGATATTGCGTCCCTCCACCCTAATCATCGACTTTTAGCAACCTTTCGGATTTAATCGATATCAGGGTCGACTATTATGTTTTCGAAGTAGCTTATTATGAAAATACGGTCAAATTTGAGATTGCGTCCTCCCACCCCCACCCCAATCGACTTTTAGCAACCTTTTGGATTTAATCGATATCAGAGTCGATTATTATGTATTCGAAATAGCTTTTTATGAAAATAGGGTCAAATTTGAGATTGCGTCCTTCCACTCCCCCCCCAATCCACTTTTAGCAACCTTTCGGATTTAATCGATATCAGGGTCGACTATTATGTTTTCGAGGTAGCTTATTATGAAAATACGGTCGAATTTGAGATTGCGTCCCTCCACTCCAAACGAGGAAGCTTATTATGAAAATACGGTCGAATTTGAGATGGAGCCCCTTCCTCCCCCTTCCACCCTAATCGACTTTTAGCAACCTTTCGGATTTAATCGATATCGGGGTCGACTGTTATGTTTTCGAGGTAGCTTATTATGAAAATACGGTCAAATTTGATATTGCGTCCCTCCACCCTAAATAATCGACTTTTAGCAACCTTTCGGATTTAATCGATATCAGGGTCGACTAGTTATGTTTTCGAGGTAGCTTATTATGAAAATACGGTCAAATTTGATATTGCGTCCCTCCACCCTAATAATCGACTTTTAGCAACCTTTCGGATTTAATCGATATCAGGGTCGACTATTATGTTTTCGAAGTAGCATATTATGAAAATACGGTCAAATTTGATATTGCGTCCCTCCACCCTAAATAATCGACTTTTAGCAACCTTTCGGATTTAATCGATATCGGGGTCGACTGATATGTTTTCGAGGCAGCTTATTATGAAAATACGGTCGAATTTGAGATGGAGCCCTATCTGCCACCCTCATCCCAATCGACTTTTAGCAACCTTTTGGATTTAATCGATATCAGAGCCGATTATTAGTATCTTGTATTATTATGTATGAAGATTATTATGTATTCGAAATTGCTTCTTATGAAAATAGGGTCAAATTTGAGATTGCGTCCTTCCACTCCCCCCCCAATCCACTTTTTGCAAACTTTCGGATTTAATCGATATCAGGGTCGACTATTATGTTTTCAGGGTAGCTTATTATGAAAATGCGGTCGAATTTGAGATTGCGTCCCTCCACCCCAAACGAGGTAGCTTATTATGAAAATACGGTCGAATTTGAGATGGAGCCCTTACCTCCAACTTCACCCTAATCGACTTTTAGCAACCTTTCGGATTTAATCGATATCAGGGTCGACTATTATGTTTTCGAGGTAGCTTATTATGAAAATACGGTCAAATTTGATATTGCGTCCCTCCACCCTAAATAATCGACTTTTAGCAACCTTTTGTATTTAATCGATATCAGTATCGGCTATTATGTTTTCGAAATAGCTTATTATGAAAATAGGGTCAAATTTGAGATTGCGTCCTTCCACCCCACCCAATCGACTTTTAGCAACCTTTCGGATTTAATCGATATCAGGGTCGACTATTATGTTTTCGAAGTAGCTTATTATGAAAATAGGGTCAAATTTGAGATTGCGTCCTCCCAACCAATCGACTTTTAGCAACCTTTCGGATTTAATCGATATCAGGGTCGACTATTATGTTTTCGAGGTAGCTTATTATGAAAATACGGTCGAATTTGAGATGGAGCCCTTCCTCCCTCTTCCACCCAATCGACTTTTAGCAACCTTTCGGATTTAATCGATATCGGGGTCGACTGTTATGTTTTCGAGGTAGCTTATTATGAAAATACGGTCAAATTTGATATTGCGTCCCTCCACCCTAAATAATCGACTTTTAGCAACCTTTCGGATTTAATCGATATCAGGGTCTACTATTATGTTTTCGAGGTAGCATATTATGAAAATACGGTCAAATTTGAGATTGCGTCTCTCCACCCCAACTAATCGACTTTTAGCAACCTTTCGGATTTTATCCATATCAGGGGTGACTATTATGTTTTCAGGTTAGCTTATTATGAAAAGCCGGTCAAAATTAAGAATGCGTCCCTCCACCCCAAACGAGGAGCTTATTATGAAATACGGTCGAATTTGAGATAGAGCCCTTCCTCCCGCCCCCAAACGAGGCAGCTTATTATGAAAATACGGTCGAATTTGAGATGGAGCCCCTTCCTCCCTCTTCACCCTAATCGACTTTTAGCAACCTTTCGGATTTAATCGATATCAGGGTCGACTATTATGTTTTCGAGGTAGCTTATTATGAAAATACGGTCAAATTTGATATTGCGTCCCTCCACCCTAAATAATCGACTTTTAGCAACCTTTCGGATTTAATCGATATCAGGGTCGACTATTATGTTTTCGAGGTAGCTTATTATGAAAATACGGTCGAATTTGAGATTGCGTCCCTCCACCCCAAACGAGGAAGCTTATTATGAAAATACGGTCGAATTTGAGATAGAGCTTCCTCCCCCCAAACGGGTAGCTTATTATGAAAATACGGTCGAAATTGAGATGGAGCCCCTTCCTCCCTCTTCCACCCTAATCGACTTTTAGCAACCTTTCGGATTTAATCGATATCAGGGTCGACTGTTATGTTTTAGAGGTAGCTTATTATGAAAATACGGTCAAATTTGATATTGCATCCCTCCACCCTAAATAATCGACTTTTAGCAACCTTTCGGATTTAATCGATATCAGGGTCGACTGTTATGTTTTCGAGGTAGCTTATTATGAAAATACGGTCAAATTTCAGATTGCGTCCTTCAACTCTCCCCCAATCGACTTTTAGCAACCTTTCGGATTTAATCAATATAAGGGTCAACTATTATGTTTTAAGGGTAGCTTATTATGAAAATACGGTCAAATTTGGGATGGAGCCCTTCCTTCCTCTTCCACCATAATCGACTTTTAGCAACCTTTCGGATTTAATCGATATCAGGGTCGACAGTTATGTTTTCGAGGTAGCTTATTATGAATATACGGTCAAATTTGATATTGCTTTCCTCCACCCTAAATAATCGACTTTTAGCAACCTTTCGGATTTAATCGATATCGGGGTCGACTTATGTTTTCGAGGTAGCTTATTATGAAAATACGGTCGAATTTGATATTGCGTGCCTCCACCTTAAATAATAGACTTTTAGCAACCTTTCGGATTTAATCGATATCGGGGTCGACTAAAATATTTTCGAGGCAGCTTATTATGAAAATACGGTCGAATTTGATATGGAGCCCCTAACTCGCACCCTCAACCCAATCGACTTTTAGCAACCTTTTGGATTTAATCGATATCAGAGCCGATTATTATGTATCTTGTATTATTATGTATGAAGATTATTATTTATGAAATAGCTTCGTATGAAAATAGGGTCAAATTTAAGATTGCGTCCTTCCACTCCCCCCCCAATCCACTTTTAGCAACTTTCTGATTTAATCGATATCATGGTCGACTATTATGTTTTCAGGGTAGCTTATTATGAAAATGTGGTCGAATTTGAGATTGGGTCCCTCCACCCCAAACGAGGAACCTTATTATGAAAATACGGTCGAATTTGAGATGGAGCCCCTTCCTCAATCTTCTACCCTAATCGACTTTTAGCAACCTTTCGGATTTAATCGATATCAGGGTCGACTGTTATGTTTTCGAGGTAGCTTATTATGAAAATACGGTCAAATTTGATATTGCGTCCCTCCACCCTAAATAATCGACTTTTAGCAACCTTTCGGATTTAATCGATATCAGGGTCGACTGTTATGTTTTCGAGGTAGCTTATTATGAAAATACGGTCGAATTTGAGATGGAGAGCATAACTAACACCCCCACCAAAATTTACTTTTAGCAACCTTTCGGATTTAATCGATATCAGAGCTGATTATTATGTATTCGAAATTGCTTCTTATGAAAATAGGGTCAAATTTGAGATTGCGTCCTTCCACTCCCCTCCCAATTCACTTTTAGCAACCTTTCGGATTTAATCGATATCAGGGTCGACTATTATGTTTTCGAGGTAGCTTATTATGAAAATACGGTCGAATTTGAGATGGAGCCCTTCCTCCCTCTTCCACCCCAATCGACTTTTAGCAAACTATCGGATTTAATCGATATCAGGGTCGACTATTATGTTTTCGAGGTAGCTTATTATGAAAATACCGTCAAATTTGATATTGCGTCCCTCCACCCTAAATAATCGACTTTTAGCAACCTTTCGGATTTTATCCATATTATGGTCTAGTATTATGTTTCCGAAATAGCTAATCATGAAAATAGGGTCAAATTTGAGATTGCGTCCTTCACCTCCCCTACAATCCACTTCTAGCAACCTATCGGATTTAATCGATATCAGGGTCGACTACAATGTTTTCAGGGTAGCTTATTATGAAAATTCGGTCGAATTTGAGATTGCGTCCCTCCACCCCAAACGAGGAAGCTTATTATGAAAATACGGTCGAATTTGAGATGGAACCCCTTCCTCCCCCCCCCAAACGAGGTAGCTTTTTATGAAAATTCGGTCGAATTTGAGATGGAGCCCTTTTCTCCCTCTTCCACCCTAATCGACTTTTAGCAACCTCTCGGATTTAATCCATATCAGGGTATACTATTATGTTTTCGATGTAGCATATTATGAAAATAAGGTCAAATTTATGATTGCGTCCCTCCACCCAAATCAATCGACTTTTGGCAACCTATCGGATTTAATCGATATCAGGGGCGACTATTATGTTTTCAGTGTAGCTTATTATGAAAATACGGTCAAATTTGAGATTGCGTCTCTCCACTCCCCCCCCCAATCCACTTTTAGCAACCTTTCGGATTTAATCGATATCAGAGCCGATTATTATGTATTCGAAATTGCTTTTTATGAAAATAGGGTCAAATTTTAGAGTGCGTCCTTCCACTCCCCCCCCAATCCACTTTTAGCAACCTTTCGGATTTAATCGATATATGGTCGACTATTATGTTTTTGAGGTAGCTTATTATGAAAATCGGACGAATTTGAGATTGCGTCCCTCCACCCCAAACGAGGTAGCTTATTATGAAAATACGGTCGAATTGAGATGGAGCCCCTTCCTTCCCCTTCCACCCTAATCGACTTTTAGCAACCTTTCGGATTTAATCGATATCAGGGTCGACTAGTTATGTTTTCGAGGTAGCTTATTATGAATATACGGTCAAATTTGATATTGCGTCCCTCCACCCTAAATAATCGACTTTTAGCAACCTTTCGGATTTAATCCATATTAGGCTCTACTATTATGTTTCGAAATAGCTTATTATGAAAATAGAGTCAAATTTGAAATGGCAGTCCTTCCACCTCCACCCCAATCGACTTTTAGCAACCTTTCGGATTTAATCGATATCGGGTCGACTGATTATGTTTTCGAGGTAGCTTATTATGAAAATACGGTCGAATTTGAGATGTAGCCCCTACTCCACCTCCAACCCTAATCGACTTTTAGCAACCTTTCGGATTTAATCGATATCAGGGTCGACAGTTATGTTTTCGAGGTAGCTTATTATGAATATACGGTCAAATTTGATATTGCGTCCTCACAAACAGCTTATTATGAAAATAGCGTCGAAATTTGAGATGAGCCCTCCTCCACTCCCCCCCCAATCCACTTTTAGCAACCTTTCTGATTTAATCGATATCATGGTCGACTATTATGTTTTCAGGGTAGCTTATTATGAAAATGCGGTCGAATTTGAGATTGCGTCCCTCCACCCCAAACGAGGTAGCTTATTATGAAAATACGGTCAAATTTGAGATGGAGCCCCTTCCTCCCTCTTCCACCCTAATCCACTTTTAGCAACCTTTCGGATTTAATCGATATCGGGGTCGACTGTTATGTTTTCGAGGTAGGTTATTATGAAAATACGGTCAAATTTGATATTGCGTCCCTCCACCCTAAATAATCGATTTTTAGCAACCTTTTGGATTTAATCGATATCAGAGCCAAGTATTATATATTCGAAATAGCTTTTTATGAAAATAGTAGCATATTATGAAAATACGGTCAAATTTGATATTGCGTCCCTCCACCCTAAATAATCGACTTTTAGCAACCTTTCGGATTTAATCGATATCGGGGTCGACTGTTATGTTTTCGAGGTAGCTTATTATGAAAATACGGTCAAATTTGATATTGCGTCCCTCCACCCCAAACGAGGAAGCTTATTATGAAAATACGGTCGAATTTGAGATGGAGCCCCTACCTCCCACCCCACCCCAATCGACTTTTAGCAACCTTTCGGATTTAATCGATATCAGGGTCGACTATTATGTTTTCGAGGTAGCTTATTATGAAAATACGGTCGAATTTGAGATTGCGTCCCTCCACCCAAACGGGAAGCTTATTATGAAAATACTTTCGAGATTGAGATGGAGCCCCTTCCTCCCTCTTCCACCCTAATCGACTTTTAGCAACCTTTCGGATTTAATCGATATCGGGTCGACTGTCATGTTTTCGAGGTAGCTTATTATGAAAATACGGTCAAATTTGATATTGCGTCCCTCCACCCTAAATAATCGACTTTTAGCAACCTTTCGGATTTAATCGATATCAGGATCGACTGATTATGTTTTCGAGAATAGCTTATTATGAAAATAGGGTCAAATTTGAGATTGCGTCCTTCCACCCCCCCAAATCCACTTTTAGCAACCGTTCGGATTTAATCGATATCAGGGTCGACTAATATGTTTTCAGGGTAGCTTATTATGAAAATGATGTCGAATTTGAGAATGCGTCTCTCCACCCCAAACGAGGAAGCTTATTATGAAAATACGGTCGAATTTGAGATCGAGCCCCTTCCTCCCACCCCAAACGAGGTAGCTTATTATGAAAATACGGTCGAATTTGAGATGGAGCCCCTTCCTCCCTCTTCCACCCTAATCGACATTTAGCAACCTTTCGGATTTAATCGATATCAGGGTCGACTATTATGTTTTCGAGGTAGCTTATTATGAAATACGGTCAAATTTGATATTGCGTCCCTCCACCCTAAATAATCGACTTTTAGCAACCTTTCGGATTTAATCCATATTAGGGTCTACTATTATGTTTCCGAAATAGCTTATCATGAAAATAGGTTCAAATTTGAGATTGCGTCCTTCCACTCCCCCCCCCAATCCACTTTTAGCAACCTTTCTGATTTAATCGATATCATGGTCGACTATTATGTTTTCGAGGTAGCTTATTATGAAAATGCGGAAGAATTTGAGATTGCGTCCCTCCACCCCAAACGGGGAAGCTTATTATAAAAATACGGTCGAAATTGAGATGGAGCCCCTTCCTTCCCCTTCCACCCTAATCGACTTTAAGCAAACTTTCGGATTTAATTGATATCGGGGTCGACTGTCATGTTTTCGAGGTCGCTTATGATGAAAAGACGGTCAAATTTGATATTGCGTCCCTCCACCCCAAACGAGGTAGCTTATTATGAAAATAAGGTCGAATTTGAGATTGAGCCCTTCCACCCTCTTCCACCCTAATCGACTTTTAGCAACCTTTCGGCTTTAGTCCATATCAGGGTCTATTATTATGTTTTCGAGGTAGCATATTATGAATATATTGTCAAATTTGATATTGCGTCCCTCGACCCTAAATAATCGACTTTAAGCAACCTTTCGGATTTAATCGATATCGGGGTCGACTGTTATGTTTACGAGGTAGCTTATTATGAAAATAGGTTCAAATTTGAAATGGAGCCCCTACCTCCCAGCGCCACCCCAATCGACTTTAGCAACCTTTTGGATTTAATCGATATCGGAGTCGACAGTTATGTTTTCGAGGTAGCTTATTATGAATATACGGTCAAATTGGATATTCCGTCCCTCCACACTATATAATCGACTTTTAGCAACCTTTCGGATTTTATCGATATCGGGGTCGACTGTTATGTTTTCGAGGTAGCTTATTATGAAAATACGGTCAAATTTGATATTGCGTCCCTCCACCCCAAACGGGGAAGCTTATTATGAAAATACGGTCGAAATTGAGATGGAGCCCCTACCCCCCACCCCAATCGACTTTTAGCATCCTTTCGGATTTAATCGATATCAGAGCCGATTATTATGTATCTTGTATTATTATGTATGAAGATTATTATGTATGAAATAGTTTCTTATGAAAATAGGGTCAAATATGAGATTGCGTTTTTCCAATCCCCCCCCAATCCACTTTTAACAACCTTTCTGATTTAATCGATATCATGGTCGACTAATATGTTTTCAGGGTAGCTTATTATGAAAATGTGGTCGAATTTGAGATTAGGTCCCTCCACCCCAAACGAGGTAGCTTATTATGAAAATACGGTCAAATTTGAGATGGAGCCCCTTCTCCCTCTTCCAGCCTAATCGACTTTTAGCAACCTTTCGGATTTAATCGATATCGGGGTCGACAGTTATGTTTTCGAGGTAGCTTATTATGAATATACGGTCAAATTTGATATTGCTTCCCTCCACCCTAAATAATCGACTTTTAGCAACCTTTCGGATTTAATCCGTATTAGGGTCTACTATTATGTTTCCGAAATAGCATAGCATGAAAATAGGGTCAAATTTAAGATTGCGTCCTTCCACTCCCCCCCCAATCCACTTTTAGCAACCTTTCTGATTTAATCGATATCATGGTCGACTATTATGTTTTCAGGGTAGCTTATTATGAAAATACGGTCAAATTTGAGATGGAGCCCCTTCCTTCCTCTTCCACCCTAATCGACTTTTAGCAACCTTTCGGATTTAATCGATATCAGGGTCGACAGTTATGTTTTCGAGGTAGCTTATTATGAATATACGGTCAAATTTGATATTGCTTTCCTCCACCCTATATAATCGACTTTTAGCAACCTTTCGGATTTAATCGATATCAGAGCCGAGTATTATGTATTCGAAATAGCTTTTTATGAAAATAGTAGCATATTATGAAAATACGGTCAAATTTGATATTGCGTCCCTCCACCCTAAATAATCGACTTTTAGCAACCTTTCGGATTTAATCGATATCGGCGTCGACTGATATGTTTTCGAGGCAGATTATTATGAAAATACGGTCGAATTTGATATGGAGCCCCTAACTCGCACCCTCAACCCAATCGACTTTTAGCAACCTTTTGGATTTAATCGATATCAGAGCCGATTATTATGTATCTTGTATTATTATGTATGAAGATTATTATGTATGAAAAAGCTTCTTATGAAAATAGGGTCAAATTTGAGATTGCGTCCTTCCACTCCCCCCCCCAATCCACTTTTAGCAAGCTTTCTGATTTAATCGATATCATGGTCGACTATTATGTTTTCAGGGTAGCTTATTATGAAAATGCGGTCGAATTTGAGATTACGTCCCTCCACTCCAAACGAGGTAGCTTATTATGAAAATACGGTCAAATTTGAGATGGAGCCCCTTCCTCCCTCTTCCAACCTAATCGACTTTTAGCAACCTTCCGTATTTAATCGATATCGGGGTCGACAGTTATGTTTTCGAGGTAGCTTATTATGAATATACGGTCAAATTTGATATTGCTTCCCTCCACCCTAAATAATCGACTTTTAGCAACCTTTTGGATTTAATCGATATCAGAGCCAAGTATTATATATTCGAAATAGCTTTTTATGAAAATAGTAGCATATTATGAAAATACGGTCAAATTTGATATTGCGTCCCTCCACCCTAAATAATCGACTTTCAGCAACTTTTCGGATTTAATCGATATCGGGGTCGAATGTTATGTTTTCGAGGTCGCTTATTATGAAAATACGGTCAAATTTGATATTGCGTCCCTCCACCCTAAATAATCGACTTTTAGTAACCTTTCTTGTTTAATCGATATCGGGGTCGACTGTTATGTTTTCGAGGTAGCTTATTATGAAAATACGGTCAAATTTGATATTGCGTCCCTCCACCCCAAACGAGGTAGCTTATTATGAAAATAGGTTCAAATTTGAAATGGAGCCCCTACCTCCCAGCGCCACCCCAATCGACTTTAGCAACCTTTTGGATTTAATCGATATCGGAGTCGACAGTTATGTTTTCGAGGTAGCTTATTATGAATATACGGTCAAATTTGATATTCCGTCCCTCCACACTATATAATCGACTTTTAGCAACCTTTCGGATTTTATCGATATCGGGGTCGACTGTTATGTTTTCGAGGTAGCTTATTATGAAAATACGGTCAAATTTGATATTGCGTCCCTCCACCATAAATAATCGACTTTTAGCAACCATTCGGATTTAATCGATATCGGCGTCGACTGATATGTTTTCGAGGCAGCTTATTATGAAAATACGGTCGAATTTGATATGGAGCCCCTAACTCGCACCCTCAACCCAATCGACTTTTAGCAACCTTTTGGATTTAATCGATATCAGAGCCGATTATTATGTATCTTGTATTATTATGTATGAAGATTATTATGTATGAAAAAGCTTCTTATGAAAATAGGGTCAAATTTGAGATTGCGTCCTTCCACTCCCCCCCCAATCCACTTTTAGCAAGCTTTCTGATTTAATCGATATCATGGTCGACTATTATGTTTTCAGGGTAGCTTATTATGAAAATGTGGTCGAATTTGAGATTGGGTCCCTCCACCCCAAACGAGGTAGCTTATTATGAAAATACGGTCAAATTTGAGATGGAGCCCCTTCCTCCCTCTTCCACCCTAATCGACTTTTAGCAACCTTTCGGATTTAATCGATATCGGGGTCGACAGTTATGTTTTCGAGGTAGCTTATTATGAATATACGGTCAAATTTGATATTGCGTCCCTCCACCCTAAATAATCGACTTTTAGCAACCTTTCGGATTTAATCCATATTAGGGTCTACTATTATGTTTCCGAAATAGCATAGCATGAAAATAGGGTCAAATTTAAGATTGCGTCCTTCCACTCCCCCCCCCAATCCACTTTTAGCAACCTTTCTGATTTAGTCGATATCATGGTCGACTATTATGTTTTCAGGGTAGCTTATTATGAAAATACGGTCGAAATTGAGATGGAGCCCCTTCCTTCCCCTTCCACCCTAATCGACTTTAAGCAAACTTTCGGATTTAATCGATATCAGGGTCGACTGTCATGTTTTCGAGGTCGCTTATGATGAAAAGACGGTCAAATTTGATATTGCGTCCCTCCACCCCAAACGAGGTAGCTTATTATGAAAATAAGGTCGAATTTGAGATTGAGCCCCTTCCACCCTCTTCCACCCTAATCGACTTTTAGCAACCTTTCGGCTTTAGTCCATATCAGGGTCTATTATTATGTTTTCGAGGTAGCATATTATGAATATATGGTCAAATTTGATATTGCGTCCCTCGACCCTAAATAATCGACTTTAAGCAACCTTTCGGATTTAATCGATATCGGGGTCGACTGTTATGTTTACGAGGTAGCTTATTATGAAAATAGGTTCAAATTTGAAATGGAGCCCCTACCTCCCAGCGCCACCCCAATCGACTTTAGCAACCTTTTGGATTTAATCGATATCGGAGTCGACAGTTATGTTTTCGAGGTAGCTTATTATGAATATACGGTCAAATTTGATATTGCGTCCCTCCACCCTAAATAATCGACTTTTAGCAACCTTTCGGATTTAATCGATATCGGGGTCGACTGTTATGTTTTCGAGGTAGCTTATTATGAAAATACGGTCAAATTTGATATTGCGTCCCTCCACCCCAAACGGGGAAGCTTATTATGAAAATACGGTCGAAATTGAGATGGAGCCCCTACCCCCCACCCCAATCGACTTTTAGCAACCTTTCGGATTTAATCGATATCAGAGCCGATTATTATGTATCTTGTATTATTATGTATGAAGATTATTATGTATGAAATAGTTTCTTATGAAAATAGGGTCAAATATGAGATTGCGTTTTTCCAATCCCCCCCCAATCCACTTTTAACAACCTTTCTGATTTAATCGATATCATGGTCGACTAATATGTTTTCAGGGTAGCTTATTATGAAAATGTGGTCGAATTTGAGATTAGGTCCCTCCACCCCAAACGGGGAAGCTTATTATGAAAATACGGTCGAATTTGAGATGGAGCCCCTTCCTCCCTCTTTCACCCTAATCGACTTTTAGCAACCTTTTGGATTTAATCGATATCGGGGTCGACAGTTATGTTTTCGAGGTAGCTTATTATGAATATACGGTCAAATTTGATATTGCTTCCCTCCACCCTAAATAATCGACTTTTAGCAACCTTTCGGATTTAATCCATATTAGGGTCTACTATTATGTTTCCGAAATAGCATAGCATGAAAATAGGGTCAAATTTAAGATTGCGTCCTTCCACTCCCCCCCCCAATCCACTTTTAGCAACCTTTCTGATTTAATCGATATCATGGTCGACTATTATGTTTTCAGGGTAGCTTATTATGAAAATACGGTCAAATTTGAGATGGAGCCCCTTCCTTCCTCTTCCACCCTAATCGACTTTTAGCAACCTTTCGGATTTAATCGATATCAGGGTCGACAGTTATGTTTTCGAGGTAGCTTATTATGAATATACGGTCAAATTTGATATTGCTTTCCTCCACCCTATATAATCGACTTTTAGCAACCTTTCGGATTTAATCGATATCGGGGTCGACAGTTATATTTTCGAGGCAGCTTATTATGAAAATACGGTCGAATTTGATATTGCGTCCCTCCACCATAAATAATCGACTTTTAGCAACCTTTCGGATTTAATCGATATCGGCGTCGACTGATATGTTTTCGAGGCAGCTTATTATGAAAATACGGTCGAATTTGATATGGAGCCCCTAACTCGCACCCTCAACCCAATCGACTTTTAGCAACCTTTTGGATTTAATCGATATCAGAGCCGATTATTATGTATCTTGTATTATTATGTATGAAGATTATTATGTATGAAAAAGCTTCTTATGAAAATAGGGTCAAATTTGAGATTGCGTCCTTCCACTCCCCCCCCCAATCCACTTTTAGCAAGCTTTCTGATTTAATCGATATCATGGTCGACTATTATGTTTTCAGGGTAGCTTATTATGAAAATGTGGTCGAATTTGAGATTGGGTCCCTCCACCCCAAACGAGGTAGCTTATTATGAAAATACGGTCAAATTTGAGATGGAGCCCCTTCCTCCCTCTTCCACCCTAATCGACTTTTAGCAACCTTTCGGATTTAATCGATATCGGGGTCGACAGTTATGTTTTCGAGGTAGCTTACTATGAATATACGGTCAAATTTGATATTGCTTCCCTCCACCCTAAATAATCGACTTTTAGCAACCTTTTGGATTTAATCGATATCAGAGCCAAGTATTATATATTGGAAATAGCTTTTTATGAAAATAGTAGCATATTATGAAAATACGGTCAAATTTGATATTGCGTCCCTCCACCCTAAATAATCGACTTTCAGCAACTTTTCGGATTTAATCGATATCGGGGTCGAATGTTATGTTTTCGAGGTCGCTTATTATGAAAATACGGTCAAATTTGATATTGCGTCCCTCCACCCTAAATAATCGACTTTTAGTAACCTTTCTCATTTAATCGATATCGGGGTCGACTGTTATGTTTTCGAGGTAGCTTATTATGAAAATACGGTCAAATTTGATATTGCGTCCCTCCACCCCAAACGGGGAAGCTTATTATGAAAATACGGTCGAAATTGAGATGGAGCCCCTACCCCCCACCCCCACCCCAATCGACTTTTAGCAACCTTTCGGATTTAATCGATATTAGGGTCGACTATTATATTTTCAGGGTAGCTTATTATGAAAATGCGGTCGTATTTAAGATTGCGTCCCTCCACCCCAAACGGGGAAGCTTATTATGAAAATACTTTCGAAATTGAGATGGAGCCCCTTCCTCCCTCTTCCCCTCCAATCCACTTCTAGCAACCTATCGGATTTAATCGATATCAGGGTCGACTACTATGTTTTCAGTATAGCTTATTATGAATATACGGTCAAATTTGATATTGCGTCCCTCCACCCTAAATAATCGACGTTTAGCATCCTTTCGGATTTAATCGATATCAGGGTCGACTATTATATTTCCAGGGTAGCTTATTATGAAAATTCGGTCGAATTTGAGATTGCGTCCCTCGTCCCCAAACGAGGTAGCTTATTATGAAAATACAGTCAAATTTGATATTGCGTCCCTCCACCCTAAATAATCGATTTTTAGCAACCTTTCGAATTTAATCGATATCGGGGTCAACTGTTATGTTTTCGAGGTAGCTTATTATGAATATACGGTCGAATTTGAGATGGAGCCCCTACCTCCCACCCCCACCCCAATCGACTTTTAGCAACCTTTCGGATTTAATCGATATCAGGGTCGACTATTATATTTCCAGGGTAGCTTATTATGAAAATGCGTCGAATTTGAGATTGCGTCCCTCCACCCCAAACGGGGATGCTTATTATGAAAATACGGTCGAAATTGAGATGGAGCCCCTTCCTCCCCCCCCCCCAAACGAGGTAGCTTATTATAAAAATACAGTTGAATTTGGGATGGAGCTTCTTCCATTCTCTTCCACCCTAATCGACTTTTAGCAACCTTTCGGATTTAATCCATATCAGCGTCTACTATTATGTTTTCGAAGTAGCTTATTATGAAAATACGGTCAAATTTGATATTGCGTCCCTCCACCCTAAATAATCGACTTTTAGCAACCTTTCGGATTTTATCCATATTATGGTCTAGTATTATGTTTCCGAAATAGCTAATCATGAAAATAGGGTCAAATTTGAGATTGCGTCCTTCACCTCCCCTAAAATCCACTTCTAGCAACCTATCGGATTTAATCGATATCAGGGTAGACTACAATGTTTTCAGGGTAGCTTATTATGAAAATTCGGTCGAATTTGAGATTGCGTCCCTCCACCCCAAACGAGGAAGCTTATTATGAAAATACGGTCGAATTTGAGATAGAGCCCCTTCCTCCCCCCCCCCAAACGAGGTAGCTTATTATGAAAATACGGTCGAATTTGAGATGGAGCCCCTTCCTCAATCTTCTACCCTAATCGACATTTAGCAACCTTTCGGATTTAATCGATATCAGGGTAGACTATTATGTTTTCGATGTAGGTTATTATGAAAATACCGTCAAATTTGATATTGCGTCCCTCCACCCTGAATCATCGACTTTTAGCAAACTTTCGGATTTAATCCATATTAGGGTCTACTATTATGTTTCCGAAATAGCTTATCATGAAAATAGGGTCAAATTTGAGATTGCGTCCTTCCACCCCCCCCAATCGACTTTTAGCAACCTTTTGGATTTAATCGATATCAGAGCCGATTATTATGTATTCGAAATAGCTTTTTATGAAAATAGGGTCAAATTTGAGATTGCGTCCTTCCACTCCCTCCCCCAATCCACTTTTTGCAACCTTTCGGATTTAATCGATTATATGGTCGACTATTATGTTTTTGAGGTAGCTTATTATGAAAATACGGACGAATTTGAGATTGCGTCCCTCCACCCCAAACGGGAAGCTTATTATAAAAATACGGTCGAAATTGAGATGGAGCCCCTTCCTTCCCCTTCCACCCTAATCGACTTTTAGCAAACTTTCGGATTTAATCGATATCGGGGTCGACTGTCATGTTTTCGAGGTAGCTTATTATGAAAATACGGTCAAATTTGATATTGCGTCCCTCCACCCTGAATAATCGACTTTTAGCAACCTTTCGGATTTAATCCATATTAGGGTCTACTATTATGTTTCCGAAGATAGCTTATCATGAAAATAGGGTCAAATTTGAGATTGCGTCCTTCCACCCCCCCCCAATCCACTTTTAGCAACCTTTCGGATTTAATCGATATCAGGGTCGACTATTATGTTTTCAGGGTAGCTTATTATGAAAATACGGTCAAATTTGATATTGCGTCCCTCCACCCTAAATAATCGACTTTTAGCAACCTTTCGGATTTAATCGATATCAGGGTCGACTGTTATGTTTTCGAGGTAGCTTATTATGAAAATACGGTCGAATTTGATATTGCGTCCCTCCACCTAAATAATCGACTTTTAGCAACCTTTCGGATTTAATCGATATCGGCGTCGACTGATATGTTTTCGAGGCAGCTTATTATGAAAATACGGTCGAATTTGATATGGAGCCCCTAACTCGCACCCTCAACCCAATCGACTTTTAGCAACCTTTTGGATTTAATCGATATCAGAGCCGATTATTATGTATCTTGTATTATTATGTATGAAGATTATTATGTATGAAAAAGCTTTTTATGAAAATAGGGTCAAATTTGAGATTGCGTCCTTCCAATCTCCCCCAATCCACTTTTAGCAAGCTTTCGGATTTAATCGATATCAGGGTCGACTATTATGTTTTCAGGGTAGCTTATTATGAAAATGCGGTCGAATTTGAGATTGCGTCCCTCCACCCCAAACGAGGTAGCTTATTATGAAAATACGGTCAAATTTGAGATGGAGCCCCTTCCTCCCTCTTCCACCCTAATCGACTTTTAGCAACCTTTCGGATTTAATCGATATCGGGGTCGACTGTTATGTTTTAGAGGTAGCATATTATGAATATACGGTCAAATTTGATATTGCGTCCCTCCACCCCAAACAATCGACTTTTAGCAACCTTTCGGATTTAATCCATATTAGGGTCTACTATTATGTTTCCGAAATAGCTTATCATGAAAATAGGTTCAAATTTGAGATTGTGTCCCTCCTACCCCAAACAATCGACTTTTAGCAACCTTTCGGATTTAATCCATATGAGGGTCGACTATTATGTTTTCGAGGTTGCTTATTATGAAAATACGGTCGAATTTGAGATGGAGCCCCTTCCTCCCTCTTCCACCCTAATCGACTTTTAGCAACCTTCCGAATTTAATCGATATCAGGGTCGACTGTATGTTTTCGAGGTGCTTATATGAAAAACGGTCAATTTGATATTGCGTCCCTCCACCCAAACGGGTAGCTTATTATGAAAATACGGTCGAATTTGAGATTGAGCCCTTCCACCCTTCCACCCTAATCGACTTTTAGCAACCTTTCGGATTTAATCCATATCAGGGTCGACTATTATGTTTTCGAGGTAGCTTATTATGAAAATACGGTCAAATTTGATATTGCGTCCCTCCACCCTAAATAATCGACTTTTAGCAACCTTTCGGATTTAATCGATATCAGGGTCGACTGATTATGTTTTCGAGGTAGCTTATTATGAAAATACGGTCAAATTTGAGATGGAGCCCTTCCTCCACCCCACCCAATCGACTTTTAGCAACCTTTCGGATTTAATCGATATCAGGGTCGACAGTTATGTTTTCGAGGTAGCTTATTATGAAAATACGGTCAAATTTGATATTGCGTCCCTCCACCCTAAATAATCGACTTTTAGCAACCTTTCGGATTTAATCGATATCGGGGTCGACTGATATGTTTTCGAGGCAGCTTATTATGAAAATACGGTCGAATTTGATATGGAGCCCCTAACTCGCACCCCAACCCAATCGACTTTTAGCAACCTTTTGGATTTAATCGATATCAGAGCCGATTATTATGTATCTTGTATTATTATGTATGAAGATTATTATGTATGAAAAGCTTCTTATGAAAATAGGGTCAAATTTGAGATTGCGTCCTTCCACTCCCCCCCCAATCCACTTTTAGCAAGCTTTCTGATTTAATCGATATCATGGTCGACTATTATGTTTTCAGGGTAGCTTATTATGAAAATGCGGTCGAATTTGAGATTGCGTCCCTCCACCCCAAACGAGGTAGCTTATTATGAAAATACGGTCAAATTTGAGATGGAGCCCCTTCCTCCCTCTTCCACCCTAATCGACTTTTAGCAACCTTTCGGATTTAATCGATATCGGGGTCGACAGTTATGTTTTCGAGGTAGGTTACTATGAATATACGGTCAAATTTGATATTGCTTCCCTCCACCCTAAATAATCGACTTTTAGCAACCTTTTGGATTTAATCGATATCAGAGCCAAGTATTATATATTCGAAATAGCTTTTTATGAAAATAGTAGCATATTATGAAAATACG
The DNA here is from genome assembly GCA_928085145.1 of Nezara viridula. Classification (NCBI taxonomy): domain Eukaryota; kingdom Metazoa; phylum Arthropoda; class Insecta; order Hemiptera; family Pentatomidae; genus Nezara; species Nezara viridula. The sequence continues at coordinate 207,644,695 of OV725078.1, forward strand.
GTCAAATTTGATATTGCGTCCCTCCACCCTAAATAATCGACTTTTAGCAACCTTTCTGATTTAATCGATATCGGGGTCGACTGTTATGTTTTCGAGGTAGCTTATTATGAAAATACGGTCAAATTTGATATTGCGTCCCTCCACCCCAAACGGGGAAGCTTATTATGAAAATACGGTCGAAATTGAGATGGAGCCCCTACCCCCCACCACCACCCCAATCGACTTTTAGCAACCTTTCTGATTTAATCGATATCAGGGTCGACTATTATGTTTTCGAGGTAGCTTATTATGAAAATGCGGTCGAATTTGAGATTGCGTCCCTCCACCCCAAACGGGAAGCTTATTATGAAAATACGTTCGAATTGAGATGGAGCCCCTTCCTCCCTCTTCCACCCCAATCGACTTTTAGCAAACTATTCGGATTTAATCGATATCGGGGTCGACTGTTATGTTTTCGAGGTAGCTTATTATGAAAATACGGTCAAATTTGATATTGCGTCCCTCCACCCTAAATAATCGACTTTTAGCAACCTTTCGGATTTTATCCGATATATGGTCTAGTATTATGTTTCCGAAATAGCTTAATCATGAAAATACGGTCAAATTTGAGATTGCGTCCTTCAGCTCTCCCCAATCCACTTTTTGCAACCCATCGGATTTAATCGATATCAGGGTCGACTGTTATGTTTTCAGGGTAGCTTATTATGAAAATGCGGTCGAATTTAAGATTGCGTCTCCCACCCCAAACGAGGTAGCTTATTATGAAAATACGGTCGAATTTGAGATAGAGCCCTTCCTCCCCCCCCCAAACGAGGTAGCTTATTATGAAAATACGGTCGAATTTGAGATGGAGCCCCTTCCTCCCTCTTCCACCCTAATCGACTTTTAGCAACCTTTCGGATTTAATCGATATCAGGGTCGACTGTTATGTTTTCGAGGTAGCTTATTATGAAAATACGGTCAAATTTGATATTGCGTCCCTCCACCCTGAATAATCGACTTTTAGCAACCTTTCGGATTTAATCCATATTAGGGTCTACTATTATGTTTCCGAAATAGCTTATCATGAAAATAGGGTCAAATTTGAGATTGCGTCCTTCCACTCCCCCCCCCAATCCACTTTTAGCAACCTTTCTGATTTAATCGATATCATGGTCGACTATTATGTTTTCGAGGTAGCTTATTATGAAAATGCGGAAGAATTTGAGATTGCGTCCCTCCACCCCAAACGGGAAGCTTATTATAAAAATACGGTCGAAATTGAGATGGAGCCCCTTCCTTCCCCTTCCACCCTAATCGACTTTAAGCAAACTTTCGGATTTAATCGATATCAGGGTCGACTGTCATGTTTTCGAGGTCGCTTATGATGAAAAGACGGTCAAATTTGATATTGCGTCCCTCCACCCCAAACGAGGTAGCTTATTATGAAAATAAGGTCGAATTTGAGATTGAGCCCCTTCCACCCTCTTCCACCCTAATCGACTTTTAGCAACCTTTCGGCTTTAGTCCATATCAGGGTCTATTATTATGTTTTCGAGGTAGCATATTATGAATATATTGTCAAATTTGATATTGCGTCCCTCGACCCTAAATAATCGACTTTAAGCAACCTTTCGGATTTAATCGATATCGGGGTCGACTGTTATGTTTACGAGGTAGCTTATTATGAAAATAGGTTCAAATTTGAAATGGAGCCCCTACCTCCCAGCGCCACCCCAATCGACTTTAGCAACCTTTTGGATTTAATCGATATCGGAGTCGACAGTTATGTTTTCGAGGTAGCTTATTATGAATATACGGTCAAATTGGATATTCCGTCCCTCCACACTATATAATCGACTTTTAGCAACCTTTCGGATTTTATCGATATCGGGGTCGACTGTTATGTTTTCGAGGTAGCTTATTATGAAAATACGGTCAAATTTGATATTGCGTCCCTCCACCCCAAACGGGGAAGCTTATTATGAAAATACGGTCGAAATTGAGATGGAGCCCCTACCCCCCACCCCAATCGACTTTTAGCATCCTTTCGGATTTAATCGATATCAGAGCCGATTATTATGTATCTTGTATTATTATGTATGAAGATTATTATGTATGAAATAGTTTCTTATGAAAATAGGGTCAAATATGAGATTGCGTTTTTCCAATCCCCCCCCAATCCACTTTTAACAACCTTTCTGATTTAATCGATATCATGGTCGACTAATATGTTTTCAGGGTAGCTTATTATGAAAATGTGGTCGAATTTGAGATTAGGTCCCTCCACCCCAAACGAGGTAGCTTATTATGAAAATACGGTCAAATTTGAGATGGAGCCCCTTTCTCCCTCTTCCAGCCTAATCGACTTTTAGCAACCTTTCGGATTTAATCGATATCGGGGTCGACAGTTATGTTTTCGAGGTAGCTTATTATGAATATACGGTCAAATTTGATATTGCTTCCCTCCACCCTAAATAATCGACTTTTAGCAACCTTTCGGATTTAATCCATATTAGGGTCTACTATTATGTTTCCGAAATAGCATAGCATGAAAATAGGGTCAAATTTAAGATTGCGTCCTTCCACTCCCCCCCCAATCCACTTTTGGCAACCTTTCTGATTTAATCGATATCATGGTCGACTATTATGTTTTCAGGGTAGCTTATTATGAAAATACGGTCAAATTTGAGATGGAGCCCCTTCCTTCCTCTTCCACCCTAATCGACTTTTAGCAACCTTTCGGATTTAATCGATATCAGGGTCGACAGTTATGTTTTCGAGGTAGCTTATTATGAATATACGGTCAAATTTGATATTGCTTTCCTCCACCCTATATAATCGACTTTTAGCAACCTTTCGGATTTAATCGATATCAGAGCCGAGTATTATGTATTCGAAATAGCTTTTTATGAAAATAGTAGCATATTATGAAAATACGGTCAAATTTGATATTGCGTCCCTCCACCATAAATAATCGACTTTTAGCAACCTTTCGGATTTAATCGATATCGGCGTCGACTGATATGTTTTCGAGGCAGCTTATTATGAAAATACGGTCGAATTTGATATGGAGCCCCTAACTCGCACCCTCAACCCAATCGACTTTTAGCAACCTTTTGGATTTAATCGATATCAGAGCCGATTATTATGTATCTTGTATTATTATGTATGAAGATTATTATGTATGAAAAAGCTTCTTATGAAAATAGGGTCAAATTTGAGATTGCGTCCTTCCACTCCCCCCCCCAATCCACTTTTAGCAAGCTTTCTGATTTAATCGATATCATGGTCGACTATTATGTTTTCAGGGTAGCTTATTATGAAAATGTGGTCGAATTTGAGATTGGGTCCCTCCACCCCAAACGAGGTAGCTTATTATGAAAATACGGTCAAATTTGAGATGGAGCCCCTTCCTCCCTCTTCCACCCTAATCGACTTTTAGCAACCTTTCGGATTTAATCGATATCGGGGTCGACAGTTATGTTTTCGAGGTAGGTTACTATGAATATACGGTCAAATTTGATATTGCTTCCCTCCACCCTAAATAATCGACTTTTAGCAACCTTTTGGATTTAATCGATATCAGAGCCAAGTATTATATATTCGAAATAGCTTTTTATGAAAATAGGGTCAAATTTGATATTGCGTCCCTCCACCCTAAATAATCGACTTTCAGCAACTTTTCGGATTTAATCGATATCGGGGTCGAATGTTATGTTTTCGAGGTCGCTTATTATGAAAATACGGTCAAATTTGATATTGCGTCCCTCCACCCTAAATAATCGACTTTTAGTAACCTTTCTTGTTTAATCGATATCGGGGTCGACTGTTATGTTTTCGAGGTAGCTTATTATGAAAATACGGTCAAATTTGATATTGCGTCCCTCCACCCCAAACGAGGTAGCTTATTATGAAAATAGGTTCAAATTTGAAATGGAGCCCCTACCTCCCAGCGCCACCCCAATCGACTTTAGCAACCTTTTGGATTTAATCGATATCGGAGTCGACAGTTATGTTTTCGAGGTAGCTTATTATGAATATACGGTCAAATTTGATATTCCGTCCCTCCACACTATATAATCGACTTTTAGCAACCTTTCGGATTTTATCGATATCGGGGTCGACTGTTATGTTTTCGAGGTAGCTTATTATGAAAATACGGTCGAATTTGATATTGCGTCCCTTAACCCTAAATAATCGACTTTTAGCAAGCATTCGGATTTAATCGATATCGGGGTCGACTGTCATGTTTTCGAGGCAGCTTATTATGAAAATACGGTCGAATTTGAGATGGAGCCCCTAACTCGCACCCCCAACCCAATCAACTTTTAGCAACCTTTTGGATTTAATCGATATCAGAGCCGATTATTATGTATCTTGTATTATTATGTATGAAGATTATTATGTATGAAATAGTTTCTTATGAAAATAGGGTCAAATATGAGATTGCGTTTTTCCAATCCCCCCCCAATCCACTTTTAACAACCTTTCTGATTTAATCGATATCATGGTCGACTAATATGTTTTCAGGGTAGCTTATTATGAAAATGTGGTCGAATTTGAGATTAGGTCCCTCCACCCCAAACGAGGTAGCTTATTATGAAAATACGGTCAAATTTGAGATGGAGCCCCTTCCTCCCTCTTCCACCCTAATCGACTTTTAGCAACCTTTCGGATTTAATCGATATCGGGGTCGACAGTTATGTTTTCGAGGTAGCTTATTATGAATATACGGTCAAATTTGATATTGCTTCCCTCCACCCTAAATAATCGACTTTTAGCAACCTTTCGGATTTAATCCATATTAGGGTCTACTATTATGTTTCCGAAATAGCATAGCATGAAAATAGGGTCAAATTTAAGATTGCGTCCTTCCACTCCCCCCCCCAATCCACTTTTAGCAACCTTTCTGATTTAGTCGATATCATGGTCGACTATTATGTTTTCAGGGTAGCTTATTATGAAAATACGGTCGAAATTGAGATGGAGCCCCTTCCTTCCCCTTCCACCCTAATCGACTTTAAGCAAACTTTCGGATTTAATCGATATCAGGGTCGACTGTCATGTTTTCGAGGTCGCTTATGATGAAAAGACGGTCAAATTTGATATTGCGTCCCTCCACCCCAAACGAGGTAGCTTATTATGAAAATAAGGTCGAATTTGAGATTGAGCCCCTTCCACCCTCTTCCACCCTAATCGACTTTTAGCAACCTTTCGGCTTTAGTCCATATCAGGGTCTATTATTATGTTTTCGAGGTAGCATATTATGAATATATTGTCAAATTTGATATTGCGTCCCTCGACCCTAAATAATCGACTTTAAGCAACCTTTCGGATTTAATCGATATCGGGGTCGACTGTTATGTTTACGAGGTAGCTTATTATGAAAATAGGTTCAAATTTGAAATGGAGCCCCTACCTCCCAGCGCCACCCCAATCGACTTTAGCAACCTTTTGGATTTAATCGATATCGGAGTCGACAGTTATGTTTTCGAGGTAGCTTATTATGAATATACGGTCAAATTGGATATTCCGTCCCTCCACACTATATAATCGACTTTTAGCAACCTTTCGGATTTTATCGATATCGGGGTCGACTGTTATGTTTTCGAGGTAGCTTATTATGAAAATACGGTCAAATTTGATATTGCGTCCCTCCACCCCAAACGGGGAAGCTTATTATGAAAATACGGTCGAAATTGAGATGGAGCCCCTACCCCCCACCCCAATCGACTTTTAGCATCCTTTCGGATTTAATCGATATCAGAGCCGATTATTATGTATCTTGTATTATTATGTATGAAGATTATTATGTATGAAATAGTTTCTTATGAAAATAGGGTCAAATATGAGATTGCGTTTTTCCAATCCCCCCCCAATCCACTTTTAACAACCTTTCTGATTTAATCGATATCATGGTCGACTAATATGTTTTCAGGGTAGCTTATTATGAAAATGTGGTCGAATTTGAGATTAGGTCCCTCCACCCCAAACGAGGTAGCTTATTATGAAAATACGGTCAAATTTGAGATGGAGCCCCTTTCTCCCTCTTCCAGCCTAATCGACTTTTAGCAACCTTTCGGATTTAATCGATATCGGGGTCGACAGTTATGTTTTCGAGGTAGCTTATTATGAATATACGGTCAAATTTGATATTGCTTCCCTCCACCCTAAATAATCGACTTTTAGCAACCTTTCGGATTTAATCCGTATTAGGGTCTACTATTATGTTTCCGAAATAGCATAGCATGAAAATAGGGTCAAATTTAAGATTGCGTCCTTCCACTCCCCCCCCCAATCCACTTTTAGCAACCTTTCTGATTTAATCGATATCATGGTCGACTATTATGTTTTCAGGGTAGCTTATTATGAAAATACGGTCAAATTTGAGATGGAGCCCCTTCCTTCCTCTTCCACCCTAATCGACTTTTAGCAACCTTTCGGATTTAATCGATATCAGGGTCGACAGTTATGTTTTCGAGGTAGCTTATTATGAATATACGGTCAAATTTGATATTGCTTTCCTCCACCCTATATAATCGACTTTTAGCAACCTTTCGGATTTAATCGATATCAGAGCCGAGTATTATGATTCGAATAGCTTTTTCGAAAAGTAGCATATTATGAAAATACGGTCGAATTTGATATTGCGTCCCTCCACCATAAATAATCGACTTTTAGCAACCTTTCGGATTTAATCGATATCGGCGTCGACTGATATGTTTTCGAGGCAGCTTATTATGAAAATACGGTCGAATTTGATATGGAGCCCCTAACTCGCACCCTCAACCCAATCGACTTTTAGCAACCTTTTGGATTTAATCGATATCAGAGCCGATTATTATGTATCTTGTATTATTATGTATGAAGATTATTATGTATGAAAAAGCTTCTTATGAAAATAGGGTCAAATTTGAGATTGCGTCCTTCCACTCCCCCCCCCAATCCACTTTTAGCAAGCTTTCTGATTTAATCGATATCATGGTCGACTATTATGTTTTCAGGGTAGCTTATTATGAAAATGTGGTCGAATTTGAGATTGGGTCCCTCCACCCCAAACGAGGTAGCTTATTATGAAAATACGGTCAAATTTGAGATGGAGCCCCTTCCTCCCTCTTCCACCCTAATCGACTTTTAGCAACCTTTCGGATTTAATCGATATCGGGGTCGACAGTTATGTTTTCGAGGTAGCTTACTATGAATATACGGTCAAATTTGATATTGCTTCCCTCCACCCTAAATAATCGACTTTTAGCAACCTTTTGGATTTAATCGATATCAGAGCCAAGTATTATATATTCGAAATAGCTTTTTATGAAAATAGTAGCATATTATGAAAATACGGTCAAATTTGATATTGCGTCCCTCCACCCTAAATAATCGACTTTCAGCAACTTTTCGGATTTAATCGATATCGGGGTCGAATGTTATGTTTTCGAGGACGGTTATTACGAAAATACTATCAAATTTGATATTGCGTCCCTCCACCCTAAATAGTCGACTTTTAGTAACCTTTCTTATTTAATCGATATCGGGGTCGACTGTTATGTTTTCGAGGTAGCTTATTATGAAAATACGGTCAAATTTGATATTGCGTCCCTCCACCCCAAACGGGGAAGCTTATTATGAAAATACGGTCGAAATTGAGATGGAGCCCCTTCCTCCCTCTTCCACCCTAATCGACTTTTAGCAACCTTTCGGATTTAATCGATATCAGGGTCGACTATTATATTTTCAGGGTAGCTTATTATGAAAATGCGGTCGTATTTAAGATTGCGTCCCTCCACCCCAAACGGGGAAGCTTATTATGAAAATACTTTCGAAATTGAGATGGAGCCCCTTCCTCCCTCTTCCACCCCAATCGACTTTTAGCAACCTATCGGATTTAATCGATATCAGGGTCGACTGTTATGTTTTCGAGGTAGCTTATTATGAAAATACGGTCAAATTTGATATTGCGTCCCTCCACCCTAAATAATCGACTTTAGCAACCTTTCGGATTTAATCGATATCAGGGTCGACTATTATATTTCCAGGGTAGCTTATTATGAAAATTCGGTCGAATTTGAGATTGCGTCCCTCGTCCCCAAACGAGGTAGCTTATTATGAAAATACAGTCAAATTTGATATTGCGTCCCTCCACCCTAAATAATCGACTTTTAGCAACCTTTCGGATTTAATCGATATCGGGGTCAACTGTTATTTCTTCGAGGTAGCTTATTATGAAAATACGGTCGAATTTGAGATGGACCCGTATCTCCCACCCTCATCCCAATCGAATTTTAGCAACCTTTTGGATTTAATCGATATCAGAGTCGACTATTATATTTCCAGGGTAGCTTATTATGAAAATGCGATCGAATTTGAGATTGCGTCCCTCCACCCCAAACGGGGATGCTTATTATGAAAATACGGTCGAAATTGAGATGGAGCCCCTTCCTCCCCCCCCCCAAACGAGGTAGCTTATTATGAAAATACGGTCGAATTTGAGATGGAGCCCCTTCCTCCCTCTTCCACCCTAATCGACTTTTAGCAACCTTTCGGATTTAATCCATATCAGGGTCTACTATAATGTTTTCGAGGAAGCTTATTATGAAAATACCGTCAAATTTGATATTGCGTCCCTCCACCCTAAATAATCGACTTTTAGCAACCTTTCGGATTTTATCCATATTATGGTCTAGTATTATGTTTCCGAAATAGCTAATCATGAAAATAGGGTCAAATTTGAGATTGCGTCCTTCACCTCCCCTCCAATCCACTTCTAGCAACCTATCGGATTTAATCGATATCAGGGTCGACTACAATGTTTTCAGGGTAGCTTATTATGAAAATTCGGTCGAATTTGAGATTGCGTCCCTCCACCCCAAACGAGGAAGCTTATTATGAAAATACGGTCGAATTTGAGATAGAGCCCCTTCCTCCCCCCCCCAAACGAGGTAGCTTATTATGAAAATACGGTCGAATTTGAGATGGAGCCCCTTCCTCAATCTTCTACCCTAATCGACATTTAGCAACCTTTCGGATTTAATCGATATCAGGGTAGACTATTATGTTTTCGATGTAGCTTATTATGAAAATACCGTCAAATTTGATATTGCGTCCCTCCACCCTGAATCATCGACTTTTAGCAAACTTTCGGATTTAATCCATATTAGGGTCGACTAATATGTTTTCGAGGTAGCTTATTATGAAAATACGGTCAAATTTGAGATTGCGTCCTTCCGTTCCCCCCCCCCAATCCACTTTTAGCAACCTTTCGGATTTAATCGATATCAGAGCCGAGTATTATGTATTCGAAATTGCTTTTTATGAAAATAGGGTCAAATTTTAGAGTGCGTCCTTCCACTCCCCCCCCCAATCCACTTTTTGCAACCTTTCGGATTTAATCGATTATATGGTCGACTATTATGTTTTTGAGGTAGCTTATTATGAAAATGCGGACGAATTTGAGATTGCGTCCCTCCACCCCAAACGAGGTAGCTTATTATGAAAATACGGTCGAATTTGAGATGGAGCCCCTTCCTCCCTCTTCCACCCTAATCGACTTTTAGCAACCTTTCGGATTTAATCGATATCAGGGTCGACTGTTATGTTTTCGAGGTAGCATATTATGAATATACGGTCAAATTTGATATTGCGTCCCTCGACCCTAAATAATCGACTTTAAGCAACCTTTCGGATTTAATCCATATTAGGGTCTACTGTTATGTTTACGAGGTAGCTTATTATGAAAATAGATTCAAATTTGAAATGGAGCCCCTACCTCCCACCGCCACCCCAATCGACTTTTAGCAACCTTTTGGATTTAATCGATATCGGAGTCGACAGTTATGTTTTCGAGGTAGCTTATTATGAATATACGGTCAAATTTGATATTCCGTCCCTCCACCCTATATAATCGACTTTTAGCAACCTTTCGGATTTAATCGATATCGGGGTCGACTGTTATATTTTCGAGGTAGCTTATTATGAAAATACGGTCAAATTTGATATTGCGTCCCTCCACCATAAATAATCGACTTTTAGCAACCTTTCGGATTTAATCGATATCGGGGTCGACTGTTATGTTTTCGAGGCAGCTTATTATGAAAATACGGTCGAATTTGAGATGGAGCCCCTAACTCGCACCCTCAACCCAATCGACTTTTAGCAACCTTTTGGATTTAATCGATATCAGAGCCGATTATTATGTATCTTGTATTATTATGTATGAAGATTATTATGTATGAAAAAGCTTCTTATGAAAATAGGGTCAAATTTGAGATTGCGTCCTTCCACTCCCCCCCTAATCCACTTTTAGCAACCTTTCTGATTTAATCGATATCATGGTCGACTATTATGTTTTCAGGGTAGCTTATTATGAAAATGCGGTCGAATTTGAGATTGCGTCCCTCCACCCCAAACGAGGTAGCTTATTATGAAAATACGGTCAAATTTGAGATGGAGCCCCTTCCTCCCTCTTCCACCCTAATCGACTTTTAGCAACCTTTCGGATTTAATCGATATCGGGGTCGACTGTTATGTTTTCGAGGTAGCTTATTATGAATATACGGTCAAATTTGATATTGCTTCCCTCCACCCTAAATAATCGACTTTTAGCAACCTTTCGGATTTAATCGATATCAGGGTCTACTATTATGTTTCCGAAATAGCATATTATGAAAATAGCGGTCAAATTTGAGATTGCGTCCTCCACTCCACCCCCAAATCGACTTTTAGCAACCTTTCGGATTTAATCGATATCAGGGTCGACTATTATGTTTTCAGGGTAGCTTATTATGAAAATACGGTCGAATTTGAGATGGAGCCCTTCCTTCCCCTCCACCCTAATCGACTTTAGCAACCTTTCGGATTTAATCGATATCAGGGTCGACTGTTATGTTTTCGAGGTAGCTTATTATGAAAATACGGTCAAATTTGATATTGCGTCCCTCCACCCCTTATGAAAATAAGGTCGAATTTGAGATGAGCCCTCCCCTCCACCCTAATCGACTTTAGCAACCTTTCGGATTTAATCGATATCAGGGTCGACTGTTATGTTTTCGAGGTAGCTTATTATGAAAATACGGTCAAATTTGATATTGCGTCCCTCCACCCTAAATAATCGACTTTTAGCAACCTTTCGGATTTAATCGATATCGGGGTCGACTGTTATGTTTTCGAGGTAGCTTATTATGAAAATACGGTCGAATTTGAGATGGAGCCCCTACCTCCCACCCCCACCCCAATCGACTTTTAGCAACCTTTTGGATTTAATCGATATCGGAGTCGACTGTTATGTTTTCGAGGTAGCTTATTATGAAAATACGGTCGAAATTGGATATTCCGTCCCTCTCACCCTAATAATCGACTTTTAGCAACCTTTCGGATTTAATCGATATCGGGGTCGACTGTTATGTTTTCGAGGAAGCTTATTATGAAAATACGGTCAAATTTGATATTGCGTCCCTCCACCCTAAATAATCGACTTTTAGCAACCTTTTTAATTTAATCGATATCTGAGCCGATTATTTTGTATCCTGTATTATTATGTATGAAGATTATTATGTATGAAATAGCTTCTTATGAAAATAGGGTCAAATATGAGATTGCGTTTTTCCAATCCCCCCCCAATCCACTTTTAACAACCTTTCTGATTTAATCGATATCATGGTCGACTAATATGTTTTCAGGGTAGCTTATTATGAAAATGTGGTCGAATTTGAGATTAGGTCCCTCCACCCCAAACGAGGTAGCTTATTATGAAAATACGGTCAAATTTGAGATGGAGCCCCTTCCTCCCTCTTCCACCCTAATCGACTTTTAGCAACCTTTCGGATTTAATCGATATCGGGGTCGACAGTTATGTTTTCGAGGTAGCTTATTATGAATATACGGTCAAATTTGATATTGCTTCCCTCCACCCTAAATAATCGACTTTTAGCAACCTTTCGGATTTAATCCATATTAGGGTCTACTATTATGTTTCCGAAATAGCATAGCATGAAAATAGGGTCAAATTTAAGATTGCGTCCTTCCACTCCCCCCCCCCAATCCACTTTTAGCAACCTTTCTGATTTAATCGATATCATGGTCGACTATTATGTTTTCAGGGTAGCTTATTATGAAAATACGGTCAAATTTGAGATGGAGCCCCTTCCTTCCTCTTCCACCCTAATCGACTTTTAGCAACCTTTCGGATTTAATCGATATCAGGGTCGACAGTTATGTTTTCGAGGTAGCTTATTATGAATATACGGTCAAATTTGATATTGCTTTCCTCCACCCTATATAATCGACTTTTAGCAACCTTTCGGATTTAATCGATATCAGAGCCGAGTATTATGTATTCGAATAGCTTTTATGAAATAGTAGCATATTATGAAAATACGGTCAAATTTGATATTGCGTCCCTCCACCCTAAATAATCGACTTTTAGCAACCTTTCGGATTTAATCGATATCGGCGTCGACTGATATGTTTTCGAGGCAGATTATTCTGAAAATAAGGTCGAATTTGAGATGTAGCCCCTAACTCGCACCCCCAACCCAATCGACTTTTAGCAACCTTTTGGATTTAATCGATATCAGAGCCGATTATTAGGTATCTTGTATTATTATGTATGAAGATTATTATGTATGAAATAGCTTCTTATGAAAATAGGGTCAAATTTGAGATTGCGTCCTTCCACTCCCTCCCCCAATCCACTTTTAGCAAGCTTTCTGATTTAATCGATATCATGGTCGACTATTATGTTTTCAGGGTAGCTTATTATGAAAATGTGGTCGAATTTGAGATTGGGTCCCTCCACCCCAAACGAGGTAGCTTATTATGAAAATACGGTCAAATTTGAGATGGAGCCCCTTCCTCCCTCTTCCACCCTAATCGACTTTTAGCAACCTTTCGGATTTAATCGATATCGGGGTCGACAGTTATGTTTTCGAGGTAGCTTACTATGAATATACGGTCAAATTTGATATTGCTTCCCTCCACCCTAAATAATCGACTTTTAGCAACCTTTTGGATTTAATCGATATCAGAGCCAAGTATTATATATTGGAAATAGCTTTTTATGAAAATAGTAGCATATTATGAAAATACGGTCAAATTTGATATTGCGTCCCTCCACCCTAAATAATCGACTTTCAGCAACTTTTCGGATTTAATCGATATCGGGGTCGAATGTTATGTTTTCGAGGTCGCTTATTATGAAAATACGGTCAAATTTGATATTGCGTCCCTCCACCCTAAATAATCGACTTTTAGTAACCTTTCTTATTTAATCGATATCGGGGTCGACTGTTATGTTTTCGAGGTAGCTTATTATGAAAATACGGTCAAATTTGATATTGCGTCCCTCCACCCCAAACGGGGAAGCTTATTATGAAAATACGGTCGAAATTGAGATGGAGCCCCTACCCCCCACCCCCACCCCAATCGACTTTTAGCAACCTTTCGGATTTAATCGATATTAGGGTCGACTATTATATTTTCAGGGTAGCTTATTATGAAAATGCGGTCGTATTTGAGATTGCGTCCCTCCACCCCAAACGGGGAAGCTTATTATGAAAATACTTTCGAAATTGAGATGGAGCCCCTTCCTCCCTCTTCCACCCCAATCGACTTTTAGCAACCTATCGGATTTAATCGATATCAGGGTCGACTGACTATGTTTTCGAGGTAGCTTATTATGAAAATACGGTCAAATTTGATATTGCGTCCCTCCACCCTAAATAATCGACTTTTAGCAACCTTTCGGATTTAATCGATATCAGGGTCGACTATTATATTTCCAGGGTAGCTTATTATGAAAATACGGTCGAATTTGAGATTGCGTCCCTCCACCCCAAACGAGGTAGCTTATTATGAAAATACGGTCAAATTTGATATTGCGTCCCTCCACCCTAAATAATCGATTTTTAGCAACCTTTCGGATTTAATCGATATCGGGGTTGACTGTTATGTTTTCGAGGTAGCTTATTATGAAAATACGGTCGAATTTGAGATGGAGCCCCTACCTCCCACCCCCACCCCAATCGACTTTTAGCAACCTTTCGGATTTAATCGATATCAGGGTCGACTATTATGTTTCGAGGTAGCTTATTATGAAAATGCGTCGAATTTGAGATTGCGTCCCTCCACCCCAAACGGGGATGCTTATTATGAAAATACGGTCGAAATTGAGATGGAGCCCTTCCTCCCCCCCCCCAAACGGTAGCTTATTATGAAAATACGGTCGAATTTGAGATGGAGCCCCTTCCTCATCTTCCACCCTAATCGACTTTTAGCAACCTTTCGGATTTAATCGATATCAGGGTCGACTATAATGTTTTCGAGGTAGCTTATTATGAAAATACGGTCAAATTTGATATTGCGTCCCTCCACCCCAAACAATCGACTTTTAGCAACCTTTCGGATTTTATCCATATTATGGTCTAGTATTATGTTTCCGAAATAGCTAATCATGAAAATAGGGTCAAATTTGAGATTGCGTCCTTCACCTCCCCTAAAATCCACTTCTAGCAACCTATCGGATTTAATCGATATCAGGGTAGACTACAATGTTTTCAGGGTAGCTTATTATGAAAATTCGGTCGAATTTGAGATTGCGTCCCTCCACCCCAAACGAGGAAGCTTATTATGAAAATACGGTCGAATTTGAGATAGAGCCCCTTCCTCCCCCCCCCCAAACGAGGTAGCTTATTATGAAAATACGGTCGAATTTGAGATGGAGCCCCTTCCTCAATCTTCTACCCTAATCGACATTTAGCAACCTTTCGGATTTAATCGATATCAGGGTAGACTATTATGTTTTCGATGTAGGTTATTATGAAAATACCGTCAAATTTGATATTGCGTCCCTCCACCCTGAATCATCGACTTTTAGCAAACTTTCGGATTTAATCCATATTAGGGTCTACTATTATGTTTCCGAAATAGCTTATCATGAAAATAGGGTCAAATTTGAGATTGCGTCCTTCCACTCCCCCCCCCCAATCCACTTTTAGCAACCTTTCGGATTTAATCGATATCAGAGCCGAGTATTATGTATTCGAAATTGCTTTTTATGAAAATAGGGTCAAATTTTAGAGTGCGTCCTTCCACTCCCCCCCCCAATCCACTTTTTGCAACCTTTCGGATTTAATCGATTATATGGTCGACTATTATGTTTTTGAGGTAGCTTATTATGAAAATACGGACGAATTTGAGATTGCGTCCCTCCACCCCAAACGGGGAAGCTTATTATAAAAATACGGTCGAAATTGAGATGGAGCCCCTTCCTTCCCCTTCCACCCTAATCGACTTTTAGCAAACTTTCGGATTTAATTGATATCGGGGTCGACTGTCATGTTTTCGAGGTAGCTTATTATGAAAATACGGTCAAATTTGATATTGCGTCCCTCCACCCTAAATAATCGACTTTTAGCAACCTTTCGGATTTAATCCATATTAGGGTCTACTATTATGTTTCCGAAATAGCTAAGCATGAAAATAGGGTCAAATTTAAGATTGCGTCCTTCCACTCCCCCCCCAAATCCACTTTTAGCAACCTATCTGATTTAATCGATATCATGGTCGACTATTATGTTTTCAGGGTAGCTTATTATGAAAATACGGTCAAATTTGAGATGGAGCCCCTTCCTTCCTCTTCCACCCTAATCGACTTTTAGCAACCTTTCGGATTTAATCGATATCAGGGTCGACAGTTATGTTTTCGAGGTAGCTTATTATGAATATACGGTCAAATTTGATATTGCTTTCCTCCACCCTATATAATCGACTTTTAGCAACCTTTCGGATTTAATCGATATCGGGGTCGACAGTTATATTTTCGAGGCAGCTTATTATGAAAATACGGTCGAATTTGATATTGCGTCCCTCCACCATAAATAATCGACTTTTAGCAACCTTTCGGATTTAATCGATATCGGCGTCGACTGATATGTTTTCGAGGCAGCTTATTATGAAAATACGGTCGAATTTGATATGGAGCCCCTAACTCGCACCCTCAACCCAATCGACTTTTAGCAACCTTTTGGATTTAATCGATATCAGAGCCGATTATTATGTATCTTGTATTATTATGTATGAAGATTATTATGTATGAAAAAGCTTCTTATGAAAATAGGGTCAAATTTGAGATTGCGTCCTTCCACTCCCCCCCCAATCCACTTTTAGCAAGCTTTCTGATTTAATCGATATCATGGTCGACTATTATGTTTTCAGGGTAGCTTATTATGAAAATGTGGTCGAATTTGAGATTGGGTCCCTCCACCCCAAACGAGGTAGCTTATTATGAAAATACGGTCAAATTTGAGATGGAGCCCCTTCCTCCCTCTTCCACCCTAATCGACTTTTAGCAACCTTTCGGATTTAATCGATATCGGGGTCGACAGTTATGTTTTCGAGGTAGCTTACTATGAATATACGGTCAAATTTGATATTGCTTCCCTCCACCCTAAATAATCGACTTTTAGCAACCTTTTGGATTTAATCGATATCAGAGCCAAGTATTATATATTCGAAATAGCTTTTTATGAAAATAGTAGCATATTATGAAAATACGGTCAAATTTGATATTGCGTCCCTCCACCCTAAATAATCGACTTTCAGCAACTTTTCGGATTTAATCGATATCGGGGTCGAATGTTATGTTTTCGAGGTCGCTTATTATGAAAATACGGTCAAATTTGATATTGCGTCCCTCCACCCTAAATAATCGACTTTTAGTAACCTTTCTTATTTAATCGATATCGGGGTCGACTGTTATGTTTTCGAGGTAGCTTATTATGAAAATACGGTCAAATTTGATATTGCGTCCCTCCACCCCAAACGGGGAAGCTTATTATGAAAATACGGTCGAAATTGAGATGGAGCCCCTACCCCCCACCCCCACACCAATCGACTTTTAGCAACCTTTCGAATTTAATCGATATTAGGGTCGACTATTATATTTTCAGGGTAGCTTATTATGAAAATGCGGTCGTATTTGAGATTGCGTCCCTCCACCCCAAACGGGGAAGCTTATTATGAAAATACTTTCGAAATTGAGATGGAGCCCCTTCCTCCCTCTTCCACCCCAATCGACTTTTAGCAAACTATCGGATTTAATCGATATCGGGGTCGACTGTCATGTTTTCGAGGTCGCTTATTATGAAAATACCGTCAAATTTGATATTGCGTCCCTCCACCCTAAATAATCGACTTTTAGCAACCTTTCGGATTTTATCCATATTATGGTCTAGTATTATGTTTCCGAAATAGCTAATCATGAAAATAGGGTCAAATTTGAGATTGCGTCCTTCACCTCCCCTAAAATCCACTTCTAGCAACCTATCGGATTTAATCGATATCAGGGTAGACTACAATGTTTTCAGGGTAGCTTATTATGAAAATTCGGTCGAATTTGAGATTGCGTCCCTCCACCCCAAACGAGGAAGCTTATTATGAAAATACGGTCGAATTTGAGATAGAGCCCCTTCCTCCCCCACCCCCCCAAACGAGGTAGCTTATTATGAAAATACGGTCGAATTTGAGATGGAGCCCCTTCCTCAATCTTCTACCCTAATCGACATTTAGCAACCTTTCGGATTTAATCGATATCAGGGTAGACTATTATGTTTTCGATGTAGGTTATTATGAAAATACCGTCAAATTTGATATTGCGTCCCTCCACCCTGAATCATCGACTTTTAGCAAACTTTCGGATTTAATCCATATTAGGGTCTACTATTATGTTTCCGAAATAGCTTATCATGAAAATAGGGTCAAATTTGATATTGCGTCCTTCCATTCCCCCCCCCCAATCCACTTTTAACAACCTTTTGGATTTAATCGATATCAGAGCTGATTATTATGTATTCGAAATTGCTTTTTATGAAAATAGGGTCAAATTTTAGATTGCGTCCTTCCACTCCCCCCCCCAATCCACTTTTTGCAACCTTTCGGATTTAATCGATTATATGGTCGACTATTATGTTTTTGAGGTAGCTTATTATGAAAATACGGTCGAATTTGAGATTGCGTCCCTCCACCCCAAACGGGGAAGCTTATTATGAAAATACTGTCGAAATTGAGATGGAGCCCCTTCCTCCCTCTTCCACCCTAATCGACTTTTAGCAAACTATCGGATTTAATCGATATCGGGGTCGACTGTCATGTTTTCGAGGTAGCTTATTATGAAAATACCGTCAAATTTGATATTGCGTCCCTCCACCCTAAATAATCGACTTTTAGCAACCTTTCGGATTTTATCCATATTATGGTCTAGTATTATGTTTCCGAAATAGCTAATCATGAAAATAGGGTCAAATTTGAGATTGCGTCCTTCACCTCCCCTAAAATCCACTTCTAGCAACCTATCGGATTTAATCGATATCAGGGTAGACTACAATGTTTTCAGGGTAGCTTATTATGAAAATTCGGTCGAATTTGAGATTGCGTCCCTCCACCCCAAACGAGGAAGCTTATTATGAAAATACGGTCGAATTTGAGATAGAGCCCCTTCCTCCCCCCCCCCAAACGAGGTAGCTTATTATGAAAATACGGTCGAATTTGAGATGGAGCCCCTTCCTCAATCTTCTACCCTAATCGACATTTAGCAACCTTTCGGATTTAATCGATATCAGGGTAGACTATTATGTTTTCGATGTAGGTTATTATGAAAATACCGTCAAATTTGATATTGCGTCCCTCCACCCTGAATCATCGACTTTTAGCAAACTTTCGGATTTAATCCATATTAGGGTCTACTATTATGTTTCCGAAATAGCTTATCATGAAAATAGGGTCAAATTTGAGATTGCGTCCTTCCATTCCCCCCCCCCAATCCACTTTTAGCAACCTTTCGGATTTAATCGATATCAGAGCCGAGTATTATGTATTCGAAATTGCTTTTTATGAAAATAGGGTCAAATTTTAGAGTGCGTCCTTCCACTCCCCCCCCCAATCCACTTTTTGCAACCTTTCGGATTTAATCGATTATATGGTCGACTATTATGTTTTTGAGGTAGCTTATTATGAAAATACGGACGAATTTGAGATTGCGTCCCTCCACCCCAAACGGGGAAGCTTATTATAAAAATACGGTCGAAATTGAGATGGAGCCCCTTCCTTCCCCTTCCACCCTAATCGACTTTTAGCAAACTTTCGGATTTAATTGATATCGGGGTCGACTGTCATGTTTTCGATGTAGCTTATTATGAAAATACCGTCAAATTTGATATTGCGTCCCTCCACCCTGAATCATCGACTTTTAGCAACCTTTCGGATTTAATCCATATTAGGCTCTACTATTATGTTTCCGAAATAGCATAGCATGAAAATAGGGTCAAATTTAAGATTGCGTCCTTCCACTCCCCCCCCCCAATCCACTTTTAGCAACCTTTCTGATTTAATCGATATCATGGTCGACTATTATGTTTTCAGGGTAGCTTATTATGAAAATACGGTCAAATTTGAGATGGAGCCCCTTCCTCCCTCTTCCACCCTAATCGACTTTTAGCAACCTTTCGGATTTAATCGATATCGGGGTCGACAGTTATATTTTCGAGGCAGCTTATTATGAAAATACGGTCGAATTTGATATTGCGTCCCTCCACCCTAAATAATCGACTTTTAGCAACCTTTCGGATTTAATCGATATCGGCGTCGACTGATATGTTTTCGAGGCAGCTTATTATGAAAATACGGTCGAATTTGATATGGAGCCCCTAACTCGCACCCTCAACCCAATCGACTTTTAGCAACCTTTTGGATTTAATCGATATCAGAGCCGATTATTATGTATCTTGTATTATTATGTATGAAGATTATTATGTATGAAAAAGCTTCTTATGAAAATAGGGTCAAATTTGAGATTGCGTCCTTCCACTCCCCCCCCAATCCACTTTTAGCAAGCTTTCTGATTTAATCGATATCAGGGTCGACTATTATGTTTTCAGGGTAGCTTATTATGAAAATGCGGTCGAATTTGAGATTGCGTCCCTCCACCCCAAACGAGGTAGCTTATTATGAAAATACGGTCAAATTTGAGATGGAGCCCCTTCCTCCCTCTTCCACCCTAATCGACTTTTAGCAACCTTTCGGATTTAATCGATATCGGGGTCGACAGTTATGTTTTCGAGGTAGCTTACTATGAATATACGGTCAAATTTGATATTGCTTCCCTCCACCCTAAATAATCGACGTTTAGCAAAATTTTGGATTTAATCGATATCAGAGCCAAGTATTATGTATTCGAAAATGCTTATGAAAATAGGGTCAAATTTGAGATTGCGTCCCCTCCACCCTAAATAATCGACTTTTAGCAACCTTTCGGATTTAATCGATATCGGGGTCGACAGTTATGTTTTCGAGGTAGCTTACTATGAATATACGGTCAAATTTGATATTGCTTCCCTCCACCCTAAATAATCGACTTTTAGCAACCTTTTGGATTGAATCGATATCAGAGCCAAGTATTATATATTCGAAATAGCTTTTTATGAAAATAGTAGCATATTATGAAAATACGGTCAAATTTGATATTGCGTCCCTCCACCCTAAATAATCGACTTTCAGCAACTTTTCGGATTTAATCGATATCGGGGTCGAATGTTATGTTTTCGAGGTCGCTTATTATGAAAATACGGTCAAATTTGATATTGCGTCCCTCCACCCTAAATAATCGACTTTTAGTAACCTTTCTTATTTAATCGATATCGGGGTCGACTGTTATGTTTTCGAGGTAGCTTATTATGAAAATACGGTCAAATTTGATATTGCGTCCCTCCACCCCAAACGGGGAAGCTTATTATGAAAATACGGTCGAAATTGAGATGGAGCCCCTACCCCCCACCCCCAAACCAATCGACTTTTAGCAACCTTTCGGATTTAATCGATATTAGGGTCGAATATTATATTTTCAGGGTAGCTTATTATGAAAATGCGGTCGTATTTGAGATTGCGTCCCTCCACCCCAAACGGGGAAGCTTATTATGAAAATACTTTCGAAATTGAGATGGAGCCCCTTCCTCCCTCTTCCACCCCAATCGACTTTTAGCAAACTATCGGATTTAATCGATATCGGGGTCGACTGTCATGTTTTCGAGGTCGCTTATTATGAAAATACCGTCAAATTTGATATTGCGTCCCTCCACCCTAAATAATCGACTTTTAGCAACCTTTCGGATTTTATCCATATTATGGTCTAGTATTATGTTTCCGAAATAGCTAATCATGAAAATAGGGTCAAATTTGAGATTGCGTCCTTCACCTCCCCTAAAATCCACTTCTAGCAACCTATCGGATTTAATCGATATCAGGGTAGACTACAATGTTTTCAGGGTAGCTTATTATGAAAATTCGGTCGAATTTGAGATTGCGTCCCTCCACCCCAAACGAGGAAGCTTATTATGAAAATACGGTCGAATTTGAGATAGAGCCCCTTCCTCCCCCACCCCCCCAAACGAGGTAGCTTATTATGAAAATACGGTCGAATTTGAGATGGAGCCCCTTCCTCAATCTTCTACCCTAATCGACATTTAGCAACCTTTCGGATTTAATCGATATCAGGGTAGACTATTATGTTTTCGATGTAGGTTATTATGAAAATACGGTCAAATTTGATATTGCGTCCCTCCACCCTGAATCATCGACTTTTAGCAAACTTTCGGATTTAATCCATATTAGGGTCTACTATTATGTTTCCGAAATAGCTTATCATGAAAATAGGGTCAAATTTGAGATTGCGTCCTTCCATTCCCCCCCCCAATCCACTTTTAGCAACCTTTCGGATTTAATCGATATCAGAGCCGAGTATTATGTATTCGAAATTGCTTTTTATGAAAATAGGGTCAAATTTTAGAGTGCGTCCTTCCACTCCCCTCCCCAATCCACTTTTTGCAACCTTTCGGATTTAATCGATTATATGGTCGACTATTATGTTTTTGAGGTAGCTTATTATGAAAATACGGTCGAATTTGAGATTGTGTCCCTCCACCCCAAACGGGGAAGCTTATTATGAAAATACGGTCGAATTTGAGATGGAGCCCCTTCCTCCCTCTTCCACCCCAATCGACTTTTAGCAAACTATCGGATTTAATCGATATCGGGGTCGACTATTATGTTTCCGAGGTAGCTTATTGTGAAAATACGATCAAATTTGATATTGCGTCCCTCCACCCCAAACAAACGACTTTTAGCTACCATTCTGATTTAATCCATATTGGGGTCTACGATCATGTTTCCGAAATAGCTAATTATGAAAATATGTTCAAATTTGAGATTGCGTCCTTCACCTCCCCCTAAAATCCACTTCTAGCAACCTATCGGATTTAATCGATATCAGGGTAGACTATTATGTTTTCAGGGTAGCTTATTATGAAAATACGGTCAAATTTGAGATGGAGCCCCTTCCTTCCTCTTCCACCCTAATCGACTTTTAGCAACCTTTCGGATTTAATCGATATCAGGGTCGACAGTTATGTTTTCGAGGTAGCTTATTATGAATATACGGTCAAATTTGATATTGCTTTCCTCCACCCTATATAATCGACTTTTAGCAACCTTTCGGATTTAATCGATATCGGGAGTCGACAGTTATATTTTTCGAAGGCAGCTTATTATGAAAATACGGTCGAATTTGATATTGCGTCCCTCCACCATAAATAATCGACTTTTAGCAACCTTTCGGATTTAATCGATATCGGCGTCGACTGATATGTTTTCGAGGCAGCTTATTATGAAAATACGGTCGAATTTGATATGGAGCCCCTAACTCGCACCCTCAACCCAATCGACTTTTAGCAACCTTTTGGATTTAATCGATATCAGAGCCGATTATTATGTATCTTGTATTATTATGTATGAAGATTATTATGTATGAAAAAGCTTCTTATGAAAATAGGGTCAAATTTGAGATTGCGTCCTTCCACTCCCCCCCCCAATCCACTTTTAGCAAGCTTTCTGATTTAATCGATATCATGGTCGACTATTATGTTTTCAGGGTAGCTTATTATGAAAATGTGGTCGAATTTGAGATTGGGTCCCTCCACCCCAAACGAGGTAGCTTATTATGAAAATACAGTCGAATTTGAGATGGAGCCCCTTCCTCCCTCTTCCACCCTAATCGACTTTTAGCAACCTTTCGGATTTAATCGATATCGGGGTCGACTGTTATGTTTTCGAGGTAGCTTACTATGAATATACGGTCAAATTTGATATTGCTTCCCTCCACCCTAAATAATCGACTTTTAGCAACCTTTTGGATTGAATCGATATCAGAGCCAAGTATTATATATTCGAAATAGCTTTTTATGAAAATAGTAGCATATTATGAAAATACGGTCAAATTTGATATTGCGTCCCTCCACCCTAAATAATCGACTTTCAGCAACTTTTCGGATTTAATCGATATCGGGGTCGAATGTTATGTTTTCGAGGTCGCTTATTATGAAAATACGGTCAAATTTGATATTGCGTCCCTCCACCCTAAATAATCGACTTTTAGTAACCTTTCTTATTTAATCGATATCGGGGTCGACTGTTATGTTTTCGAGGTAGCTTATTATGAAAATACGGTCAAATTTGATATTGCGTCCCTCCACCCCAAACGGGGAAGCTTATTATGAAAATACGGTCGAAATTGAGATGGAGCCCCTACCCCCCACCCCCAAACCAATCGACTTTTAGCAACCTTTCGGATTTAATCGATATTAGGGTCGAATATTATATTTTCAGGGTAGCTTATTATGAAAATGCGGTCGTATTTGAGATTGCGTCCCTCCACCCCAAACGGGGAAGCTTATTATGAAAATACTTTCGAAATTGAGATGGAGCCTCTTCCTCCCTCTTCCACCCCAATCGACTTTTAGCAAACTATCGGATTTAATCGATATCGGGGTCGACTGTCATGTTTTCGAGGTCGCTTATTATGAAAATACCGTCAAATTTGATATTGCGTCCCTCCACCCTAAATAATCGACTTTTAGCAACCTTTCGGATTTTATCCATATTATGGTCTAGTATTATGTTTCCGAAATAGCTAATCATGAAAATAGGGTCAAATTTGAGATTGCGTCCTTCACCTCCCCTAAAATCCACTTCTAGCAACCTATCGGATTTAATCGATATCAGGGTAGACTACAATGTTTTCAGGGTAGCTTATTATGAAAATTCGGTCGAATTTGAGATTGCGTCCCTCCACCCCAAACGAGGAAGCTTATTATGAAAATACGGTCGAATTTGAGATAGAGCCCCTTCCTCCCCCACCCCCCCAAACGAGGCAGCTTATTATGAAAATACGGTCGAATTTGAGATGGAGCCCCTTCCTCCCCCTTCCACCCTAATCCACTTTTAGCAACCTTTCGGATTTAATCGATATCAGGGGTCGACTGTTATATTTTCGGGGTAGGTTATTATGAAAATACGGTCAAATTTGATATTGCCTCCCTCCACCCTGAATCATCGACTTTTAGCAAACTTTCGGATTTAATCCATATTAGGGTCTACTATTATGTTTCCGAAATAGCTTATCATGAAAATAGGGTCAAATTTGAGATTGCGTCCTTCCATTCCCCCCCCCCAATCCACTTTTAGCAACCTTTCGGATTTAATCGATATCAGAGCCGAGTATTATGTATTCGAAATTGCTTTTTATGAAAATAGGGTCAAATTTTAGAGTGCGTCCTTCCACTCCCCTCCCCAATCCACTTTTTGCAACCTTTCGGATTTAATCGATTATATGGTCGACTATTATGTTTTTGAGGTAGCTTATTATGAAAATACGGTCGAATTTGAGATTGAGTCCCTCCACCCCAAACGGGGAAGCTTATTATGAAAATACTGTCGAAATTGAGATGGAGCCCCTTCCTCCCTCTTCCACCCTAATCGACTTTTAGCAAACTATCGGATTTAATCGATATCGGGGTCGACTGTCATGTTTTCGAGGTCGCTTATTATGAAAATACCGTCAAATTTGATATTGCGTCCCTCCACCCTAAATAATCGACTTTTAGCAACCTTTCGGATTTAATCCATATTATGGTCTAGTATTATGTTTCCGAAATAGCATATCATGAAAATAGGGTCAAATTTGAGATTGCGTCCTTCACCTCCCCTAAAATCCACTTCTAGCAACCTATCGGATTTAATCGATATCAGGGTAGACTATTATGTTTTCAGGGTAGCTTATTATGAAAATACGGTCAAATTTGAGATGGAGCCCCTTCCTTCCTCTTCCACCCTAATCGACTTTTAGCAACCTTTCGGATTTAATCGATATCAGGGTCGACAGTTATGTTTTCGAGGTAGCTTATTATGAATATACGGTCAAATTTGATATTGCTTTCCTCCACCCTATATAATCGACTTTTAGCAACCTTTCGGATTTAATCGATATCGGGGTCGACAGTTATATTTTCGAGGCAGCTTATTATGAAAATACGGTCGAATTTGATATTGCGTCCCTCCACCATAAATAATCGACTTTTAGCAACCTTTCGGATTTAATCGATATCGGCGTCGACTGATATGTTTTCGAGGCAGCTTATTATGAAAATACGGTCGAATTTGATATGGAGCCCCTAACTCGCACCCTCAACCCAATCGACTTTTAGCAACCTTTTGGATTTAATCGATATCAGAGCCGATTATTATGTATCTTGTATTATTATGTATGAAGATTATTATGTATGAAAAAGCTTCTTATGAAAATAGGGTCAAATTTGAGATTGCGTCCTTCCACTCCCTCCCCCAATCCACTTTTAGCAAGCTTTCTGATTTAATCGATATCATGGTCGACTATTATGTTTTCAGGGTAGCTTATTATGAAAATGTGGTCGAATTTGAGATTGGGTCCCTCCACCCCAAACGAGGTAGCTTATTATGAAAATACGGTCAAATTTGATATTGCGTCCCTCCACCCTAAATAATCGACTTTTAGCAAACTATCGGATTTAATCGATATCGGGGTCGAATGTTATGTTTTCGAGGTCGCTTATTATGAAAATACGGTCAAATTTGATATTGCGTCCCTCCACCCTAAATAATCGACTTTTAGTAACCTTTCTTATTTAATCGATATCGGGGTCGACTGTTATGTTTTCGAGGTAGCTTATTATGAAAATACGGTCAAATTTGATATTGCGTCCCTCCACCCCAAACGGGGAAGCTTATTATGAAAATACGGTCGAAATTGAGATGGAGCCCCTACCCCCACCCCCAAACCAATCGACTTTTAGCAACCTTTCGGATTTAATCGATATTAGGGTCGAATATTATATTTTCAGGGTAGCTTATTATGAAAATGCGGTCGTATTTGAGATTGCGTCCCTCCACCCCAAACGGGGAAGCTTATTATGAAAATACTTTCGAAATTGAGATGGAGCCTCTTCCTCCCTCTTCCACCCCAATCGACTTTTAGCAAACTATCGGATTTAATCGATATCGGGGTCGACTGTCATGTTTTCGAGGTCGCTTATTATGAAAATACCGTCAAATTTGATATTGCGTCCCTCCACCCTAAATAATCGACTTTTAGCAACCTTTCGGATTTTATCCATATTATGGTCTAGTATTATGTTTCCGAAATAGCTAATCATGAAAATAGGGTCAAATTTGAGATTGCGTCCTTCACCTCCCCTAAAATCCACTTCTAGCAACCTATCGGATTTAATCGATATCAGGGTAGACTACAATGTTTTCAGGGTAGCTTATTATGAAAATTCGGTCGAATTTGAGATTGCGTCCCTCCACCCCAAACGAGGAAGCTTATTATGAAAATACGGTCGAATTTGAGATAGAGCCCCTTCCTCCCCCCCCCCCCAAACGAGGTAGCTTATTATGAAAATACGGTCGAATTTGAGATGGAGCCCCTTCCTCAATCTTCTACCCTAATCGACATTTAGCAACCTTTCGGATTTAATCGATATCAGGGTAGACTATTATGTTTTCGATGTAGGTTATTATGAAAATACCGTCAAATTTGATATTGCGTCCCTCCACCCTGAATCATCGACTTTTAGCAAACTTTCGGATTTAATCCATATTAGGGTCTACTATTATGTTTCCGAAATAGCTTATCATGAAAATAGGGTCAAATTTGAGATTGCGTCCTTCCATTCCCCCAACCCCAATACACTTTTAGCAACCTTTCGGATTTAATCGATATCAGAGCCGAGTATTATGTATTCGAAATTGCTTTTTATGAAAATAGGGTCAAATTTTAGAGTGCGTCCTTCCACTCCCCCCCCAATCCAATTTTGCAACCTTTCGGATTTAATCGATTATATGGTCGACTATTATGTTTTTGAGGTAGCTTATTATGAAAATGCGGACGAATTTGAGATTGCGTCCCTCCACCCCAAACGGGGAAGCTTATTATAAAAATACGGTCGAAATTGAGATGGAGCCCCTTCCTTCCACTTCCACCCTAATCGACTTTTAGCAAACTTTCGGATTTAATTGATATCGGGGTCGACTGTCATGTTTTCGAGTAGCTATTATGAAATACGTCAAATTTGATATTGCGTCCCTCACCCTAATATCGACTTTAGCAAACTTTCGATTAATCCATATTAGGTCTACTATTATGTTTCGATAGCTTATATGAAAATACGTCAAATTTGAATGCGTCCTCCACCTTAATAATTGACTTTTAACAACCTTTCGGATTTAATCGATATCGGGGTCGACTGTTATGTTTCCGAGGTTGCTTATTATGAAAATACGGTCGAATTTGATATTGCGTCCCTTAACCCTAAATAATCGACTTTTAGCAAGCATTCGGATTTAATCGATATCGGGGTCGACTGTTATGTTTTCGAGGCAGCTTATTATGAATTAACGGTCGAATTGGATATTGCGTCCCTCCACCCCAAACGAGGTAGCTTATTATGAAAATACGGTCGAATTTGAGATTGAGCCCCTTCCACCCTCTTCCACCCTAATCGACTTTTAGCAACCTTTCGGCTTTAGTCCATATCAGGGTCTATTATTATGTTTTCGAGGTAGCATATTATGAATATACGGTCAAATTTGATATTGCGTCCCTCGACCCTAAATAATCGACTTTAAGCAACCTTTCGGATTTAATCGATATCGGGGTCGACTGTTATGTTTACGAGGTAGCTTATTATGAAAATAGGTTCAAATTTGAAATGGAGCCCCTACCTCCCAGCGCCACCCCAATCGACTTTAGCAACCTTTTGGATTTAATCGATATCGGAGTCGACAGTTATGTTTTCGAGGTAGCTTATTATGAATATACGGTCAAATTTGATATTCCGTCCCTCCACCCTATATAATCGACTTTTAGCAACCTTTCGGATTTTATCGATATCGGGGTCGACTGTTATGTTTTCGAGGTAGCTTATTATGAAAATACGGTCAAATTTGATATTGCGTCCCTTAACCCTAAATAATCGACTTTTAGCAAGCATTCGGATTTAATCGATATCGGGGTCGACTGTTATGTTTTCGAGGCAGCTTATTATGAATTAACGGTCGAATTTGATATTGCGTCCCTCCACCCCAAACGAGGTAGCTTATTATGAAAATACGGTCGAAATTGAGATGGAGCCCCTTCCTCCCTCATCCACCCCAATCGACTTTTAGCAAACTATCGGATTTAATCGATATCGGGGTCGACTGTCATGTTTTCGAGGTCGCTTATTATGAAAATACCGTCAAATTTGATATTGCGTCCCTCCACCCTAAATAATCGACTTTTAGCAACCTTTCGGATTTTATCCATATTATGGTCTAGTATTATGTTTCCGAAATAGCTAATCATGAAAATAGGGTCAAATTTGAGATTGCGTCCTTCACCTCCCCTAAAATCCACTTCTAGCAACCTATCGGATTTAATCGATATCAGGGTAGACTACAATGTTTTCAGGGTAGCTTATTATGAAAATTCGGTCGAATTTGAGATTGCGTCCCTCCACCCTATATAATCGACTTTTAGCAACCTTTCGGATTTTATCGATATCGGGGTCGACTGTTATGTTTTCGAGGTAGCTTATTATGAAAATACGGTCAAATTTGATATTGCGTTCCTCCAACCTAAATAATCGACTTTTAGATACCTTTCGGATTTAATCGATATCGGAGTCGACTAATATGTTTTCGAGGTAGCTTATTATGAAAATACGGTCAAATTTGATATTGCGTCCCTCCACCCTAAATAATCGATTTTTAGCAACCTTTCGGTTTTAATCGATATTGGCGTCGACTGATATGTTTTCGAGGCAGCTTATTATGAAAATACGGTCGAATTTGAGATGGAGCCCTAACTCGCACCCCCCCCCCAATCCACTTTTAACAACCTTTCTGATTTAATCGATATCATGGTCGACTATTATGTTTTCAGGGTAGCTTATTATGAAAATGTGGTCGAATTTGAGATTAGGTCCCTCCACCCCAAACGGGGAAGCTTATTATGAAAATACTTTCGAAATTGAGATGGAGCCCCTTCCTCCCTCTTCCACCCCAATCGACTTTTAGCAAACTATCGGATTTAATCGATATCGGGGTCGACTGTCATGTTTTCGAGGTCGCTTATTATGAAAAAGCGGTCAAATTTGATATTGCGTCCCTCCACCCTAAATAATCGACATTCAGCAACCTTTCGGATTTAATCGATATCGGGGTCGACTATTATGTTTCCGAAAACTAATCATGAAAATAGGGTCAAATTTGAGATTGCGTCCTTCCACTCCCCTCCAATCCACTTCTAGCAACCTATCGGATTTAATCGATATCAGGGTCGACTACTATGTTTTCAGTATAGCTTTTTATGATAATACGGTCAAATTTGATATTGCGTCCCTCCACCCTAAATAATCGACGTTTAGCAACCTTTCGGATTTAATCGATATCGGGGTCGACTGTTATGTTTTCGAGGTAAGCTTATTATGAAAATACGGTCAAATTTGATATTGCGTCCCTCCACCCTAAATAATCGATTTTTAGCAACCTTTCGGATTTAATCGATATCGGGGTTTACTGTTATGTTTTCGAGGTAGCTTATTATGAAAATACGGTCGAATTTGAGATGGAGCCCCTACCTCCCACCCCCACCCCAATCGACTTTTAGCAACCTTTCGGATTTAATCGATATCAGGGTCGACTATTATGTTTTCAGGGTAGCTTATTATGAAAATGCGGTCGAATTTGAGATTGCGTCCCTCCACCCCAAACGAGGTAGCTTATTATGAAAATACGGTCGAATTTGAGATGGAGCCCCTTCCTCCCTCTTCCACCCTAATCGACATTTAGCAACCTTTCGGATTTAATCCATATCAGGGGCTACTATAATGTTTTCGAGGAAGCTTATTATGAAAATACCGTCAAATTTGATATTGCGTCCCTCCACCCTAAATAATCGACTTTTAGCAACCTTTCGAATTTTATCCATATTATGGTCTAGTATTATGTTTCCGAAATAGCTAATCATGAAAATAGGGTCAAATTTGAGATTGCGTCCTTCACC
This sequence comes from Nezara viridula, assembly GCA_928085145.1. NCBI lineage: Eukaryota > Metazoa > Arthropoda > Insecta > Hemiptera > Pentatomidae > Nezara > Nezara viridula. The sequence goes on from OV725078.1 coordinate 207,675,134, forward strand.
TCCCCTCCAATCCACTTCTAGCAACCTATCGGATTTAATCGATATCAGGGTCGACTACAATGTTTTCAGGGTAGCTTATTATGAAAATGCGGTCGAATTTGAGATTGCGTCCCTCCACCCCAAACGAGGTAGCTTATTATGAAAATACGGTCAAATTTGATATTGCGTCCCTCCACCCTAAATAATCGATTTTTAGCAACCTTTCGGATTTAATCGATATCGGGGTTTACTGTTATGTTTTCGAGGTAGCTTATTATGAAAATACGGTCGAATTTGAGATGGAGCCCCTTCCTCCCTCTTCAACCCCAATCGACTTTTAGCAACCTTCCGAATTTAATCGATATCAGGGTCGACTATTATGTTTTCAGGGTAGCTTATTATGAAAATGCGGTCGAATTTGAGATTGCGTCCCTCCACCCCAAACGGGGAAGCTTATTATGAAAATACGGTCGAATTTGAGATGGAGCCCCTTCCTCCCTCTTCCACCCTAATCGACTTTTAGCAACCTTTCGGATTTAATCCATATCAGCGTCTACTATTATGTTTTCGAAGTAGCATATTATGAAAATACGGTCAAATTTGATATTGCGTCCCTCCACCCTAAATAATCGACTTTTAGCAACCTTTCGGATTTAATCCATATTATGGTCTAGTATTATGTTTCCGAAATAGGTAATCATGAAAATAGGGTCAAATTTGAGATTGCGTCCTTCACCTCCCCTCAAATCCACTTCTAGCAACCTATCGGATTTAATCGATATCAGGGTCGACTACAATGTTTTCAGGGTAGCTTATTATGAAAATTCGGTCGAATTTGAGATTGCGTCCCTCCACCCCAAACGAGGAAGCTTATTATGAAAATACGGTCGAATTTGAGATAGAGCCCCTTCCCCCCCCCCCAAACGAGGTAGCTTATTATGAAAATACGGTCGAATTTGAGATGGAGCCCCTTCCTCAATCTTCTACCCTAATCGACATTTAGCAACCTTTCGGATTTAATCGATATCAGGGTAGACTATTATGTTTTCGATGTAGCTTATTATGAAAATACCGTCAAATTTGATATTGCGTCCCTCCACCCTGAATCATCGACTTTTAGCGAACTTTCGGATTTAATCCATATTAGGGTCTACTATTATGTTTCCGAAATAGCTTATCATGAAAATAGGGTCAAATTTGAGATTGCGTCCTTCCGTTCCCCTCCCCCCCAATCCACTTTTAGCAACCTTTCGGATTTAATCGATATCAGAGCCGATTATTATGTATTCGAAATTGCTTTTTATGAAAATAGGGTCAAATTTGAGATTGCGTCCTTCCACTCCCCCCCCAATCCACTTTTTGCAACCTTTCGGATTTAATCGATTATATGGTCGACTATTATGTTTTTGAGGTAGCTTATTATGAAAATGCGGACGAATTTGAGATTGCGTCCCTCCACCCCAAACGAGGTAGCTTATTATGAAAATACGGTCGAATTTGAGATGGAGCCCCTTCCACCCACTTCCACCCTAATCGACTTTTAGCAACCTTTCGGCTTTAGTCCATATCAGGGTCTATTATTATGTTTTCGAGGTAGCATATTATGAATATACGGTCAAATTTGATATTGCGTCCCTCCACCCTAAATAATCGACTTTTAGTAACCTTTCTTATTTAATCGATATCGGGGTCGACTGTTATGTTTTCGAGGTAGCTTATTATGAAAATACGGTCAAATTTGATATTGCGTCCCTCCACCCCAAACGGGGAAGCTTATTATGAAAATACGGTCGAAATTGAGATGGAGCCCCTACCCCCCACCCCCAAACCAATCGACTTTTAGCAACCTTTCGGATTTAATCGATATTAGGGTCGAATATTATATTTTCAGGGTAGCTTATTATGAAAATGCGGTCGTATTTGAGATTGCGTCCCTCCACCCCAAACGGGGAAGCTTATTATGAAAATACTTTCGAAATTGAGATGGAGCCTCTTCCTCCCTCTTCCAACCCAATCGACTTTTAGCAAACTATCGGATTTAATCGATATCGGGGTCGACTGTCATGTTTTCGAGGTCGCTTATTATGAAAAAGCGGTCAAATTTGATATTGCGTCCCTCCACCCTAAATAATCGACATTCAGCAACCTTTCGGATTTAATCGATATCGGGTCGACTATTATGTTTCCGAAAACTAATCATGAAAATAGGGTCAAATTTGAGATTGCGTCCTTCCACTCCCCTCCAATCCACTTCTAGCAACCTATCGGATTTAATCGATATCAGGGTCGACTACTATGTTTTCAGTATAGCTTTTTATGATAATACGGTCAAATTTGATATTGCGTCCCTCCACCCTAAATAATCGACGTTTAGCAACCTTTCGGATTTAATCGATATCGGGGTCGACTGTTATGTTTTCGAGGTAAGCTTATTATGAAAATACGGTCAAATTTGATATTGCGTCCCTCCACCCTAAATAATCGATTTTTAGCAACCTTTCGGATTTAATCGATATCGGGGTTTACTGTTATGTTTTCGAGGTAGCTTATTATGAAAATACGGTCGAATTTGAGATGGAGCCCCTACCTCCCACCCCCACCCCAATCGACTTTTAGCAACCTTTCGGATTTAATCGATATCAGGGTCGACTATTATGTTTTCAGGGTAGCTTATTATGAAAATGCGGTCGAATTTGAGATTGCGTCCCTCCACCCCAAACGGGGAAGCTTATTATGAAAATACGGTCGAAATTGAGATGGAGCCCCTTCCTCCCTCTTCCACCCTAATCGACATTTAGCAACCTTTCGGATTTAATCCATATCAGGGGCTACTATAATGTTTTCGAGGAAGCTTATTATGAAAATACCGTCAAATTTGATATTGCGTCCCTCCACCCTAAATAATCGACTTTTAGCAACCTTTCGAATTTTATCCATATTATGGTCTAGTATTATGTTTCCGAAATAGCTAATCATGAAAATAGGGTCAAATTTGAGATTGCGTCCTTCACCTCCCCTCCAATCCACTTCTAGCAACCTATCGGATTTAATCGATATCAGGGTCGACTATTATGTTTTCAGGGTAGCTTATTATGAAAATACGGTCGAATTTGAGATTGCGTCCCTCCACCCCAAACGAGGTAGCTTATTATGAAAATACGGTCGAATTTAATATTGCGTCCTTCCACTCGAAATAATCGATTTTTAGCAACCTTTCGAATTTAATCGATATCGGGGTTTACTGTTATGTTTTCGAGGTAGCTTATTATGAAAATACGTTCGAATTTGAGATGGAGCCCCTTCCTCCCTCTTCCACCCTAATCGACTTTTAGCAACCTTTCGGATTTAATCGATATCAGGGTCGACTATTATATTTCCAGGGTAGCTTATTATGAAAATGCGGTCGAATTTGAGATTGCGTCCCTCCACCCCAAACGGGGAAGCTTATTATGAAAATACGGTCGAAATTGAGATGGAGCCCCTTCCTACCTCTTCCACCCTAATCGACTTTTAGCAACCTTTCGGATTTAATCCATATCAGGGTCTACTATAATGTTTTCGAGGAAGCTTATTATGAAAATACCGTCAAATTTGATATTGCGTCCCTCCACCCTAAATAATCGACTTTTAGCAACCTTTCGGATTTTATCCATATTATGGTCTAGTATTATGTTTCCGAAATAGGTAATCATGAAAATAGGGTCAAATTTGAGATTGCGTCCTTCACCTCCCCTCAAATCCACTTCTAGCAACCTATCGGATTTAATCGATATCAGGGTCGACTACAATGTTTTCAGGGTAGCTTATTATGAAAATTCGGTCGAATTTGAGATTGCGTCCCTCCACCCCAAACGAGGAAGCTTATTATGAAAATACGGTCGAATTTGAGATAGAGCCCCTTCCCCCCCCCCCAAACGAGGTAGCTTATTATGAAAATACGGTCGAATTTGAGATGGAGCCCCTTCCTCAATCTTCTACCCTAATCGACATTTAGCAACCTTTCGGATTTAATCGATATCAGGGTAGACTATTATTTTTTCGATGTAGCTTATTATGAAAATACCGTCAAATTTGATATTGCGTCCCTCCACCCTGAATCATCGACTTTTAGCGAACTTTCGGATTTAATCCATATTAGGGTCTACTATTATGTTTCTGAAATAGCTTATCATGAAAGTAGGTTCAAATTTGAGATTGCGTCCTTCCGTTCCCCTCCCCCCCAATCGACTTTTAGCAACCTTTCGGATTTAATCGATATCAGAGCTGATTATTATGTATTCGAAATTGCTTCTTATGAAAATAGGGTCAAATTTGAGATTGCGTCCTTCCACTCCCCCCCCAATCCACTTTTTGCAACCTTTCGGATTTAATCGATTATATGGTCGACTATTATGTTTTTGAGGTAGCTTATTATGAAAATGCGGACGAATTTGAGATTGCGTCCCTCCACCCCAAACGAGGTAGCTTATTATGAAAATACGGTCGAATTTGAGATGGAGCCCCTTCCACCCACTTCCACCCTAATCGACTTTTAGCAACCTTTCGGCTTTAGTCCATATCAGGGTCTATTATTATGTTTTCGAGGTAGCATATTATGAATATACGGTCAAATTTGATATTGCGTCCCTCCACCCTAAATAATCGACTTTTAGTAACCTTTCTTATTTAATCGATATCGGGGTCGACTGTTATGTTTTCGAGGTAGCTTATTATGAAAATACGGTCAAATTTGATATTGCGTCCCTCCACCCCAAACGGGGAAGCTTATTATGAAAATACGGTCGAAATTGAGATGGAGCCCCTACCCCCCACCCCCAAACCAATCGACTTTTAGCAACCTTTCGGATTTAATCGATATTAGGGTCGAATATTATATTTTCAGGGTAGCTTATTATGAAAATGCGGTCGTATTTGAGATTGCGTCCCTCCACCCCAAACGGGGAAGCTTATTATGAAAATACTTTCGAAATTGAGATGGAGCCTCTTCCTCCCTCTTCCAACCCAATCGACTTTTAGCAAACTATCGGATTTAATCGATATCGGGGTCGACTGTCATGTTTTCGAGGTCGCTTATTATGAAAATACCGTCAAATTTGATATTGCGTCCCTCCACCCTAAATAATCGACTTTTAGCAACCTTTCGGATTTTATCCATATTATGGTCTAGTATTATGTTTCCGAAATAGCTAATCATGAAAATAGGGTCAAATTTGAGATTGCGTCCTTCACCTCCCCTAAAATCCACTTCTAGCAACCTATCGGATTTAATCGATATCAGGGTAGACTACAATGTTTTCAGGGTAGCTTATTATGAAAATTCGGTCGAATTTGAGATTGCGTCCCTCCACCCCAAACGAGGAAGCTTATTATGAAAATACGGTCGAATTTGAGATAGAGCCCCTTCCTCCCCCCCCCCCCCAAACGAGGTAGCTTATTATGAAAATACGGTCGAATTTGAGATGGAGCCCCTTCCTCAATCTTCTACCCTAATCGACATTTAGCAACCTTTCGGATTTAATCGATATCAGGGTAGACTATTATGTTTTCGATGTAGGTTATTATGAAAATACCGTCAAATTTGATATTGCGTCCCTCCACCCTGAATCATCGACTTTTAGCAAACTTTCGGATTTAATCCATATTAGGGTCTACTATTATGTTTCCGAAATAGCTTATCATGAAAATAGGGTCAAATTTGAGATTGCGTCCTTCCACTCCCCCACCCAATCCACTTTTTGCAACCTTTCGGATTTAATCGATTATATGGTCGACTATTATGTTTTTGAGGTAGCTTATTATGAAAATGCGGACGAATTTGAGATTGCGTCCCTCCACCCCAAACGGGGAAGCTTATTATAAAAATACGGTCGAAATTGAGATGGAGCCCCTTCCTTCCCCTTCCACCCTAATCGACTTTAAGCAAACTTTCGGATTTAATTGATATCGGGGTCGACTGTCATGTTTTCGAGGTCGCTTATGATGAAAAAACGGTCAAATTTGATATTGCGTCCCTCCACCTTAATAATTGACTTTTAACAACCTTTCGGATTTAATCGATATCGGGGTCGACTGTTATGTTTCCGAGGTTGCTTATTATGAAAATACGGTCGAATTTGATATTGCGTCCCTTAACCCTAAATAATCGACTTTTAGCAAGCATTCGGATTTAATCGATATCGGGTCGACTGTTATGTTTTCGAGGCAGCTTATTATGAATTAACGGTCGAATTGGATATTGCGTCCCTCCACCCCAAACGAGGTAGCTTATTATGAAAATACGGTCGAATTTGAGATTGAGCCCCTTCCACCCTCTTCCACCCTAATCGACTTTTAGCAACCTTTCGGCTTTAGTCCATATCAGGGTCTATTATTATGTTTTCGAGGTAGCATATTATGAATATACGGTCAAATTTGATATTGCGTCCCTCGACCCTAAATAATCGACTTTAAGCAACCTTTCGGATTTAATCGATATCGGGGTCGACTGTTATGTTTACGAGGTAGCTTATTATGAAAATAGGTTCAAATTTGAAATGGAGCCCCTACCTCCCAGCGCCACCCCAATCGACTTTAGCAACCTTTTGGATTTAATCGATATAGGAGTCGACATTTATGTTTTCGAGGTAGCTTATTATGAATATACGGTCAAATTTGATATTCCGTCCCTCCACCCTATATAATCGACTTTTAGCAACCTTTCGGATTTTATCGATATCGGGGTCGACTGTTATGTTTTCGAGGTAGCTTATTATGAAAATACGGTCGAATTTGATATTGCGTCCCTTAACCCTAAATAATCGACTTTTAGCAAGCATTCGGATTTAATCGATATCGGGGTCGACTGTTATGTTTTCGAGGCAGCTTATTATGAATTAACGGTCGAATTTGAGATTGCGTCCCTCCACCCCAAACGAGGTAGCTTATTATGAAAATACGGTCGAATTTGAGATGGAGCCCCTTCCTCCCTCATCCACCCTAATCAACTTTTAGCAACCTTTTGGATTTAATCGATATCGGGGTCGACTGTTATGTTTTCGAGGTAGCTTATTATGAAAATACGGTCAAATTTGATATTGCGTCCCTCCACCCTAAATAATCGACTTTTAGCAACCTTTCGGATTTAATCCATATTAGGGTCTACTATTATGTTTTCGAGGTAGCTTATTATGAAAATACGTTCAAATTTGAGATTGCGTCCATCTACCCCAAACAATCGACTTTTAGCAACCTTTCGGATTTAATCGATATCGGAGTCGACTGTTATGTTTTCGAGGTAGCTTATTATGAAAATACGGTCAAATTTGATATTGCGTCCCTCCACCCTATATAATCGACTTTTAGCAACCTTTCGGATTTTATCGATATCGGGGTCGACTGTTATGTTTTCGAGGTAGCTTATTATGAAAATACGGTCAAATTTGATATTGCGTTCCTCCAACCTAAATAATCGACTTTTAGATACCTTTCGGATTTAATCGATATCGGAGTCGACTAATATGTTTTCGAGGTAGCTTATTATGAAAATACGGTCAAATTTGATATTGCGTCCCTCCACCCTAAATAATCGATTTTTAGCAACCTTTCGGTTTTAATCGATATTGGCGTCGACTGATATGTTTTCGAGGCAGCTTATTATGAAAATACGGTCGAATTTGAGATGGAGCCCCTAACTCGCACCCCCCCCCCAATCCACTTTTAACAACCTTTCTGATTTAATCGATATCATGGTCGACTATTATGTTTTCAGGGTAGCTTATTATGAAAATGTGGTCGAATTTGAGATTAGGTCCCTCCACCCCAAACGAGGTAGCTTATTATGAAAATACGGTCAAATTTGAGATGGAGCCCCTTCCTCCCTCTTCCACCCTAATCGACTTTTAGCAACCTTTCGGATTTAATCGATATCGGGGTCGACAGTTATGTTTTCGAGGTAGCTTATTATGAATATACGGTCAAATTTGATATTGCTTCCCTCTACCCCAAACGGGGAAGCTTATTATGAAAATACTTTCGAAATTGAGATGGAGCCCCTTCCTCCCTCTTCCACCCCAATCGACTTTTAGCAAACTATCGGATTTAATCGATATCGGGGTCGACGGTCATGTTTTCGAGGTCGCTTATTATGAAAAAGCGGTCAAATTTGATATTGCGTCCCTCCACCCTAAATAATCGACATTCAGCAACCTTTCGGATTTAATCGATATCAGGGTCGACTATTATGTTTCCGAAAACTAATCATGAAAATAGGGTCAAATTTGAGATTGCGTCCTTCCACTCCCCTCCAATCCACTTCTAGCAACCTATCGGATTTAATCGATATCAGGGTCGACTACTATGTTTTCAGTATAGCTTTTTATGATAATACGGTCAAATTTGATATTGCGTCCCTCCACCCTAAATAATCGACGTTTAGCAACCTTTCGGATTTAATCGATATCGGGGTCGACTGTTATGTTTTCGAGGTAGCTTATTATGAAAATACGGTCAAATTTGATATTGCGTCCCTCCACCCTAAATAATCGATTTTTAGCAACCTTTCGGATTTAATCGATATCGGGGTTTACTGTTATGTTTTCGAGGTAGCTTATTATGAAAATACGGTCGAATTTGAGATGGAGCCCCTACCTCCCACCCCCACCCCAATCGACTTTTAGCAACCTTTCGGATTTAATCGATATCAGGGTCGACTATTATATTTCCAGGGTAGCTTATTATGAAAATGCGGTCGAATTTGAGATTGCGTCCCTCCACCCCAAACGGGGAAGCTTATTATGAAAATACGGTCGAAATTGAGATGGAGCCCCTTCCTCCCTCTTCCACCCTAATCGACATTTAGCAACCTTTCGGATTTAATCCATATCAGGGGCTACTATAATGTTTTCGAGGAAGCTTATTATGAAAATACCGTCAAATTTGATATTGCGTCCCTCCACCCTAAATAATCGACTTTTAGCAACCTTTCGAATTTTATCCATATTATGGTCTAGTATTATGTTTCCGAAATAGCTAATCATGAAAATAGGGTCAAATTTGAGATTGCGTCCTTCACCTCCCCTCCAATCCACTTCTAGCAACCTATCGGATTTAATCGATATCAGGGTCGACTACAATGTTTTCAGGGTAGCTTATTATGAAAATTCGGTCGAATTTGAGATTGCGTCCCTCCACCCCAAACGAGGTAGCTTATTATGAAAATACGGTCAAATTTGATATTGCGTCCCTCCACCCTAAATAATCGATTTTTAGCAACCTTTCGGATTTAATCGATATCGGGGTTACTGTTATGTTTTCGAGGCAGCTTATTATGAAAATACGGTCGAATTTGAGATGGAGCCCCTACCTCCCACCCCACCCCAATCGACTTTTAGCAACCTTGCGAATTAATTCGATATCAGGGTCGACTATTATGTTTTCAGGGTAGCTTATTATGAAAATGCGGTCGAATTTGAGATTGCGTCCCTCCACCCCAAACGGGGAAGCTTATTATGAAAATACGGTCGAAATTGAGATGGAGCCCCTTCCTACCTCTTCCACCCTAATCGACTTTTAGCAACCTTTCGGATTTAATCCATATCAGGGTCTACTATTATGTTTTCGAGGTAGCTTATTATGAAAATACAGTCAAATTTGATATTGCGTCCCTCCACCCTAAACAATCAACTTTTAGCAACCTTTCGGATTTTATCCATATTATGGTCTAGTATTATGTTTCCGAAATAGCTAATCATGAAAATAGGGTCAAATTTGAGATTGCGTCCTTCACCTCCCCTCCAATCCACTTCTAGCAACCTATCGGATTTAATCGATATCAGGGTCGACTACAATGTTTTCAGGGTAGCTTATTATGAAAATTCGGTCGAATTTGAGATTGCGTCCCTCCACCCCAAACGAGGAAGCTTATTATGAAAATACGGTCGAATTTGAGATAGAGCCCCTTCCCCCCCCCCCAAACGAGGTAGCTTATTATGAAAATACGGTCGAATTTGAGATGGAGCCCCTTCCTCAATCTTCTACCCTAATCGACATTTAGCAACCTTTCGGATTTAATCGATATCAGGGTAGACTATTATGTTTTCGATGTAGCTTATTATGAAAATACGGTCAAATTTGATATTGCGTCCCTCCACCCTGAATCATCGACTTTTAGCAACCATTCGGATTTAATCCATATTAGGGTCTACTATTATGTTTCTGAAATAGCTTATCATGAAAGTAGGTTCAAATTTGAGATTGTTTCCCTCCTACCCCAAACAATCGACTTTTAGCAACCTTTTGGATTTAATCGATATCAGAGCCGATTATTATGTATTCGAAATAGCTTTTTATGAAAATAGGGTCAAATTTGAGATTGCGTCCTTCCACTCCCCCCCCAATCCACTTTTTGCAACCTTTCGGATTTAATCGATTATATGGTCGACTATTATGTTTTTGAGGTAGCTTATTATGAAAATGCGGACGAATTTGAGATTGCGTCCCTCCACCCCAAACGAGGTAGCTTATTATGAAAATACGGTCGAATTTGAGATGGAGCCCCTTCCACCCACTTCCACCCTAATCGACTTTTAGCAACCTTTTGGATTTAATCGATATCAGGGTCGACTAGTTATGTTTTCGAGGTAGCATATTATGAATATACGGTCAAATTTGATATTGCGTCCCTCCACCCAAACGGGGAAGCTTATTATGAAAATACTTCGAAATTGAGATGGAGCCCCTACCCCCCACCCCAATCGATTTTAGCAACTTCGGATTTAATCGATATCGGGGTCGACTGTTATGTTTTCGAGGTAGCTTATTATGAAAAAGCGGTCAAATTTGATATTGCGTCCCTCCACCCTAAATAATCGACATTCAGCAACCTTTCGGATTTAATCGATATCAGGGTCGACTATTATGTTTCCGAAAACTAATCATGAAAATAGGGTCAAATTTGAGATTGCGTCCTTCCACTCCCCTCCAATCCACTTCTAGCAACCTATCGGATTTAATCGATATCAATGTCGACTACTATGTTTTCAGTATAGCTTTTTATGATAATACGGTCAAATTTGATATTGCGTCCCTCCACCCTAAATAATCGACTTTTAGCAACCTTTCGGATTTAATCGATATCGGGTTCGACTGTTATGTTTTCGAGGTAGCTTATTATGAAAATACGGTCAAATTTGATATTGCGTCCCTCCACCCTAAATAATCGACTTTTAGCAACCTTTCGGATTTAATCGATATCGGGGTTTACTGTTATGTTTTCGAGGTAGCTTATTATGAAAATACGGTCGAATTTGAGATGGAGCCCCTACCTCCCACCCCCACCCCAATCGACTTTTAGCAACCTTTCGGATTTAATCGATATCAGGGTCGACTATTATATTTCCAGGGTAGCTTATTATGAAAATACGGTCGAAATTGAGATGGAGCCCCTTCCTCCCTCTTCCACCCTAATCGACATTTAGCAACCTTTCGGATTTAATCCATATCAGGGTCTACTATAATGTTTTCGAGGAAGCTTATTATGAAAATACGGTCAAATTTGATATTGCATCCCTCCACCCTAAATAATAGACTTTTAGCAACCTTTCGGTTTTAATCGATATTGGCGTCGACTGATATGTTTTCGAGGCAGCTTATTATGAAAATACGGTCGAATTTGAGATGTAGCCCCTAACTCGCACCCCCCCCCCCAATCCACTTTTAACAACCTTTCTGATTTAATCGATATCATGGTCGACTATTATGTTTTCAGGGTAGCTTATTATGAAAATGTGGTCGAATTTGAGATTAGGTCCCTCCACCACAAACGAGGTAGCTTATTATGAAAATACGGTCAAATTTGAGATGGAGCCCCTTCCTCCCTCTTCCACCCTAATCGACTTTTAGCAACCTTTTGGATTTAATCGATATCGGGGTCGACAGTTATGTTTTCGAGGTAGCTTATTATGAATATACGGTCAAATTTGATATTGCTTCCCTCCACCCTAAATAATCGACTTTTAGCAACCTTTCGGATTTAATCCATATTAGGGTCTACTATTATGTTTCCGAAATAGCATAGCATGAAAATAGGGTCAAATTTAAGATTGCGTCCTTCCACTTCCCCCCCCCAATCCACTTTTAGCAACCTTTCTGATTTAAACGATATCATGCTCGACTATTATGTTTTCAGGGTAGCTTATTATGAAAATACGGTCAAATTTTAGATGGAGCCTCTTCCTTCCTCTTCCACCATAATCGACTTTTAGCAACCTTTCGGATTTAATCGATATCGGGGTTGACAGTTATGTTTTCGAGGTAGCTTATTATGAATATACGGTCAAATTTGATATTGCTTTCCTCCACCCTAAATAATCGAGTTTTAGCAACCTTTCGGATTTAATCGATATCAGAGCCGAGTATTATGTATTCGAAATAGCTTTTTATGAAAATAGTAGCATATTATGAAAATACGGTCAAATTTGATATTGCGTCCCTCCACCCTAAATAATCGACTTTTAGCAACCTTTCGGATTTAATCGATATCGGCGTCGACTGATATGTTTTCAAGGCAGCTTATTATGAAAATACTTTCGAATTTGAGATGGAGCCCCTAACTCGCACCCTCAACCCAATCGACTTTTAGCAACCTTTTGGATTTAATCGATATCAGAGCCGATTATTATGTATCTTGTATTATTATGTATGAAGATTATTATGTATGAAATAGCTTCTTATGAAAATAGGGTCAAATTTGAGATTGCGTCCTTCCACTCCCCCCCCCAATCCACTTTTAGCAAGCTTTCTGATTTAATCGATATCATTGTCGACTATTATGTTTTCAGGGTAGCTTATTATGAAAATGTGGTCGAATTTGAGATTGGGTCCCCTCCTCCCTCTTCCACCCTAATCGACTTTTAGCAACCTTTCGGATTTAATCGATATCGGGGTCGACTGTTATGTTTTCGAGGTAGCTTATTATGAAAATACGGTCAAATTTGATATTGCGTCCCTCCACGCTAAATAATAGACTATTAGCAACCATTCGGATTTAATCGATATCAGGGTCGACTGTCATGTTTTCGAGGCAGCTTATTATGAAAATACGGTCGAATTTGAGGGAGCTCCTAACTCCCACCCCCACCCCAATTCACTTTTAGCAACCTTTTGGATTTAATCGAGATCAAAGCCGAGTATTATGTATTCGAAATAGCTTATTATGAAAATAGGGTCAAATTTGAGATTGCGTCCTTCCACTCCCCTCCAATCCACTTCTAGCAACCTATCGGATCTAATCGATATCAGGGTCGACTATTATATTTCCAGGGTAGCTTATTATGAAAATGCGGTCGAATTTGAGATTGCGTCCCTCCACCCCAAACGGGGAAGCTTATTATGAAAATACGGTCGAAATTGAGATGGAGCCCCTTCCTCCCTCTTCCACCCTAATCGACTTTTAGCAACCTTTCGGATTTAATCCATATCAGGGTCTACTAATATGTTTTCGAGGCAGCTTATTATGAAAATACGGTCAAATTTGATATTGCGTCCCTCCACCCTAAATAATCGACTTTTAGCAACCTTTCGAATTTAATCGATATTGGGTCGAGTATATGTTTTCGAGGAGCTAATCATGAAAATACGGTCGAATTTGAGATTGCGTCCTTCCACCCCCCTCCAATCCACTTTTAGCAACCTATCGGATTTAATCGATATCATGGTCGACTACTATGTTTTCAGGGTAGCTTATTATGAAAATGTCGGTCGAATTTGAGATTAGGTCCCTCCACCACAAACGAGGTAGCTTATTATGAAAATACGGTCGAAATTTGAGATGGAGCCCCTTCCTCCCTCTTCCACCCTAATCGACTTTTAGCAACCTTTCGGATTTAATCGATATCAGGGTCGACTATTATGTTTTCGAGGTAGCTTATTATGAAAATACGGTCAAATTTGATATTGCGTCCCTCCACCCTAAATAATCGACTTTTAGCAACCTTTCGGATTTAATCCATATTAGGGTCGACTATTATGTTTTCGAGGTAGCTTATTATGAAAATACGGTCAAATTTAAGATTGCGTCCTTCCACTTCCCCCCCCCCAATCCACTTTTAGCAACCTTTCTGATTTAAACGATATCATGCTCGACTATTATGTTTTCAGGGTAGCTTATTATGAAAATACGGTCAAATTTTAGATGGAGCCTCTTCCTTCCTCTTCCACCATAATCGACTTTTAGCAACCTTTCGGATTTAATCGATATCGGGGTCGACAGTTATGTTTTCGAGGTAGCTTATTATGAATATACGGTCAAATTTGATATTGCTTTCCTCCACCCTAAATAATCGAGTTTTAGCAACCTTTCGGATTTAATCGATATCAGAGCCGAGTATTATGTATTCGAAATAGCTTTTTATGAAAATAGTAGCATATTATGAAAATACGGTCAAATTTGATATTGCGTCCCTCCACCCTAAATAATCGACTTTTAGCAACCTTTCGGATTTAATCGATATCGGCGTCGACTGGTATGTTTTCGAGGCAGCTTAATATGAAAATACGGTCGAATTTGAGATGGAGCCCCTAACTCGCACCCTCAACCCAATCGACTTTTAGCAACCTTTTGGATTTAATCGATATCAGAGCCGATTATTATGTATCTTGTATTATTATGTATGAAGATTATTATGTATGAAATAGCTTCTTATGAAAATAAGGTCAAATTTGAGATTGCGTCCTTCCACTCCCCCCCCAATCCACTTTTAGCAAGCTTTCTGATTTAATCGATATCATTGTCGACTATTATGTTTTCAGGGTAGCTTATTATGAAAATGTGGTCGAATTTGAAATGGAGCCCCTTCCTCCCTCTTCCACCTAATCGACTTTTAGCAACCTTTCGGATTTAATCGATATCGGGGTCGACTGTTATGTTTTCGAGGTAGCTTATTATGAAAATACGGTCAAATTTGATATTGCGTCCCTCCACGCTAAATAATAGACTATTAGCAACCATTCGGATTTAATCGATATCAGGGTCGACTGTCATGTTTTCGAGGCAGCTTATTATGAAAATACGGTCGAATTTGAGATGGAGATCCTAACTCCCACCCCCAACCCAATTGACTTTTAGCAACCTTTTGGATTTAATCGAGATCAGAGCCGAGTATTATGTATTCGAAATAGCTTATTATGAAAATAGGGTCAAATTTGAGATTGCGTCCTTCCACTCCCCTCCAATCCACTTCTAGCAACCTATCGGATTTAATCGATATCAGGGTCGACTATTATGTTTTCAGGGTAGCTTAACATGAAAATGCGGTCGAATTTGAGATGGAGCCCCTTCCTCCCTCTTCCACCATAATCGACTTTTAGCAACCTTTCGGATTTAATCGATATCGGGGTCGACTGTTATGTTTTCGAGGTAGCTTATTATGAAAATACGGTCAAATTTGATATTGCGTCCCTCCACCCCAAACGAGGAAGCTTATTATGAAAATACGGTCGAATTTGAGATAGAGCCCCTTCCCCCACCCCAAACGAGGTAGCTTATTATGAAAATACGGTCGAATTTGAGATGGAGCCCCTTCCTCAATCTTCTACCCTAATCGACTTTTAGCAACCTTTCGGATTTAATCCATATCAGGGTATACTATTATGTTTTCGATGTAGCTTATTATGAAAATACGGTCAAATTTGATATTGCGTCCCTCCACCCTAAATAATCGACTTTTAGCAACCTTTCGGATTTAATCCATATTAGGGTCTACTAATATGTTTTCGAGGTAGCTTATTATGAAAATACGGTCAAATTTGAGATTGCGTCCTTCCACTCCCCCCCACCCCAATCAACTTTTAGCAACCTTTCGGATTTAATCGATATCAGAGCTGATTATTATGTATTCGAAATTGCTTCTTATGAAAATAGGGTCAAATTTGAGATTGCGTCCTTCCACTCCCCCCCCCAATTCACTTTTTGCAACCTTTCGGATTTAATCGATTATATGGTCGACTGTTATGTTTTAGAGGTAGCTTATTATGAAAATACGGTCGAATTTGAGATTGCGTCCCTCCACCCCAAACGAGGTAGCTTATTATGAAAATACGGTCGAAATTGAGATGGAGCCCCTTCCTCCCTCTTCCACCCTAATCGACTTTTAGCAACCTTTCGGATTTAATCGATATCGGGGTCGACTGTTATGTTTTCGAGGTAGCTTATTATGAAAATACGGTCAAATTTGATATTGCGTCCCTCCACCCTAAATAATCGACTTTTAGCAACCTTTCGGATTTAATCCATATTAGGGTCTACTATTATGTTTCCGAAATAGCTTATCATGAAAATAGGGTCAAATTTGAGATTGCGTCCTTCCACCTCCCCCCCAATCCACTTTTAGCAACCTTTCGGATTTAATCGATATCAGGGTCGACTATTATGTTTTCAGGGTAGCTTATTATGAAAATACGGTCGAATTTGAGATGGAGCCCCTTCCTCCCTCTTCCACCCTAATCGACTTTTAGCAACCTTTCGGATTTAATCGATATCAGGGTCGACTGTTATGTTTTCGAGGTAGCTTATTATGAATATACGGTCAAATTTGATATTGCTTACCTCCACCCTAAATAATCGACTTTTAGCAACCTTTCGGATTTAATCGATATCGGGGTCGACAGTTATGTTTTCGAGGCAGCTTATTATGAAAATACGGTCGAATTTGATATTGCGTCCCTCCACCCTAAATAATCGACTTTTAGCAACCTTTCGGATTTAATCGATATCGGGGTCGACTGTTATGTTTTCGAGGCAGCTTATTATGAAAATACGGTCGAATTTGATATGGAGCCCCTAACTCCCACCCTCAACCCAATCGACTTTTAGCAACCTTTTGGATTTAATCGATATCAGAGCCGATTATTATGTATCTTGTATTATTATGTATGAAGATTATTATGTATGAAAAAGCTTCTTATGAAAATAGGGTCAAATTTGAGATTGCGTCCTTCCACTCCCCCCCCCAATCCACTTTTAGCAAGCTTTCTGATTTAATCGATATCATGGTCGACTATTATGTTTTCAGGGTAGCTTATTATGAAAATGTGGTCGAATTTGAGATTGGGTCCCTCCACCCCAAACGAGGTAGCTTATTATGAAAATACGGTCAAATTTGAGATGGAGCCCCTTCCTCCCTCTTCCACCCTAATCGACTTTTAGCAACCTTTCGGATTTAATCGATATCGGGGTCGACAGTTATGTTTTCGAGGTAGCTTATTATGAAAATACGGTCAAATTTGATATTGCGTCCCTCCACCCTAAATAATCGACTTTTAGCAACCTTTCGGATTTAATCGATATCGGGTCGACTGTTATGTTTTTGAGGTAGCTTATTATGAAAATACGGTCGAATTTGATATTGCGTCCCACCACTCTAAATAATCGACTTTTAGCAACCTTTCGGATTTAATCGATATCGGGATCGACTGTATGTTTCGAGGAGCTTATTATGAATACGGTCGAATTTGATATTGCGTCCCTCACCCAAACGGTAGCTTATTATGAAAATACGGTCGAATTTGAGATGGAGCCCCTTCCACCCTCTTCCACCCTAATCGACTTTTAGCAACCTTTCGGATTTAATCGATATCATGGTCGACTATTATGTTTTCAGGGTAGGTTATTATGAAAATGTGGTCGAATTTGAGATTGCTTCCCTCCACCCTAAATAATCGACTTTTAGCAACCTTTTGGATTTAATCGATATCAGAGCCAAGTATTATATATTCGAAATAGCTTTTTATGAAAATAGTAGCATATTATGAAAATACGGTCAAATTTGATATTGCGTCCCTCCACCCTAAATAATCGACTTTTAGCAACCTTTCGGATTTAATCGATATCGGGGTCGACTGTTATGTTTTCGAGGTCGCTTATTATGAAAATACGGTCAAATTTGATATTGCGTCCCTCCACCCTAAATAATCGACTTTTAGTAACCTTTCGTATTTAATCGATATCGGGGTCGACTGTTATGTTTTCGAGGTAGCTTATTATGAAAATACGGTCAAATTTGATATTGCGTCCCTCCACCCCAAACGGGGAAGCTTATTATGAAAATACGGTCGAAATTGAGATGGAGCCCCTACCCCCCACCCCCAAACCAATCGACTTTTAGCAACCTTTCGGATTTAATCGATATTTGGGTCGAATATTATATTTTCAGGGTAGCTTATTATGAAAATGCGGTCGTATTTGAGATTGCGTCCCTCCACCCCAAACGGGGAAGCTTATTATGAAAATACTTTCGAAATTGAGATGGAGCCTCTTCCTCCCTCTTCCACCCCAATCGACTTTTAGCAAACTATCGGATTTAATCGATATCGGGGTCGACTGTCATGTTTTCGAGGTCGCTTATTATGAAAATACCGTCAAATTTGATATTGCGTCCCTCCACCCTAAATAATCGACTTTTAGCAACCTTTCGGATTTTATCCATATTATGGTCTAGTATTATGTTTCCGAAATAGCTAATCATGAAAATAGGGTCAAATTTGAGATTGCGTCCTTCACCTCCCCTAAAATCCACTTCTAGCAACCTATCGGATTTAATCGATATCAGGGTAGACTACAATGTTTTCAGGGTAGCTTATTATGAAAATTCGGTCGAATTTGAGATTGCGTCCCTCCACCCCAAACGAGGAAGCTTATTATGAAAATACGGTCGAATTTGAGATAGAGCCCCTTCCTCCCCCACCCCCCCAAACGAGGTAGCTTATTATGAAAATACGGTCGAATTTGAGATGGAGCCCCTTCCTCAATCTTCTACCCTAATCGACATTTAGCAACCTTTCGGATTTAATCGATATCAGGGTAGACTATTATGTTTTCGATGTAGGTTATTATGAAAATACGGTCAAATTTGATATTGCGTCCCTCCACCCTGAATCATCGACTTTTAGCAAACTTTCGGATTTAATCCATATTAGGGTCTACTATTATGTTTCCGAAATAGCTTATCATGAAAATAGGGTCAAATTTGAGATTGCGTCCTTCCATTCCCCCCCCCAATCCACTTTTAGCAACCTTTCGGATTTAATCGATATCAGAGCCGAGTATTATGTATTCGAAATTGCTTTTTATGAAAATAGGGTCAAATTTTAGAGTGCGTCCTTCCACTCCCCTCCCCAATCCACTTTTTGCAACCTTTCGGATTTAATCGATTATATGGTCGACTATTATGTTTTTGAGGTAGCTTATTATGAAAATACGGTCGAATTTGAGATTGCGTCCCTCCACCCCAAACGGGGAAGCTTATTATGAAAATACTTTCGAAATTGAGATGGAGCCCCTTCCTCCCTCTTCCACCCCAATCGACTTTTAGCAAACTATCGGATTTAATCGATATCGGGGTCGACTGTCATGTTTTCGAGGTCGCTTATTATGAAAATACCGTCAAATTTGATATTGCGTCCCTCCACCCTAAATAATCGACTTTTAGCAACCTTTCGGATTTTATCCATATTATGGTCTAGTATTATGTTTCCGAAATAGCTAATCATGAAAATAGGGTCAAATTTGAGATTGCGTCCTTCACCTCCCCTAAAATCCACTTCTAGCAACCTATCGGATTTAATCGATATCAGGGTAGACTATTATGTTTTCAGGGTAGCTTATTATGAAAATACGGTCAAATTTGAGATGGAGCCCCTTCCTTCCTCTTCCACCCTAATCGACTTTTAGCAACCTTTCGGATTTAATCGATATCAGGGTCGACAGTTATGTTTTCGAGGTAGCTTATTATGAATATACGGTCAAATTTGATATTGCTTTCCTCCACCCTATATAATCGACTTTTAGCAACCTTTCGGATTTAATCGATATCAGGGTCGACAGTTATGTTTTCGAGGCAGCTTATTATGAAAATACGGTCGAATTTGATATTGCGTCCCTCCACCATAAATAATCGACTTTTAGCAACCTTTCGGATTTAATCGATATCGGCGTCGACTGATATGTTTTCGAGGCAGCTTATTATGAAAATACGGTCGAATTTGATATGGAGCCCCTAACTCGCACCCTCAACCCAATCGACTTTTAGCAACCTTTTGGATTTAATCGATATCAGAGCCGATTATTATGTATCTTGTATTATTATGTATGAAGATTATTATGTATGAAAAAGCTTCTTATGAAAATTGGGTCAAATTTTAGATTGCGTTCTTCCACTCCCCCGACCAATCCACTTTCTGCAATCTTTCGGATTTAATCGATATCAGGGTCGACTATTATGTGTATAGGGTAGCTTATTATGAAAATGCGGTCGAATTTGAGATTGCGTCCCTCCACCCCAAACGAGGAAGCTAATTATGAAAATACGGTCGAATTTGAGATGGACCCCCTTCCTCCCTCTTCCACCCTAATCGACTTTTAGCAACCTTTCGGATTTAATCGATATCGGGGTCGACAGTTATGTTTTCGAGGTAGCTTACTATGAATATACGGTCAAATTTGATATTGCTTCCCTCCACCCTAAATAATCGACTTTTAGCAACCTTTTGGATTGAATCGATATCAGAGCCAAGTATTATATATTCGAAATAGCTTTTTATGAAAATAGTAGCATATTATGAAAATACGGTCAAATTTGATATTGCGTCCCTCCACCCTAAATAATCGACTTTCAGCAACTTTTCGGATTTAATCGATATCGGGGTCGAATGTTATGTTTTCGAGGTCGCTTATTATGAAAATACGGTCAAATTTGATATTGCGTCCCTCCACCCTAAATAATCGACTTTTAGTAACCTTTCTTATTTAATCGATATCGGGGTCGACTGTTATGTTTTCGAGGTAGCTTATTATGAAAATACGGTCAAATTTGATATTGCGTCCCTCCACCCCAAACGGGGAAGCTTATTATGAAAATACGGTCGAAATTGAGATGGAGCCCCTACCCCCCACCCCCAAACCAATCGACTTTTAGCAACCTTTCGGATTTAATCGATATTAGGGTCGAATATTATATTTTCAGGGTAGCTTATTATGAAAATGCGGTCGTATTTGAGATTGCGTCCCTCCACCCCAAACGGGGAAGCTTATTATGAAAATACTTTCGAAATTGAGATGGAGCCTCTTCCTCCCTCTTCCACCCCAATCGACTTTTAGCAAACTATCGGATTTAATCGATATCGGGGTCGACTGTCATGTTTTCGAGGTCGCTTATTATGAAAATACCGTCAAATTTGATATTGCGTCCCTCCACCCTAAATAATCGACTTTTAGCAACCTTTCGGATTTTATCCATATTATGGTCTAGTATTATGTTTCCGAAATAGCTAATCATGAAAATAGGGTCAAATTTGAGATTGCGTCCTTCACCTCCCCTAAAATCCACTTCTAGCAACCTATCGGATTTAATCGATATCAGGGTAGACTACAATGTTTTCAGGGTAGCTTATTATGAAAATTCGGTCGAATTTGAGATTGCGTCCCTCCACCCCAAACGAGGAAGCTTATTATGAAAATACGGTCGAATTTGAGATAGAGCCCCTTCCTCCCCCACCCCCCCAAACGAGGTAGCTTATTATGAAAATACGGTCGAATTTGAGATGGAGCCCCTTCCTCAATCTTCTACCCTAATCGACATTTAGCAACCTTTCGGATTTAATCGATATCAGGGTAGACTATTATGTTTTCGATGTAGGTTATTATGAAAATACGGTCAAATTTGATATTGCGTCCCTCCACCCTGAATCATCGACTTTTAGCAAACTTTCGGATTTAATCCATATTAGGGTCTACTATTATGTTTCCGAAATAGCTTATCATGAAAGTAGGGTCAAATTTGAGATTGCGTCCTTCCATTACCCCCCCCAATCCACTTTTAGCAACCTTTCGGATTTAATCGATATCAGAGCCGAGTATTATGTATTCGAAATTGCTTTTTATGAAAATAGGGTCAAATTTGAGATTGCGTCCTTCCACTCCCCCCCCAATTCACTTTTTGCAACCTTTCGGATTTAATCGATTATATGGTCTGACTATTATGTTTTTGAGGTAGCTTATTATGAAAATACGGACGAATTTGAGATTGAGTCCCTCCACCCCAAACGGGGAAGCTTATTATGAAAATACGGTCGAAATTGAGATGGAGCCCCTTCCTTCCCCTTCCACCCTAATCGACTTTTAGCAAACTTTCGGATTTAATTGATATCGGGGTCGACTGTCATGTTTTCGATGTAGCTTATTATGAAAATACCGTCAAATTTGATATTGCGTCCCTCCACCCTGAATCATCGACTTTTAGCAAACTTTCGGATTTAATCCATATTAGGGTCTACTATTATGTTTCCGAAATAGCTTATCATGAAAATAGGGTCAAATTTGAGATTGCGTCCTTCCACCTCCCCTAAAATCCACTTTTAGCAACCTATCGGATTTAATCGATATCAGGGTCGACTATTATGTTTTTGAGGTAGCTTATTATGAAAATGCGGACGAATTTGAGATTGCGTCCCTCCACCCCAAACAGGGAAGCTTATTATAAAAATACGGTCGAAATTGAGATGGAGCCCCTTCCTTCCTCTTCCACCCTAATCGACTTTAAGCAAACTTTCGGATTTAATTGATATCGGGGTCGACTGTCATGTTTTCGAGGTCGCTTATGATGAAAAAACGGTCAAATTTGATATTGCGTCCCTCCACCTTAATAATTGACTTTTAGCAACCTTTCGGATTTAATCGATATCAGGGTCGACAGTTATGTTTTCGAGGTAGCTTATTATGAATATACGGTCAAATTTGATATTGCTTTCCTCCACCCTATATAATCGACTTTTAGCAACCTTTCGGATTTAATCGATATCGGGGTCGACAGTTATATTTTCGAGGCAGCTTATTATGAAAATACGGTCGAATTTGATATTGCGTCCCTCCACCATAAATAATCGACTTTTAGCAACCTTTCGGATTTAATCGATATCGGAGTCGACTGATATGTTTTCGAGGCAGATTATTATGAAAATACGGTCGAATTTGATATGGAGCCCCTAACTCGCACCCTCAACCCAATCGACTTTTAGCAACCTTTTGGATTTAATCGATATCAGAGCCGATTATTATGTATCTTGTATTATTATGTATGAAGATTATTATGTATGAAAAAGCTTCTTATGAAAATAGGGTCAAATTTGAGATTGCGTCCTTCCACTCCCCCCCCCAATCCACTTTTAGCAAGCTTTCTGATTTAATCGATATCATGGTCGACTATTATGTTTTCAGGGTAGCTTATTATGAAAATGTGGTCGAATTTGAGATTGGGTCCCTCCACCCCAAACGAGGTAGCTTATTATGAAAATACGGTCAAATTTGAGATGGAGCCCCTTCCTCCCTCTTCCACCCTAATCGACTTTTAGCAACCTTTCGGATTTAATCGATATCGGGGTCGACAGTTATGTTTTCGAGGTAGCTTACTATGAATATACGGTCAAATTTGATATTGCTTCCCTCCACCCTAAATAATCGACTTTTAGCAACCTTTTGGATTGAATCGATATCAGAGCCAAGTATTATATATTCGAAATAGCTTTTTATGAAAATAGTAGCATATTATGAAAATACGGTCAAATTTGATATTGCGTCCCTCCACCCTAAATAATCGACTTTCAGCAACTTTTCGGATTTAATCGATATCGGGGTCGAATGTTATGTTTTCGAGGTCGCTTATTATGAAAATACGGTCAAATTTGATATTGCGTCCCTCCACCCTAAATAATCGACTTTTAGTAACCTTTCTTATTTAATCGATATCGGGGTCGACTGTTATGTTTTCGAGGTAGCTTATTATGAAAATACGGTCAAATTTGATATTGCGTCCCTCCACCCCAAACGGGGAAGCTTATTATGAAAATACGGTCGAAATTGAGATGGAGCCCCTACCCCCCACCCCCAAACCAATCGACTTTTAGCAACCTTTCGGATTTAATCGATATTTGGGTCGAATATTATATTTTCAGGGTAGCTTATTATGAAAATGCGGTCGTATTTGAGATTGCGTCCCTCCACCCCAAACGGGGAAGCTTATTATGAAAATACTTTCGAAATTGAGATGGAGCCTCTTCCTCCCTCTTCCACCCCAATCGACTTTTAGCAAACTATCGGATTTAATCGATATCGGGGTCGACTGTCATGTTTTCGAGGTCGCTTATTATGAAAATACCGTCAAATTTGATATTGCGTCCCTCCACCCTAAATAATCGACTTTTAGCAACCTTTCGGATTTTATCCATATTATGGTCTAGTATTATGTTTCCGAAATAGCTAATCATGAAAATAGGGTCAAATTTGAGATTGCGTCCTTCACCTCCCCTAAAATCCACTTCTAGCAACCTATCGGATTTAATCGATATCAGGGTAGACTACAATGTTTTCAGGGTAGCTTATTATGAAAATTCGGTCGAATTTGAGATTGCGTCCCTCCACCCCAAACGAGGAAGCTTATTATGAAAATACGGTCGAATTTGAGATAGAGCCCCTTCCTCCCCCCCCCCCCAAACGAGGTAGCTTATTATGAAAATACGGTCGAATTTGAGATGGAGCCCCTTCCTCAATCTTCTACCCTAATCGACATTTAGCAACCTTTCGGATTTAATCGATATCAGGGTAGACTATTATGTTTTCGATGTAGGTTATTATGAAAATACCGTCAAATTTGATATTGCGTCCCTCCACCCTGAATCATCGACTTTTAGCAAACTTTCGGATTTAATCCATATTAGGGTCTACTATTATGTTTCCGAAATAGCTTATCATGAAAATAGGGTCAAATTTGAGATTGCGTCCTTCCATTCCCCCAACCCCAATACACTTTTAGCAACCTTTCGGATTTAATCGATATCAGAGCCGAGTATTATGTATTCGAAATTGCTTTTTATGAAAATAGGGTCAAATTTTAGAGTGCGTCCTTCCACTCCCCCCCCAATCCACTTTTTGCAACCTTTCGGATTTAATCGATTATATGGTTGACTATTATGTTTTTGAGGTAGCTTATTATGAAAATACGGACGAATTTGAGATTGCGTCCCTCCACCCCAAACGGGGAAGCTTATTATAAAAATACGGTCGAAATTGAGATGGAGCCCCTTCCTTCCCCTTCCACCCTAATCGACTTTTAGCAAACTTTCGGATTTAATTGATATCGGGGTTGACTGTCATGTTTTCGATGTAGCTTATTATGAAAATACCGTCAAATTTGATATTGCGTCCCTCCACCCTGAATCATCGACTTTTAGCAAACTTTCGGATTTAATCCATATTAGGGTCTACTATTATGTTTCCGAAATAGCTTATCATGAAAATAGGGTCAAATTTGAGATTGCGTCCTTCCACTCCCCCCCAATCCACTTTTAGCAACCTTTCGGATTTAATCGATTATCAGGGTCGACTATTATGTTTTCGAGGTAGCTTATTATGAAAATACGGTCGAATTTGAGATGGAGCCCCTTCCTCCTCTTCCACCCTAATCGACTTTTAGCAACCTTTCGGATTTAATCGATATCGGGGTCGACAGTTATGTTTTCGAGGTAGCTTATTATGAAAATACGGTCAAATTTGATATTGCTTCCCTCCACCCTAAATAATCGACTTTTAGCAACATTTCGGATTTAATCGATATCAGAGCCAGTATTATTATTCGAATAGCTTTTTATGAAATAGTAGCATATTATGAAAATACGGTCAAATTTGATATTGCGTCCCTCCACCCTAAATAATCGACTTTTAGCAACCTTTCGGATTTAATCGATATCGGGGTCGAATGTTATGTTTTCGAGGTCGCTTATTATGAAAATACGGTCAAATTTGATATTGCGTCCCTCCACCCTAAATAATCGACTTTTAGTAACCTTTCGGATTTAATCGATATCGGGGTCGACTGTTATGTTTTCGAGGTAGCTTATTATGAAAATACGGTCAAATTTGATATTGCGTCCCTCCACCCCAAACGGGGAAGCTTATTATTAAAATACGGTCGAAATTGAGATGGAGCCCCTACCCCCACCCCCAAACCAATCGACTTTTAGCAACCTTTCGGATTTAATCGATATTGGGTCGAATATTATATTTTCAGGGTAGCTTATTATGAAAATGCGGTCGTATTTGAGATTGCGTCCCTCCACCCCAAACGGGGAAGCTTATTATGAAAATACTTTCGAAATTGAGATGGAGCCCCTTCCTCCCTCTTCCACCCCAATCGACTTTTAGCAAACTATCGGATTTAATCGATATCGGGGTCGACTGTCATGTTTTCGAGGTCGCTTATTATGAAAATACCGTCAAATTTGATATTGCGTCCCTCCACCCTAAATAATCGACTTTTAGCAACCTTTCGGATTTTATCCATATTATGGTCTAGTATTATGTTTCCGAAATAGCTAATCATGAAAATAGGGTCAAATTTGAGATTGCGTCCTTCACCTCCCCTAAAATCCACTTCTAGCAACCTATCGGATTTAATCGATATCAGGGTAGACTACAATGTTTTCAGGGTAGCTTATTATGAAAATTCGGTCGAATTTGAGATTGCGTCCCTCCACCCCAAACGAGGAAGCTTATTATGAAAATACGGTCGAATTTGAGATAGAGCCCCTTCCTCCCCCCCCCCCAAACGAGGTAGCTTATTATGAAAATACGGTCGAATTTGAGATGGAGCCCCTTCCTCAATCTTCTACCCTAATCGACATTTAGCAACCTTTCGGATTTAATCGATATCAGGGTAGACTATTATGTTTTCGATGTAGGTTATTATGAAAATACGGTCAAATTTGATATTGCGTCCCTCCACCCTGAATCATCGACTTTTAGCAAACTTTCGGATTTAATCCATATTAGGGTCTACTATTATGTTTCCGAAATAGCTTATCATGAAAGTAGGTTCAAATTTGAGATTGTGTCCTTCCATTCCCCAACCCCAATACACTTTTAGCAACCTTTCGGATTTAATCGATATCAGAGCCGATTATTATGTATTCGAAATTGCTTCTTATGAAAATAGGGTCAAATTTGAGATTGCGTCCTTCCACTCCCCCCCTAATTCACTTTTTGCAACCTTTCGGATTTAATCGATTATATGGTCGACTATTATGTTTTTGAGGTAGCTTATTATGAAAATGCGGTCGAATTTGATATTGCGTCCCTCCACCCCAAACGGGGAAGCTTATTATGAAAATACGGTCGAAATTGAGATGGAGCCCCTTCCTTCCCCTTCCACCCTAATCGACTTTTAGCAAACTATCGGATTTAATCGATATCGGGGTCGACTGTCATGTTTTCGATGTAGCTTATTATGAAAATACCGTCAAATTTGATATTGCGTCCCTCCACCCTGAATCATCGACTTTTAGCAAACTTTCGGATTTAATCCATATTAGGGTCTACTATTATGTTTCCGAAATAGCTTATCATGAAAATAGGGTCAAATTTGAGATTGCGTCCTTCCAATCCCCCCCAATCCACTTTAAGCAACCTTTCGGATTTAATCGATATCAGGGTCGACTATTATGTTTTTGAGGTAGCTTATTATGAAAATGCGGACGAATTTGAGATTGCGTCCCTCCACCCCAAACAGGGAAGCTTATTATAAAAATACGGTCGAAATTGAGATGGAGCCCCTTCCTTCCCCTTCCACCCTAATCGACTTTAAGCAAACTTTCGGATTTAATTGATATCGGGGTCGACTGTCATGTTTTCGAGGTCGCTTATGATGAAAAAACGGTCAAATTTGATATTGCGTCCCTCCACCTTAATAATTGACTTTTAGCAACCTTTCGGATTTAATCGATATCAGGGTCGACAGTTATGTTTTCGAGGTAGCTTATTATGAATATACGGTCAAATTTGATATTGCTTTCCTCCACCCTATATAATCGACTTTTAGCAACCTTTCGGATTTAATCGATATCGGGGTCGACAGTTATATTTTCGAGGCAGCTTATTATGAAAATACGGTCGAATTTGATATTGCGTCCCTCCACCATAAATAATCGACTTTTAGCAACCTTTCGGATTTAATCGATATCGGCGTCGACTGATATGTTTTCGAGGCAGCTTATTATGAAAATACGGTCGAATTTGATATGGAGCCCCTAACTCGCACCCTCAACCCAATCGACTTTTAGCAACCTTTTGGATTTAATCGATATCAGAGCCGATTATTATGTATCTTGTATTATTATGTATGAAGATTATTATGTATGAAAAAGCTTCTTATGAAAATAGGGTCAAATTTGAGATTGCGTCCTTCCACTCCCCCCCCCAATCCACTTTTAGCAAGCTTTCTGATTTAATCGATATCATGGTCGACTATTATGTTTTCAGGGTAGCTTATTATGAAAATGTGGTCGAATTTGAGATTGGGTCCCTCCACCCCAAACGAGGTAGCTTATTATGAAAATACGGTCAAATTTGAGATGGAGCCCCTTCCTCCCTCTTCCACCCTAATCGACTTTTAGCAACCTTTCGGATTTAATCGATATCGGGGTCGACAGTTATGTTTTCGAGGTAGCTTACTATGAATATACGGTCAAATTTGATATTGCTTCCCTCCACCCTAAATAATCGACTTTTAGCAACCTTTTGGATTGAATCGATATCAGAGCCAAGTATTATATATTCGAAATAGCTTTTTATGAAAATAGTAGCATATTATGAAAATACGGTCAAATTTGATATTGCGTCCCTCCACCCTAAATAATCGACTTTCAGCAACTTTTCGGATTTAATCGATATCGGGGTCGAATGTTATGTTTTCGAGGTCGCTTATTATGAAAATACGGTCAAATTTGATATTGCGTCCCTCCACCCTAAATAATCGACTTTTAGTAACCTTTCTTATTTAATCGATATCGGGGTCGACTGTTATGTTTTCGAGGTAGCTTATTATGAAAATACGGTCAAATTTGATATTGCGTCCCTCCACCCCAAACGGGGAAGCTTATTATGAAAATACGGTCGAAATTGAGATGGAGCCCCTACCCCCCACCCCCAACCCAATCGACTTTTAGCAACCTTTCGGATTTAATCGATATTAGGGTCGACTATTATATTTTCAGGGTAGCTTATTATGAAAATGCGGTCGTATTTGAGATTGCGTCCCTCCACCCCAAACGGGGAAGCTTATTATGAAAATACTTTCGAAATTGAGATGGAGCCCTTCCTCCCTCTTCCACCCCAATCGACTTTTAGCAAACTATCGGATTTAATCGATATCGGGGTCGACTGTCATGTTTTCGAGGTCGCTTATTATGAAAATACGGTCAAATTTGATATTGCGTCCCTCCACCCTAAATAATCGACTTTTAGTAACCTTTCTTATTTAATCGATATCGGGTCGACTGTTATGTTTTCGAGGTAGCTTATTATGAAAATACGGTCAAATTTGATATTGCGTCCCTCCACCCCAAACGGGGAAGCTTATTATGAAAATACGGTCGAAATTGAGATGGAGCCCCTACCCCCCACCCCCAAACCAATCGACTTTTAGCAACCTTTCGGATTTAATCGATATTTGGGTCGAATATTATATTTTCAGGGTAGCTTATTATGAAAATGCGGTCGTATTTGAGATTGCGTCCCTCCACCCCAAACGGGGAAGCTTATTATGAAAATACTTTCGAAATTGAGATGGAGCCTCTTCCTCCCTCTTCCACCCTAATCCACTTTTAGCAAACATTCGAATTTAATCGATATCGGGGTCGACTGTCATGTTTTCGAGGTCGCTTATTATGAAAATACCGTCAAATTTGATATTGCGTCCCTCCACCCTAAATAATCGACTTTTAGCAACCTTTCGGATTTTATCCATATTATGGTCTAGTATTATGTTTCCGAAATAGCTAATCATGAAAATAGGGTCAAATTTGAGATTGCGTCCTTCACCTCCCCTAAAATCCACTTCTAGCAACCTATCGGATTTAATCGATATCAGGGTAGACTACAATGTTTTCAGGGTAGCTTATTATGAAAATTCGGTCGAATTTGAGATTGCGTCCCTCCACCCCAAACGAGGAAGCTTATTATGAAAATACGGTCGAATTTGAGATAGAGCCCCTTCCTCCCCCACCCCCCAAACGAGGTAGCTTATTATGAAAATACGGTCGAATTTGAGATGGAGCCCCTTCCTCAATCTTCTACCCTAATCGACATTTAGCAACCTTTCGGATTTAATCGATATCAGGGTAGACTATTATGTTTTCGATGTAGGTTATTATGAAAATACGGTCAAATTTGATATTGCGTCCCTCCACCCTGAATCATCGACTTTTAGCAAACTTTCGGATTTAATCCATATTAGGGTCTACTATTATGTTTCCGAAATAGCTTATCATGAAAATAGGGTCAAATTTGAGATTGCGTCTTTCCATTCCCCCCCCCCAATCCACTTTTAGCAACCTTTCGGATTTAATCGATATCAGAGCCGAGTATTATGTATTCGAAATTGCTTTTTATGAAAATAGGGTCAAATTTTAGAGTGCGTCCTTCCACTCCCCCCCCAATCCACTTTTTGCAACCTTTCGGATTTAATCGATTATATGGTCGACTATTATGTTTTTGAGGTAGCTTATTATGAAAATACGGACGAATTTGAGATTGCGTCCCTCCACCCCAAACGGGGAAGCTTATTATAAAAATACGGTCGAAATTGAGATGGAGCCCCTTCCTTCCCCTTCCACCCTAATCGACTTTTAGCAAACTATCGGATTTAATCGATATCGGGGTCGACTGTCATGTTTTCGAGGTCGCTTATTATGAAAATACGGTCAAATTTGATATTGCGTCCCTCCACCTTAATAATTGACTTTTAGCAACCTTTCGGATTTAATCGATATCAGGGTCGACAGTTATGTTTTCGAGGTAGCTTATTATGAATATACGGTCAAATTTGATATTGCTTTCCTCCACCCTATATAATCGACTTTTAGCAACCTTTCGGATTTAATCGATATCGGGGTCGACAGTTATGTTTTCGAGGCAGTTTATTATGAAAATACGGTCGAATTTGATATTGCGTCCCTCCACCATAAATAATCGACTTTTAGCAACCTTTCGGATTTAATCGATATCGGCGTCGACTGATATGTTTTCGAGGCAGCTTATTATGAAAATACGGTCGAATTTGATATGGAGCCCCTAACTCGCACCCTCAACCCAATCGACTTTTAGCAACCTTTTGGATTTAATCGATATCAGAGCCGATTATTATGTATCTTGTATTATTATGTATGAAGATTATTATGTATGAAAAAGCTTCTTATGAAAATAGGGTCAAATTTGAGATTGCGTCCTTCCACTCCCCCCCCCAATCCACTTTTAGCAAGCTTTCTGATTTAATCGATATCATGGTCGACTATTATGTTTTCAGGGTAGCTTATTATGAAAATGTGGTCGAATTTGAGATTGGGTCCCTCCACCCCAAACGAGGTAGCTTATTATGAAAATACGGTCAAATTTGAGATGGAGCCCCTTCCTCCCTCTTCCACCCTAATCGACTTTTAGCAACCTTTCGGATTTAATCGATATCGGGGTCGACAGTTATGTTTTCGAGGTAGCTTACTATGAATATACGGTCAAATTTGATATTGCTTCCCTCCACCCTAAATAATCGACTTTTAGCAACCTTTTGGATTGAATCGATATCAGAGCCAAGTATTATATATTCGAAATAGCTTTTTATGAAAATAGTAGCATATTATGAAAATACGGTCAAATTTGATATTGCGTCCCTCCACCCTAAATAATCGACTTTCAGCAACTTTTCGGATTTAATCGATATCGGGGTCGAATGTTATGTTTTCGAGGTCGCTTATTATGAAAATACGGTCAAATTTGATATTGCGTCCCTCCACCCTAAATAATCGACTTTTAGTAACCTTTCTTATTTAATCGATATCGGGGTCGACTGTTATGTTTTCGAGGTAGCTTATTATGAAAATACGGTCAAATTTGATATTGCGTCCCTCCACCCCAAACGGGGAAGCTTATTATGAAAATACGGTCGAAATTGAGATGGAGCCCCTACCCCCCACCCCCAAACCAATCGACTTTTAGCAACCTTTCGGATTTAATCGATATTTGGGTCGAATATTATATTTTCAGGGTAGCTTATTATGAAAATGCGGTCGTATTTGAGATTGCGTCCCTCCACCCCAAACGGGGAAGCTTATTATGAAAATACTTTCGAAATTGAGATGGAGCCTCTTCCTCCCTCTTCCACCCCAATCGACTTTTAGCAAACTATCGGATTTAATCGATATCGGGGTCGACTGTCATGTTTTCGAGGTCGCTTATTATGAAAATACCGTCAAATTTGATATTGCGTCCCTCCACCCTAAATAATCGACTTTTAGCAACCTTTCGGATTTTATCCATATTATGGTCTAGTATTATGTTTCCGAAATAGCTAATCATGAAAATAGGGTCAAATTTGAGATTGCGTCCTTCACCTCCCCTAAAATCCACTTCTAGCAACCTATCGGATTTAATCGATATCAGGGTAGACTACAATGTTTTCAGGGTAGCTTATTATGAAAATTCGGTCGAATTTGAGATTGCGTCCCTCCACCCCAAACGAGGAAGCTTATTATGAAAATACGGTCGAATTTGAGATAGAGCCCCTTCCTCCCCCCCCCCCCAAACGAGGTAGCTTATTATGAAAATACGGTCGAATTTGAGATGGAGCCCCTTCCTCAATCTTCTACCCTAATCGACATTTAGCAACCTTTCGGATTTAATCGATATCAGGGTAGACTATTATGTTTTCGATGTAGGTTATTATGAAAATACCGTCAAATTTGATATTGCGTCCCTCCACCCTGAATCATCGACTTTTAGCAAACTTTCGGATTTAATCCATATTAGGGTCTACTATTATGTTTCCGAAATAGCTTATCATGAAAATAGGGTCAAATTTGAGATTGCGTCCTTCCATTCCCCCAACCCCAATACACTTTTAGCAACCTTTCGGATTTAATCGATATCAGAGCCGAGTATTATGTATTCGAAATTGCTTTTTATGAAAATAGGGTCAAATTTTAGAGTGCGTCCTTCCACTCCCCCCCCAATCCACTTTTTGCAACCTTTCGGATTTAATCGATTATATGGTTGACTATTATGTTTTTGAGGTAGCTTATTATGAAAATACGGACGAATTTGAGATTGCGTCCCTCCACCCCAAACGGGGAAGCTTATTATAAAAATACGGTCGAAATTGAGATGGAGCCCCTTCCTTCCCCTTCCACCCTAATCGACTTTTAGCAAACTTTCGGATTTAATTGATATCGGGGTCGACTGTCATGTTTTCGATGTAGCTTATTATGAAAATACCGTCAAATTTGATATTGCGTCCCTCCACCCTGAATCATCGACTTTTAGCAAACTTTCGGATTTAATCCATATTAGGGTCTACTATTATGTTTCCGAAATAGCTTATCATGAAAATAGGGTCAAATTTGAGATTGCGTCCTTCCACTCCCCCCCCAATCCACTTTTTGCAACCTTTCGGATTTAATCGATTATATGGTCGACTATTATGTTTTTGAGGTAGCTTATTATGAAAATGCGGACGAATTTGAGATTGCGTCCCTCCACCCCAAACGGGGAAGCTTATTATAAAAATACGGTCGAAATTGAGATGGAGCCCCTTCCTTCATCTTCCACCCTAATCGACTTTAAGCAAACTTTCGGATTTAATTGATATCGGGGTCGACTGTCATGTTTTCGAGGTCGCTTATGATGAAAAAACGGTCAAATTTGATATTGCGTCCCTCCACCTTAATAATTGACTTTTAACAACCTTTCGGATTTAATCGATATCGGGGTCGACTGTTATGTTTCCGAGGTTGCTTATTATGAAAATACGGTCGAATTTGATATTGCGTCCCTTAACCCTAAATAATCGACTTTTAGCAAGCATTCGGATTTAATCGATATCGGGTTCGACTGTTATGTTTTCGAGGCAGCTTATTATGAATTAACGGTCGAATTGGATATTGCGTCCCTCCACCCCAAACGAGGTAGCTTATTATGAAAATACGGTCGAATTTGAGATTGAGCCCCTTCCACCCTCTTCCACCCTAATCGACTTTTAGCAACCTTTCGGCTTTAGTCCATATCAGGGTCTATTATTATGTTTTCGAGGTAGCATATTATGAATATACGGTCAAATTTGATATTGCGTCCCTCGACCCTAAATAATCGACTTTAAGCAACCTTTCGGATTTAATCGATATCGGGGTCGACTGTTATGTTTACGAGGTAGCTTATTATGAAAATAGGTTCAAATTTGAAATGGAGCCCCTACCTCCCAGCGCCACCCCAATCGACTTTAGCAACCTTTTGGATTTAATCGATATAGGAATCGACATTTATGTTTTCGAGGTAGCTTATTATGAATATACGGTCAAATTTGATATTCCGTCCCTCCACCCTATATAATCGACTTTTTGCAACCTTTCGGATTTTATCGATATCGGGGTCGACTGTTATGTTTTCGAGGTAGCTTATTATGAAAATACGGTCGAATTTGATATTGCGTCCCTTAACCCTAAATAATCGACTTTTAGCAAGCATTCGGATTTAATCGATATCGGGGTCGACTGTTATGTTTTCGAGGCAGCTTATTATGAATTAACGGTCGAATTTGATATTGCGTCCCTCCACCCCAAACGAGGTAGCTTATTATGAAAATACGGTCGAAATTGAGATGGAGCCCCTTCCTCCCTCATCCACCCCAATCGACTTTTAGCAAACTATCGGATTTAATCGATATCGGGGTCGACTGTCATGTTTTCGAGGTCGCTTATTATGAAAATACCGTCAAATTTGATATTGCGTCCCTCCACCCTAAATAATCGACTTTTAGCAACCTTTCGGATTTTATCCATATTATGGTCTAGTATTATGTTTCCGAAATAGCTAATCATGAAAATAGGGTCAAATTTGAGATTGCGTCCTTCACCTCCCCTAAAATCCACTTCTAGCAACCTATCGGATTTAATCGATATCAGGGTAGACTACAATGTTTTCAGGGTAGCTTATTATGAAAATTCGGTCGAATTTGAGATTGCGTCCCTCCACCCTATATAATCGACTTTTAGCAACCTTTCGGATTTTATCGATATCGGGGTCGACTGTTATGTTTTCGAGGTAGCTTATTATGAAAATACGGTCAAATTTGATATTGCGTTCCTCCAACCTAAATAATCGACTTTTAGATACCTTTCGGATTTAATCGATATCGGAGTCGACTAATATGTTTTCGAGGTAGCTTATTATGAAAATACGGTCAAATTTGATATTGCGTCCCTCCACCCTAAATAATCGATTTTTAGCAACCTTTCGGTTTTAATCGATATTGGCGTCGACTGATATGTTTTCGAGGCAGCTTATTATGAAAATACGGTCGAATTTGAGATGGAGCCAGTAACTCGCACCCCCCCCCCCAATCCACTTTTAACAAACTTTCTGATTTAATCGATATCATGGTCGACTATTATGTTTTCAGGGTAGCTTATTATGAAAATGTGGTCGAATTTGAGATTAGGTCCCTCCACCCCAAACGGGGAAGCTTATTATGAAAATACTTTCGAAATTGAGATGGAGCCTCTTCCTCCCTCTTCCAACCCAATCGACTTTTAGCAAACTATCGGATTTAATCGATATCGGGGTCGACTGTCATGTTTTCGAGGTCGCTTATTATGAAAAAGCGGTCAAATTTGATATTGCGTCCCTCCACCCTAAATAATCGACATTCAGCAACCTTTCGGATTTAATCGATATCGGGGTCGACTATTATGTTTCCGAAAACTAATCATGAAAATAGGGTCAAATTTGAGATTGCGTCCTTCCACTCCCCTCCAATCCACTTCTAGCAACCTATCGGATTTAATCGATATCAGGGTCGACTACTATGTTTTCAGTATAGCTTTTTATGATAATACGGTCAAATTTGATATTGCGTCCCTCCACCCTAAATAATCGATTTTTAGCAACCTTTCGGATTTAATCGATATCGGGGTTTACTGTTATGTTTTCGAGGTAGCTTATTATGAAAATACGGTCGAATTTGAGATGGAGCCCCTACCTCCCACCCCCACCCCAATCGACTTTTAGCAACCTTTCGGATTTAATCGATATCAGGGTCGACTATTATATTTCCAGGGTAGCTTATTATGAAAATGCGGTCGAATTTGAGATTGCGTCCCTCCACCCCAAACGGGGAAGCTTATTATGAAAATACGGTCGAATTTGAGATGGAGCCCCTTCCTCCCTCTTCCACCCTAATCGACATTTAGCAACCTTTCGGATTTAATCCATATCAGGGGCTACTATAATGTTTTCGAGGAAGCTTATTATGAAAATACCGTCAAATTTGATATTGCGTCCCTCCACCCTAAATAATCGACTTTTAGCAACCTTTCGAATTTTATCCATATTATGGTCTAGTATTATGTTTCCGAAATAGCTAATCATGAAAATAGGGTCAAATTTGAGATTGCGTCCTTCACCTCCCCTCCAATCCACTTCTAGCAACCTATCGGATTTAATCGATATCAGGGTCGACTACAATGTTTTCAGGGTAGCTTATTATGAAAATTCGGTCGAATTTGAGATTGCGTCCCTCCACCCCAAACGAGGTAGCTTATTATGAAAATACGATCAAATTTGATATTGCGTCCCTCCACCCTAAATAATCGATTTTTAGCAACCTTTCGGATTTAATCGATATCGGGGTTTACTGTTATGTTTTCGAGGTAGCTTATTATGAAAATACGGTCGAATTTGAGATGGAGCCCCTACCTCCCGCCCCCACCCCAATCGACTTTTAGCAACCTTTCGGATTTAATCGATATCAGGGTCGACTATTATATTTCCAGGGTAGCTTATTATGAAAATGCGGTCGAATTTGAGATTGCGTCCCTCCACCCCAAACGGGGAAGCTTATTATGAAAATACGGTCGAAATTGAGATGGAGCCCCTTCCTACCTCTTCCACCCTAATCGACTTTTAGCAACCTTTCGGATTTAATCCATATCAGGGTCTACTATAATGTTTTCGAGGTCGCTTATTATGAAAATACCGTCAAATTTGATATTGCGTCCCTCCACCCTAAATAATCGACTTTTAGCAACCTTTCGGATTTTATCCATATTATGGTCTAGTATTATGTTTCCGAAATAGGTAATCATGAAAATAGGGTCAAATTTGAGATTGCGTCCTTCACCTCCCCTCAAATCCACTTCTAGCAACCTATCGGATTTAATCGATATCAGGGTCGACTACAATGTTTTCAGGGTAGCTTATTATGAAAATTCGGTCGAATTTGAGATTGCGTCCCTCCACCCCAAACGAGGAAGCTTATTATGAAAATACGGTCGAATTTGAGATAGAGCCCCTTCCCCCCCCCCCAAACGAGGTAGCTTATTATGAAAATACGGTCGAATTTGAGATGGAGCCCCTTCCTCAATCTTCTACCCTAATCGACATTTAGCAACCTTTCGGATTTAATCGATATCAGGGTAGACTATTATTTTTTCGATGTAGCTTATTATGAAAATACCGTCAAATTTGATATTGCGTCCCTCCACCCTGAATCATCGACTTTTAGCGAACTTTCGGATTTAATCCATATTAGGGTCTACTATTATGTTTCCGAAATAGCTTATCATGAAAATAGGGTCAAATTTGAGATTGCGTCCTTCCGTTCCCCCCCCCCCCAATCCACTTTTAGCAACCTTTCGGATTTAATCGATATCAGAGCTGATTATTATGTATTCGAAATTGCTTCTTATGAAAATAGGGTCAAATTTGAGATTGCGTCCCTCCACTCCCCCCCCAATCCACTTTTTGCAACCTTTCGGATTTAATCGATTATATGGTCGACTATTATGTTTTTGAGGTAGCTTATTATGAAAATGCGGACGAATTTGAGATTGCGTCCCTCCACCCCAAACGAGGTAGCTTATTATGAAAATACGGTCGAATTTGAGATGGAGCCCCTTCCACCCTCTTCCACCCTAATCGACTTTTAGCAACCTTTCGGCTTTAATCCATATCAGGGTCTACTATTATGTTTTCGAGGTAGCATATTATGAAAATACGGTCAAATTTGATATTGCGTCCCTCCACCCTAAATAATCGACTTTTAGTAACCTTTCTTATTTAATCGATATCGGGGTCGACTGTTATGTTTTCGAGGTAGCTTATTATGAAAATACGGTCAAATTTGATATTGCGTCCCTCCACCCCAAACGGGGAAGCTTATTATGAAAATACGGTCGAAATTGAGATGGAGCCCCTACCCCCCACCCCCAAACCAATCGACTTTTAGCAACCTTTCGGATTTAATCGATATTAGGGTCGAATATTATATTTTCAGGGTAGCTTATTATGAAAATGCGGTCGTATTTGAGATTGCGTCCCTCCACCCCAAACGGGGAAGCTTATTATGAAAATACTTTCGAAATTGAGATGGAGCCTCTTCCTCCCTCTTCCAACCCAATCGACTTTTAGCAAACTATCGGATTTAATCGATATCGGGGTCGACTGTCATGTTTTCGAGGTCGCTTATTATGAAAATACCGTCAAATTTGATATTGCGTCCCTCCACCCTAAATAATCGACTTTTAGCAACCTTTCGGATTTTATCCATATTATGGTCTAGTATTATGTTTCCGAAATAGCTAATCATGAAAATAGGGTCAAATTTGAGATTGCGTCCTTCACCTCCCCTAAAATCCACTTCTAGCAACCTATCGGATTTAATCGATATCAGGGTAGACTACAATGTTTTCAGGGTAGCTTATTATGAAAATTCGGTCGAATTTGAGATTGCGTCCCTCCACCCCAAACGAGGAAGCTTATTATGAAAATACGGTCGAATTTGAGATAGAGCCCCTTCCTCCCCCCCCCCCCCAAACGAGGTAGCTTATTATGAAAATACGGTCGAATTTGAGATGGAGCCCCTTCCTCAATCTTCTACCCTAATCGACATTTAGCAACCTTTCGGATTTAATCGATATCAGGGTAGACTATTATGTTTTCGATGTAGGTTATTATGAAAATACCGTCAAATTTGATATTGCGTCCCTCCACCCTGAATCATCGACTTTTAGCAAACTTTCGGATTTAATCCATATTAGGGTCTACTATTATGTTTCCGAAATAGCTTATCATGAAAATAGGGTCAAATTTGAGATTGCGTCCTTCCACTCCCCCACCCAATCCACTTTTTGCAACCTTTCGGATTTAATCGATTATATGGTCGACTATTATGTTTTTGAGGTAGCTTATTATGAAAATGCGGACGAATTTGAGATTGCGTCCCTCCACCCCAAACGGGGAAGCTTATTATAAAAATACGGTCGAAATTGAGATGGAGCCCCTTCCTTCCCCTTCCACCCTAATCGACTTTAAGCAAACTTTCGGATTTAATTGATATTGGGGTCGACTGTCATGTTTTCGAGGTCGCTTATGATGAAAAAACGGTCAAATTTGATATTGCGTCCCTCCACCTTAATAATTGACTTTTAACAACCTTTCGGATTTAATCGATATCGGGGTCGACTGTTATGTTTCCGAGGTTGCTTATTATGAAAATACGGTCGAATTTGATA